>CM042079.1:58213200-58813200 GCA_023509865.1 Trypoxylus dichotomus
CGCAAACCGGAATCCTCTATCTCTAACCGTTTAGGAGCTACGGCGCTTCAAAGTTTGGGAGTTAAGCATTTTTGGAAATTTTGAAACTTTAAACGCGATTTTCTCTTTAACGGTTGGAGATAGCGAGGCAAACTTTTTTATCGTAATCTACGCGAAAATACGCGTCTTTTGATATACCAGTCGACCCCATTCGGAGCTCCTTTAAGGAGTTGAGTTTTGCACCCCTCAACTTTCAAACGTCCATATCTCCTAAACGGTTAGGGCTAGGGGCTGAAATTTCTCAGGCGTAATACACCCATATAGGGCCACGTTTCGGTAGGGTCAAAACCCCGAAATTCCGACCCTCGATTTTTCGGGTCGAAAAATTTCATCGTTTTGGTCAGAAAAAATGCGACGTTTCTGCTGCGCGTTAACGGGAAGAGTTAGACGTTCGCTTATCGGCGCGTCGTAAGGACCCTACGAGGGTTCTAAACAGGCGAAAGAACGACGCCCTAGCTCAACGCGTTCCGACGCTACAGCGCGTCAAAGTTGGGAATTTTTTCTCTTTTTCGACTTTGACGGGCCGTAGCTGCTAAACGGTTAGAGATAGGGCGTTCTGAGCGGTCGCAATCGATTCCGCGGTCATTTTTCTATCGGAAACCGTCTATTTCGTCCGTCCGAACGGCGTCGTTAACGCGCGACACGAGAAAACGTCGAAAGATGTCGTTTTCGGGGTCGATTTTCACGCGTTTTTCGAAAGTCCCGAAACTTCAAACGGCCGTATCTCTTAAACGGTTAGAGATATCGAAGCGTGCTAAAAAATTCTTGTTCGGCGCGTAAAAATCTACCGGATAGGATGATAAAAACGGTCATTTTCGGACTTCGATATTTTACCGAAATTTCTCGACCGAATCTCCGTATCTCGGTTATGCGTGGTCGTAGGGCGACCGTTCGGTGCTCATTTGAAAGATCTCGACGCGTACTTTCGAATGGCGCAAACCGGAATCCTCTATCTCTAACCGTTTAGGAGCTACGGCGCTTCAAAGTTTGGGAGTTAAGCATTTTTGGAAATTTTGAAACTTTAAACGCGATTTTCTCTTTAACGGTTGGAGATAGCGAGGCAAACTTTTTTTTATCGTAATCTACGCGAAAATACGCGTCTTTTGATATACCAGTCGACCCCATTCGGAGCTCCTTTAAGGAGTTGAGTTTTGCACCCCCTCAACTTTCAAACGTCCATATCTCCTAAACGGTTAGGGCTAGGGGGCTGAAATTTCTCAGGCGTAATACACCCATATAGGGCCACGTTTCGGTAGGGTCAAAACCCCGAAATTCCGACCCTCGATTTTTCGGGTCGAAAAAATTTCATCGTTTTGGTCAGAAAAAAATGCGACGTTTCTGCTGCGCGTTAACGGGAAGAGTTAGACGTTCGCTTATCGGCGCGTCGTAAGGACCCCTACGAGGGTTCTAAACAGGCGAAAGAACGACGCCCTAGCTCAACGCGTTCCGACGCTACAGCGCGTCAAAGTTGGGAATTTTTTTTTCTCTTTTTCGACTTTGACGGGCCGTAGCTGCTAAACGGTTAGAGATAGGGCGTTCTGAGCGGTCGCAATCGATTCCGCGGTCATTTTTCTATCGGAAACCGTCTATTTCGTCCGTCCGAACGGCGTCGTTAACGCGCGACACGAGAAAACGTCGAAAGATGTCGTTTTCGGGGTCGATTTTCTCGCGTTTTTTCGAAAGTCCCGAAACTTCAAACGGCCGTATCTCTTAAACGGTTAGAGATATCGAAGCGTGCTAAAAAAATTCTTGTTCGGCGCGTAAAAATCTACCGGATAGGATGATAAAAACGGTCATTTTCGGACTTCGATATTTTACCGAAATTTCTCGACCGAATCTCCGTATCTCGGTTATGCGTGGTCGTAGGGCGACCGTTCGGTGCTCATTTGAAAGATCTCGACGCGTACTTTCGAATGGCGCAAACCGGAATCCTCTATCTCTAACCGTTTAGGAGCTACGGCGCTTCAAAGTTTGGGAGTTAAGCATTTTTGGAAATTTTGAAACTTTAAACGCGATTTTCTCTTTAACGGTTGGAGATAGCGAGGCAAACTTTTTTTTATCGTAATCTACGCGAAAATACGCGTCTTTTGATATACCAGTCGACCCCATTCGGAGCTCCTTTAAGGAGTTGAGTTTTGCACCCCCTCAACTTTCAAACGTCCATATCTCCTAAACGGTTAGGGCTAGGGGGCTGAAATTTCTCAGGCGTAATACACCCATATAGGGCCACGTTTCGGTAGGGTCAAAACCCCGAAATTCCGACCCTCGATTTTTCGGGTCGAAAAAATTTCATCGTTTTGGTCAGAAAAAAATGCGACGTTTCTGCTGCGCGTTAACGGGAAGAGTTAGACGTTCGCTTATCGGCGCGTCGTAAGGACCCCTACGAGGGTTCTAAACAGGCGAAAGAACGACGCCCTAGCTCAACGCGTTCCGACGCTACAGCGCGTCAAAGTTGGGAATTTTTTTTTCTCTTTTTCGACTTTGACGGGCCGTAGCTGCTAAACGGTTAGAGATAGGGCGTTCTGAGCGGTCGCAATCGATTCCGCGGTCATTTTTCTATCGGAAACCGTCTATTTCGTCCGTCCGAACGGCGTCGTTAACGCGCGACACGAGAAAACGTCGAAAGATGTCGTTTTCGGGGTCGATTTTCTCGCGTTTTTCGAAAGTCCCGAAACTTCAAACGGCCGTATCTCTTAAACGGTTAGAGATATCGAAGCGTGCTAAAAAATTCTTGTTCGGCGCGTAAAAATCTACCGGATAGGATGATAAAAACGGTCATTTTCGGACTTCGATATTTTACCGAAATTTCTCGACCGAATCTCCGTATCTCGGTTATGCGTGGTCGTAGGGCGACCGTTCGGTGCTCATTTGAAAGATCTCGACGCGTACTTTCGAATGGCGCAAACCGGAATCCTCTATCTCTAACCGTTTAGGAGCTACGGCGCTTCAAAGTTTGGGAGTTAAGCATTTTTGGAAATTTTGAAACTTTAAACGCGATTTTCTCTTTAACGGTTGGAGATAGCGAGGCAAACTTTTTTATCGTAATCTACGCGAAAATACGCGTCTTTTGATATACCAGTCGACCCCATTCGGAGCTCCTTTAAGGAGTTGAGTTTTGCACCCCTCAACTTTCAAACGTCCATATCTCCTAAACGGTTAGGGCTAGGGGCTGAAATTTCTCAGGCGTAATACACCCATATAGGGCCACGTTTCGGTAGGGTCAAAACCCGAAATTCCGACCCTCGATTTTCGGGTCGAAAAAATTTCATCGTTTTGGTCAGAAAAAATGCGACGTTTCTGCTGCGCGTTAACGGGAAGAGTTAGACGTTCGCTTATCGGCGCGTCGTAAGGACCCTACGAGGGTTCTAAACAGGCGAAAGAACGACGCCCTAGCTCAACGCGTTCCGACGCTACAGCGCGTCAAAGTTGGGAATTTTTTCTCTTTTTCGACTTTGACGGGCCGTAGCTGCTAAACGGTTAGAGATAGGGCGTTCTGAGCGGTCGCAATCGATTCCGCGGTCATTTTCTATCGGAAACCGTCTATTTCGTCCGTCCGAACGGCGTCGTTAACGCGCGACACGAGAAAACGTCGAAAGATGTCGTTTTCGGGGTCGATTTTCTCGCGTTTTTCGAAAGTCCCGAAACTTCAAACGGCCGTATCTCTTAAACGGTTAGAGATATCGAAGCGTGCTAAAAAATTCTTGTTCGGCGCGTAAAAATCTACCGGATAGGATGATAAAAACGGTCATTTTCGGACTTCGATATTTTACCGAAATTTCTCGACCGAATCTCCGTATCTCGGTTATGCGTGGTCGTAGGGCGACCGTTCGGTGCTCATTTGAAAGATCTCGACGCGTACTTTCGAATGGCGCAAACCGGAATCCTCTATCTCTAACCGTTTAGGAGCTACGGCGCTTCAAAGTTTGGGAGTTAAGCATTTTTGGAAATTTTGAAACTTTAAACGCGATTTTCTCTTTAACGGTTGGAGATAGCGAGGCAAACTTTTTTATCGTAATCTACGCGAAAATACGCGTCTTTTGATATACCAGTCGACCCCATTCGGAGCTCCTTTAAGGAGTTGAGTTTTGCACCCTCAACTTTCAAACGTCCATATCTCCTAAACGGTTAGGGCTAGGGGCTGAAATTTCTCAGGCGTAATACACCCATATAGGGCCACGTTTCGGTAGGGTCAAAACCCCGAAATTCCGACCCTCGATTTTTCGGGTCGAAAAAATTTCATCGTTTTGGTCAGAAAAAATGCGACGTTTCTGCTGCGCGTTAACGGGAAGAGTTAGACGTTCGCTTATCGGCGCGTCGTAAGGACCCTACGAGGGTTCTAAACAGGCGAAAGAACGACGCCCTAGCTCAACGCGTTCCGACGCTACAGCGCGTCAAAGTTGGGAATTTTTTCTCTTTTTCGACTTTGACGGGCCGTAGCTGCTAAACGGTTAGAGATAGGGCGTTCTGAGCGGTCGCAATCGATTCCGCGGTCATTTTTCTATCGGAAACCGTCTATTTCGTCCGTCCGAACGGCGTCGTTAACGCGCGACACGAGAAAACGTCGAAAGATGTCGTTTTCGGGTCGATTTTCTCGCGTTTTTCGAAAGTCCCGAAACTTCAAACGGCCGTATCTCTTAAACGGTTAGAGATATCGAAGCGTGCTAAAAAATTCTTGTTCGGCGCGTAAAAATCTACCGGATAGGATGATAAAAACGGTCATTTTCGGACTTCGATATTTTACCGAAATTTCTCGACCGAATCTCCGTATCTCGGTTATGCGTGGTCGTAGGGCGACCGTTCGGTGCTCATTTGAAAGATCTCGTCGCGTACTTTCGAATGGCGCAAACCGGAATCCTCTATCTCTAACCGTTTAGGAGCTACGGCGCTTCAAAGTTTGGGAGTTAAGCATTTTTGGAAATTTTGAAACTTTAAACGCGATTTTCTCTTTAACGGTTGGAGATAGCGAGGCAAACTTTTTTATCGTAATCTACGCGAAAATACGCGTCTTTTGATATACCAGTCGACCCCATTCGGAGCTCCTTTAAGGAGTTGAGTTTTGCACCCCTCAACTTTCAAACGTCCATATCTCCTAAACGGTTAGGGCTAGGGGCTGAAATTTCTCAGGCGTAATACACCCATATAGGGCCACGTTTCGGTAGGGTCAAAACCCCGAAATTCCGACCCTCGATTTTTCGGGTCGAAAAAATTTCATCGTTTTGGTCAGAAAAAATGCGACGTTTCTGCTGCGCGTTAACGGGAAGAGTTAGACGTTCGCTTATCGGCGCGTCGTAAGGACCCTACGAGGGTTCTAAACAGGCGAAAGAACGACGCCCTAGCACAACGCGTTCCGACGCTACAGCGCGTCAAAGTTGGGATTTTGTTTTTCTCTTTTTCGACTTTGACGGGCCGTAGCTGCTAAACGGTTAGAGATAGGGCGTTCTGAGCGGTCGCAATCGATTCCGCGGTCATTTTTCTATCGGAAACCGCCTATTTCGTCCGTCCGAACGGCGTCGTTAACGCGCGACACGAGAAAACGTCGAAAGATGTCGTTTTCGGGGTCGATTTTCTCGCGTTTTTTCGAAAGTCCCGAAACTTCAAACGGCCGTATCTCTTAAACGGTTAGAGATATCGAAGCGTGCTAAAAAATTCTTGTTCGGCGCGTAAAAATCTACCGGATAGGATGATAAAAACGGTCATTTTCGGACTTCGATATTTTACCGAAATTTCTCGACCGAATCTCCGTATCTCGGTTATGCGTGGTCGTAGGGCGACCGTTCGGTGCTCATTTGAAAGATCTCGACGCGTACTTTCGAATGGCGCAAACCGGAATCCTCTATCTCTAACCGTTTAGGAGCTACGGCGCTTCAAAGTTTGGGATTTAAGCATTTTTGGAAATTTTGAAACTTTAAACGCGATTTTCTCTTTAACGGTTGGAGATAGCGAGGCAAACTTTTTTATCGTAATCTACGCGAAAATACGCGTCTTTTGATATACCAGTCGACCCCATTCGGAGCTCCTTTAAGGAGTTGAGTTTTGCACCCTCAACTTTCAAACGTCCATATCTCCTAAACGGTTAGGGCTAGGGGCTGAAATTTCTCAGGCGTAATACACCCATATAGGGCCACGTTTCGGTAGGGTCAAAACCCCGAAATTCCGACCCTCGATTTTTCGGGTCGAAAAAATTTCATCGTTTTGGTCAGAAAAAATGCGACGTTTCTGCTGCGCGTTAACGGGAAGAGTTAGACGTTCGCTTATCGGCGCGTCGTAAGGACCCTACGAGGGTTCTAAACAGGCGAAAGAACGACGCCCTAGCTCAACGCGTTCCGACGCTACAGCGCGTCAAAGTTGGGAATTTTTTCTCTTTTTCGACTTTGACGGGCCGTAGCTGCTAAACGGTTAGAGATAGGGCGTTCTGAGCGGTCGCAATCGATTCCGCGGTCATTTTTCTATCGGAAACCGTCTATTTCGTCCGTCCGAACGGCGTCGTTAACGCGCGACACGAGAAAACGTCGAAAGATGTCGTTTTCGGGGTCGATTTTCTCGCGTTTTTTCGAAAGTCCCGAAACTTCAAACGGCCGTATCTCTTAAACGGTTAGAGATATCGAAGCGTGCTAAAAAAATTCTTGTTCGGCGCGTAAAAATCTACCGGATAGGATGATAAAAACGGTCATTTTCGGACTTCGATATTTTACCGAAATTTCTCGACCGAATCTCCGTATCTCGGTTATGCGTGGTCGTAGGGCGACCGTTCGGTGCTCATTTGAAAGATCTCGACGCGTACTTTCGAATGGCGCAAACCGGAATCCTCTATCTCTAACCGTTTAGGAGCTACGGCGCTTCAAAGTTTGGGAGTTAAGCATTTTTGGAAATTTTGAAACTTTAAACGCGATTTTCTCTTTAACGGTTGGAGATAGCGAGGCAAACTTTTTTTTATCGTAATCTACGCGAAAATACGCGTCTTTTGATATACCAGTCGACCCCATTCGGAGCTCCTTTAAGGAGTTGAGTTTTGCACCCCGTCAACTTTCAAACGTCCATATCTCCTAAACGGTTAGGGCTAGGGGGCTGAAATTTCTCAGGCGTAATACACCCATATAGGGCCACGTTTCGGTAGGGTCAAAACCCCGAAATTCCGACCCTCGATTTTTCGGGTCGAAAAAATTTCATCGTTTTGGTCAGAAAAAAATGCGACGTTTCTGCTGCGCGTTAACGGGAAGAGTTAGACGTTCGCTTATCGGCGCGTCGTAAGGACCCTACGAGGGTTCTAAACAGGCGAAAGAACGACGCCCTAGCTCAACGCGTTCCGACGCTACAGCGCGTCAAAGTTGGGAATTTTTTTTTCTCTTTTTCGACTTTGACGGGCCGTAGCTGCTAAACGGTTAGAGATAGGGCGTTCTGAGCGGTCGCAATCGATTCCGCGGTCATTTTTCTATCGGAAACCGTCTATTTCGTCCGTCCGAACGGCGTCGTTAACGCGCGACACGAGAAAACGTCGAAAGATGTCGTTTTCGGGGTCGATTTTCTCGCGTTTTTTCGAAAGTCCCGAAACTTCAAACGGCCGTATCTCTTAAACGGTTAGAGATATCGAAGCGTGCTAAAAATTCTTGTTCGGCGCGTAAAAATCTACCGGATAGGATGATAAAAACGGTCATTTTCGGACTTCGATATTTTACCGAAATTTCTCGACCGAATCTCCGTATCTCGGTTATGCGTGGTCGTAGGGCGACCGTTCGGTGCTCATTTGAAAGATCTCGACGCGTACTTTCGAATGGCGCAAACCGGAATCCTCTATCTCTAACCGTTTAGGAGCTACGGCGCTTCAAAGTTTGGGAGTTAAGCATTTTTGGAAATTTTGAAACTTTAAACGCGATTTTCTCTTTAACGGTTGGAGATAGCGAGGCAAACTTTTTTTTATCGTAATCTACGCGAAAATACGCGTCTTTTGATATACCAGTCGACCCCATTCGGAGCTCCTTTAAGGAGTTGAGTTTTGCACCCCCTCAACTTTCAAACGTCCATATCTCCTAAACGGTTAGGGCTAGGGGGCTGAAATTTCTCAGGCGTAATACACCCATATAGGGCCACGTTTCGGTAGGGTCAAAACCCCGAAATTCCGACCCTCGATTTTTCGGGTCGAAAAAATTTCATCGTTTTGGTCAGAAAAAATGCGACGTTTCTGCTGCGCGTTAACGGGAAGAGTTAGACGTTCGCTTATCGGCGCGTCGTAAGGACCCTACGAGGGTTCTAAACAGGCGAAAGAACGCCGCCCGAGCTCAACGCGTTCCGACGCTACAGCGCGTCAAAGTTGGGAATTTTTTTTTCTCTTTTTCGACTTTGACGGGCCGTAGCTGCTAAACGGTTAGAGATAGGGCGTTCTGAGCGGTCGCAATCGATTCCGCGGTCATTTTTCTATCGGAAACCGTCTATTTCGTCCGTCCGAACGGCGTCGTTAACGCGCGACACGAGAAAACGTCGAAAGATGTCGTTTTCGGGGTCGATTTTCTCGCGTTTTTCGAAAGTCCCGAAACTTCAAACGGCCGTATCTCTTAAACGGTTAGAGATATCGAAGCGTGCTAAAAAAATTCTTGTTCGGCGCGTAAAAATCTACCGGATAGGATGATAAAAACGGTCATTTTCGGACTTCGATATTTTACCGAAATTTCTCGACCGAATCTCCGTATCTCGGTTATGCGTGGTCGTAGGGCGACCGTTCGGTGCTCATTTGAAAGATCTCGACGCGTACTTTCGAATGGCGCAAACCGGAATCCTCTATCTCTAACCGTTTAGGAGCTACGGCGCTTCAAAGTTTGGGAGTTAAGCATTTTTGGAAATTTTGAAACTTTAAACGCGATTTTCTCTTTAACGGTTGGAGATAGCGAGGCAAACTTTTTTATCGTAATCTACGCGAAAATACGCGTCTTTTGATATACCAGTCGACCCCATTCGGAGCTCCTTTAAGGAGTTGAGTTTTGCACCCTCAACTTTCAAACGTCCATATCTCCTAAACGGTTAGGGCTAGGGGCTGAAATTTCTCAGGCGTAATACACCCATATAGGGCCACGTTTCGGTAGGGTCAAAACCCGAAATTCCGACCCTCGATTTTTCGGGTCGAAAAAATTTCATCGTTTTGGTCAGAAAAAATGCGACGTTTCTGCTGCGCGTTAACGGGAAGAGTTAGACGTTCGCTTATCGGCGCGTCGTAAGGACCCTACGAGGGTTCTAAACAGGCGAAAGAACGACGCCCTAGCTCAACGCGTTCCGACGCTACAGCGCGTCAAAGTTGGGAATTTTTTCTCTTTTTCGACTTTGACGGGCCGTAGCTGCTAAACGGTTAGAGATAGGGCGTTCTGAGCGGTCGCAATCGATTCCGCGGTCATTTTTCTATCGGAAACCGTCTATTTCGTCCGTCCGAACGGCGTCGTTAACGCGCGACACGAGAAAACGTCGAAAGATGTCGTTTTCGGGGTCGATTTTCTCGCGTTTTTCGAAAGTCCCGAAACTTCAAACGGCCGTATCTCTTAAACGGTTAGAGATATCGAAGCGTGCTAAAAAAATTCTTGTTCGGCGCGTAAAAATCTACCGGATAGGATGATAAAAACGGTCATTTTCGGACTTCGATATTTTACCGAAATTTCTCGACCGAATCTCCGTATCTCGGTTATGCGTGGTCGTAGGGCGACCGTTCGGTGCTCATTTGAAAGATCTCGACGCGTACTTTCGAATGGCGCAAACCGGAATCCTCTATCTCTAACCGTTTAGGAGCTACGGCGCTTCAAAGTTTGGGAGTTAAGCATTTTTGGAAATTTTGAAACTTTAAACGCGATTTTCTCTTTAACGGTTGGAGATAGCGAGGCAAACTTTTTTTTATCGTAATCTACGCGAAAATACGCGTCTTTTGATATACCAGTCGACCCCATTCGGAGCTCCTTTAAGGAGTTGAGTTTTGCACCCCCTCAACTTTCAAACGTCCATATCTCCTAAACGGTTAGGGCTAGGGGGCTGAAATTTCTCAGGCGTAATACACCCATATAGGGCCACGTTTCGGTAGGGTCAAAACCCCGAAATTCCGACCCTCGATTTTTCGGGTCGAAAAAATTTCATCGTTTTGGTCAGAAAAAAATGCGACGTTTCTGCTGCGCGTTAACGGGAAGAGTTAGACGTTCGCTTATCGGCGCGTCGTAAGGACCCTACGAGGGTTCTAAACAGGCGAAAGAACGACGCCCTAGCTCAACGCGTTCCGACGCTACAGCGCGTCAAAGTTGGGAATTTTTTTTTCTCTTTTTCGACTTTGACGGGCCGTAGCTGCTAAACGGTTAGAGATAGGGCGTTCTGAGCGGTCGCAATCGATTCCGCGGTCATTTTTCTATCGGAAACCGTCTATTTCGTCCGTCCGAACGGCGTCGTTAACGCGCGACACGAGAAAACGTCGAAAGATGTCGTTTTCGGGGTCGATTTTCTCGCGTTTTTTCGAAAGTCCCGAAACTTCAAACGGCCGTATCTCTTAAACGGTTAGAGATATCGAAGCGTGCTAAAAAAATTCTTGTTCGGCGCGTAAAAATCTACCGGATAGGATGATAAAAACGGTCATTTTCGGACTTCGATATTTTACCGAAATTTCTCGACCGAATCTCCGTATCTCGGTTATGCGTGGTCGTAGGGCGACCGTTCGGTGCTCATTTGAAAGATCTCGACGCGTACTTTCGAATGGCGCAAACCGGAATCCTCTATCTCTAACCGTTTAGGAGCTACGGCGCTTCAAAGTTTGGGAGTTAAGCATTTTTGGAAATTTTGAAACTTTAAACGCGATTTTCTCTTTAACGGTTGGAGATAGCGAGGCAAACTTTTTTATCGTAATCTACGCGAAAATACGCGTCTTTTGATATACCAGTCGACCCCATTCGGAGCTCCTTTAAGGAGTTGAGTTTTGCACCCTCAACTTTCAAACGTCCATATCTCCTAAACGGTTAGGGCTAGGGGCTGAAATTTCTCAGGCGTAATACACCCATATAGGGCCACGTTTCGGTAGGGTCAAAACCCCGAAATTCCGACCCTCGATTTTTCGGGTCGAAAAAATTTCATCGTTTTGGTCAGAAAAAATGCGACGTTTCTGCTGCGCGTTAACGGGAAGAGTTAGACGTTCGCTTATCGGCGCGTCGTAAGGACCCTACGAGGGTTCTAAACAGGCGAAAGAACGACGCCCTAGCTCAACGCGTTCCGACGCTACAGCGCGTCAAAGTTGGGAATTTTTTCTCTTTTTCGACTTTGACGGGCCGTAGCTGCTAAACGGTTAGAGATAGGGCGTTCTGAGCGGTCGCAATCGATTCCGCGGTCATTTTTCTATCGGAAACCGTCTATTTCGTCCGTCCGAACGGCGTCGTTAACGCGCGACACGAGAAAACGTCGAAAGATGTCGTTTTCGGGGTCGATTTTCTCGCGTTTTTCGAAAGTCCCGAAACTTCAAACGGCCGTATCTCTTAAACGGTTAGAGATATCGAAGCGTGCTAAAAATTCTTGTTCGGCGCGTAAAAATCTACCGGATAGGATGATAAAAACGGTCATTTTCGGACTTCGATATTTTACCGAAATTTCTCGACCGAATCTCCGTATCTCGGTTATGCGTGGTCGTAGGGCGACCGTCCGGTGCTCATTTGAAAGATCTCGACGCGTACTTTCGAATGGCGCAAACCGGAATCCTCTATCTCTAACCGTTTAGGAGCTACGGCGCTTCAAAGTTTGGGAGTTAAGCATTTTTGGAAATTTTGAAACTTTAAACGCGATTTTCTCTTTAACGGTTGGAGATAGCGAGGCAAACTTTTTTATCGTAATCTACGCGAAAATACGCGTCTTTTGATATACCAGTCGACCCCATTCGGAGCTCCTTTAAGGAGTTGAGTTTTGCACCTCAACTTTCAAACGTCCATATCTCCTAAACGGTTAGGGCTAGGGGCTGAAATTTCTCAGGCGTAATACACCCATATAGGGCCACGTTTCGGTAGGGTCAAAACCCCGAAATTCCGACCCTCGATTTTTCGGGTCGAAAAAATTTCATCGTTTTGGTCAGAAAAATGCGACGTTTCTGCTGCGCGTTAACGGGAAGAGTTAGACGTTCGCTTATCGGCGCGTCGTAAGGACCCTACGAGGGTTCTAAACAGGCGAAAGAACGACGCCCTAGCTCAACGCGTTCCGACGCTACAGCGCGTCAAAGTTGGGAATTTTTTTTTCTCTTTTTCGACTTTGACGGGCCGTAGCTGCTAAACGGTTAGAGATAGGGCGTTCTGAGCGGTCGCAATCGATTCCGCGGTCATTTTTCTATCGGAAACCGTCTATTTCGTCCGTCCGAACGGCGTCGTTAACGCGCGACACGAGAAAACGTCGAAAGATGTCGTTTTCGGGGTCGATTTTCTCGCGTTTTTCGAAAGTCCCGAAACTTCAAACGGCCGTATCTCTTAAACGGTTAGAGATATCGAAGCGTGCTAAAAAATTCTTGTTCGGCGCGTAAAAATCTACCGGATAGGATGATAAAAACGGTCATTTTCGGACTTCGATATTTTACCGAAATTTCTCGACCGAATCTCCGTATCTCGGTTATGCGTGGTCGTAGGGCGACCGTTCGGTGCTCATTTGAAAGATCTCGACGCGTACTTTCGAATGGCGCAAACCGGAATCCTCTATCTCTAACCGTTTAGGAGCTACGGCGCTTCAAAGTTTGGGAGTTAAGCATTTTTGGAAATTTTGAAAGTTTAAACGCGATTTTCTCTTTAACGGTTGGAGATAGCGAGGCAAACTTTTTTATCGTAATCTACGCGAAAATACGCGTCTTTTGATATACCAGTCGACCCCATTCGGAGCTCCTTTAAGGAGTTGAGTTTTGCACCCTCAACTTTCAAACGTCCATATCTCCTAAACGGTTAGGGCTAGGGGCTGAAATTTCTCAGGCGTAATACACCCATATAGGGCCACGTTTCGGTAGGGTCAAAACCCCGAAATTCCGACCCTCGATTTTTCGGGTCGAAAAAATTTCATCGTTTTGGTCAGAAAAAATGCGACGTTTCTGCTGCGCGTTAACGGGAAGAGTTAGACGTTCGCTTATCGGCGCGTCGTAAGGACCCTACGAGGGTTCTAAACAGGCGAAAGAACGACGCCCTAGCTCAACGCGTTCCGACGCTACAGCGCGTCAAAGTTGGGAATTTTTTCTCTTTTTCGACTTTGACGGGCCGTAGCTGCTAACCGGTTAGAGATAGGGCGTTCTGAGCGGTCGCAATCGATTCCGCGGTCATTTTTCTATCGGAAACCGTCTATTTCGTCCGTCCGAACGGCGTCGTTAACGCGCGACACGAGAAAACGTCGAAAGATGTCGTTTTCGGGGTCGATTTTCTCGCGTTTTTCGAAAGTCCCGAAACTTCAAACGGCCGTATCTCTTAAACGGTTAGAGATATCGAAGCGTGCTAAAAAATTCTTGTTCGGCGCGTAAAAATCTACCGGATAGGATGATAAAAACGGTCATTTTCGGACTTCGATATTTTACCGAAATTTCTCGACCGAATCTCCGTATCTCGGTTATGCGTGGTCGTAGGGCGACCGTTCGGTGCTCATTTGAAAGATCTCGACGCGTACTTTCGAATGGCGCAAACCGGAATCCTCTATCTCTAACCGTTTAGGAGCTACGGCGCTTCAAAGTTTGGGAGTTAAGCATTTTTGGAAATTTTGAAACTTTAAACGCGATTTTCTCTTTAACGGTTGGAGATAGCGAGGCAAACTTTTTTATCGTAATCTACGCGAAAATACGCGTCTTTTGATATACCAGTCGACCCCATTCGGAGCTCCTTTAAGGAGTTGAGTTTTGCACCCCTCAACTTTCAAACGTCCATATCTCCTAAACGGTTAGGGCTAGGGGGCTGAAATTTCTCAGGCGTAATACACCCATATAGGGCCACGTTTCGGTAGGGTCAAAACCCCGAAATTCCGACCCTCGATTTTTCGGGTCGAAAAAATTTCATCGTTTTGGTCAGAAAAAATGCGACGTTTCTGCTGCGCGTTAACGGGAAGAGTTAGACGTTCGCTTATCGGCGCGTCGTAAGGACCCCTACGAGGGTTCTAAACAGGCGAAAGAACGACGCCCTAGCTCAACGCGTTCCGACGCTACAGCGCGTCAAAGTTGGGAATTTTTTCTCTTTTTCGACTTTGACGGGCCGTAGCTGCTAAACGGTTAGAGATAGGGCGTTCTGAGCGGTCGCAATCGATTCCGCGGTCATTTTTCTATCGGAAACCGTCTATTTCGTCCGTCCGAACGGCGTCGTTAACGCGCGACACGAGAAAACGTCGAAAGATGTCGTTTTCGGGGTCGATTTTCTCGCGTTTTTCGAAAGTCCCGAAACTTCAAACGGCCGTATCTCTTAAACGGTTAGAGATATCGAAGCGTGCTAAAAAATTCTTGTTCGGCGCGTAAAAATCTACCGGATAGGATGATAAAAACGGTCATTTTCGGACTTCGATATTTTACCGAAATTTCTCGACCGAATCTCCGTATCTCGGTTATGCGTGGTCGTAGGGCGACCGTTCGGTGCTCATTTGAAAGATCTCGACGCGTACTTTCGAATGGCGCAAACCGGAATCCTCTATCTCTAACCGTTTAGGAGCTACGGCGCTTCAAAGTTTGGGAGTTAAGCATTTTTGGAAATTTTGAAACTTTAAACGCGATTTTCTCTTTAACGGTTGGAGATAGCGAGGCAAACTTTTTTTATCGTAATCTACGCGAAAATACGCGTCTTTTGATATACCAGTCGACCCCATTCGGAGCTCCTTTAAGGAGTTGAGTTTTGCACCCCCTCAACTTTCAAACGTCCATATCTCCTAAACGGTTAGGGCTAGGGGGCTGAAATTTCTCAGGCGTAATACACCCATATAGGGCCACGTTTCGGTAGGGTCAAAACCCCGAAATTCCGACCCTCGATTTTTCGGGTCGAAAAAATTTCATCGTTTTGGTCAGAAAAATGCGACGTTTCTGCTGCGCGTTAACGGGAAGAGTTAGACGTTCGCTTATCGGCGCGTCGTAAGGACCCTCCGCGGGTTCTAAACAGCCGAAAGACCGACGCCCTAGCTCAACGCGTTCCGACGCTACAGCGCGTCAAAGTTGGGAATTTTTTTTTCTCTTTTTCGACTTTGACGGGCCGTAGCTGCTAAACGGTTAGAGATAGGGCGTTCTGAGCGGTCGCAATCGATTCCGCGGTCATTTTTCTATCGGAAACCGTCTATTTCGTCCGTCCGAACGGCGTCGTTAACGCGCGACACGAGAAAACGTCGAAAGATGTCGTTTTCGGGGTCGATTTTCTCGCGTTTTTTCGAAAGTCCCGAAACTTCAAACGGCCGTATCTCTTAAACGGTTAGAGATATCGAAGCGTGCTAAAAAATTCTTGTTCGGCGCGTAAAAATCTACCGGATAGGATGATAAAACGGTCATTTTCGGACTTCGATATTTTACCTAAATTTCTCGACCGAATCTCCGTATCTCGGTTATGCGTGGTCGTAGGGCGACCGTTCGGTGCTCATTTGAAAGATCTCGACGCGTACTTTCGAATGGCGCAAACCGGAATCCTCTATCTCTAACCGTTTAGGAGCTACGGCGCTTCAAAGTTTGGGAGTTAAGCATTTTTGGAAATTTTGAAACTTTAAACGCGATTTTCTCTTTAACGGTTGGAGATAGCGAGGCAAACTTTTTTTTATCGTAATCTACGCGAAAATACGCGTCTTTTGATATACCAGTCGACCCCATTCGGAGCTCCTTTAAGGAGTTGAGTTTTGCACCCCCTCAACTTTCAAACGTCCATATCTCCTAAACGGTTAGGGCTAGGGGCTGAAATTTCTCAGGCGTAATACACCCATATAGGGCCACGTTTCGGTAGGGTCAAAACCCCGAAATTCCGACCCTCGATTTTTCGGGTCGAAAAAATTTCATCGTTTTGGTCAGAAAAAAATGCGACGTTTCTGCTGCGCGTTAACGGGAAGAGTTAGACGTTCGCTTATCGGCGCGTCGTAAGGACCCTACGAGGGTTCTAAACAGGCGAAAGAACGACGCCCTAGCTCAACGCGTTCCGACGCTACAGCGCGTCAAAGTTGGGAATTTTTTCTCTTTTTCGAATTTGACGGGCCGTAGCTGCTAAACGGTTAGAGATAGGGCGTTCTGAGCGGTCGCAATCGATTCCGCGGTCATTTTTCTATCGGAAACCGTCTATTTCGTCCGTCCGAACGGCGTCGTTAACGCGCGACACGAGAAAACGTCGAAAGATGTCGTTTTCGGGGTCGATTTTCTCGCGTTTTTTCGAAAGTCCCGAAACTTCAAACGGCCGTATCTCTTAAACGGTTAGAGATATCGAAGCGTGCTAAAAAAATTCTTGTTCGGCGCGTAAAAATCTACCGGATAGGATGATAAAAACGGTCATTTTCGGACTTCGATATTTTACCGAAATTTCTCGACCGAATCTCCGTATCTCGGTTATGCGTGGTCGTAGGGCGACCGTTCGGTGCTCATTTGAAAGATCTCGACGCGTACTTTCGAATGGCGCAAACCGGAATCCTCTATCTCTAACCGTTTAGGAGCTACGGCGCTTCAAAGTTTGGGAGTTAAGCATTTTTGGAAATTTTGAAACTTTAAACGCGATTTTCTCTTTAACGGTTGGAGATAGCGAGGCAAACTTTTTTATCGTAATCTACGCGAAAATACGCGTCTTTTGATATACCAGTCGACCCCATTCGGAGCTCCTTTAAGGAGTTGAGTTTTGCACCCTCAACTTTCAAACGTCCATATCTCCTAAACGGTTAGGGCTAGGGGCTGAAATTTCTCAGGCGTAATACACCCATATAGGGCCACGTTTCGGTAGGGTCAAAACCCCGAAATTCCGACCCTCGATTTTTCGGGTCGAAAAAATTTCATCGTTTTGGTCAGAAAAATGCGACGTTTCTGCTGCGCGTTAACGGGAAGAGTTAGACGTTCGCTTATCGGCGCGTCGTAAGGACCCTACGAGGGTTCTAAACAGGCGAAAGAACGACGCCCTAGCTCAACGCGTTCCGACGCTACAGCGCGTCAAAGTTGGGAATTTTTTCTCTTTTTCGACTTTGACGGGCCGTAGCTGCTAAACGGTTAGAGATAGGGCGTTCTGAGCGGTCGCAATCGATTCCGCGGTCATTTTTCTATCGGAAACCGTCTATTTCGTCCGTCCGAACGGCGTCGTTAACGCGCGACACGAGAAAACGTCGAAAGATGTCGTTTTCGGGTCGATTTTCTCGCGTTTTTTCGAAAGTCCCGAAACTTCAAACGGCCGTATCTCTTAAACGGTTAGAGATATCGAAGCGTGCTAAAAAATTCTTGTTCGGCGCGTAAAAATCTACCGGATAGGATGATAAAACGGTCATTTTCGGACTTCGATATTTTACCGAAATTTCTCGACCGAATCTCCGTATCTCGGTTATGCGTGGTCGTAGGGCGACCGTTCGGTGCTCATTTGAAAGATCTCGACGCGTACTTTCGAATGGCGCAAACCGGAATCCTCTATCTCTAACCGTTTAGGAGCTACGGCGCTTCAAAGTTTGGGAGTTAAGCATTTTTGGAAATTTTGAAAGTTTAAACGCGATTTTCTCTTTAACGGTTGGAGATAGCGAGGCAAACTTTTTTTATCGTAATCTACGCGAAAATACGCGTCTTTTGATATACCAGTCGACCCCATTCGGAGCTCCTTTAAGGAGTTGAGTTTTGCACCCCTCAACTTTCAAACGTCCATATCTCCTAAACGGTTAGGGCTAGGGGGCTGAAATTTCTCAGGCGTAATACACCCATATAGGGCCACGTTTCGGTAGGGTCAAAACCCCGAAATTCCGACCCTCGATTTTTCGGGTCGAAAAATTTCATCGTTTTGGTCAGAAAAAAATGCGACGTTTCTGCTGCGCGTTAACGGGAAGAGTTAGACGTTCGCTTATCGGCGCATCGTAAGGACCCCTACGAGGGTTCTAAACAGGCGAAAGAACGACGCCCTAGCTCAACGCGTTCCGACGCTACAGCGCGTCAAAGTTGGGAATTTTTTTTTCTCTTTTTCGACTTTGACGGGCCGTAGCTGCTAAACGGTTAGAGATAGGGCGTTCTGAGCGGTCGCAATCGATTCCGCGGTCATTTTTCTATCGGAAACCGTCTATTTCGTCCGTCCGAACGGCGTCGTTAACGCGCGACGCGAGAAAACGTCGAAAGATGTCGTTTTCGGGTCGATGTTCTCGCGTTTTTTCGAAAGTCCCGAAACTTCAAACGGCCGTATCTCTTAAACGGTTAGAGATATCGAAGCGTGCTAAAAAAATTCTTGTTCGGCGCGTAAAAATCTACCGGATAGGATGATAAAAACGGTCATTTTCGGACTTCGATATTTTACCGAAATTTCTCGACCGAATCTCCGTATCTCGGTTATGCGTGGTCGTAGGGCGACCGTTCGGTGCTCATTTGAAAGATCTCGACGCGTACTTTCGAATGGCGCAAACCGGAATCCTCTATCTCTAACCGTTTAGGAGCTACGGCGCTTCAAAGTTTGGGAGTTAAGCATTTTTGGAAATTTTGAAACTTTAAACGCGATTTTCTCTTTAACGGTTGGAGATAGCGAGGCAAACTTTTTTTAATCGTAATCTACGCGAAAATACGCGTCTTTTGATATACCAGTCGACCCCATTCGGAGCTCCTTTAAGGAGTTGAGTTTTGCACCCCCTCAACTTTCAAACGTCCATATCTCCTAAACGGTTAGGGCTAGGGGGCTGAAATTTCTCAGGCGTAATACACCCATATAGGGCCACCTTTCGGTAGGGTCAAAACCCCGAAATTCCGACCCTCGATTTTTCGGGTCGAAAAAATTTCATCGTTTTGGTCAGAAAAAAATGCGACGTTTCTGCTGCGCGTTAACGGGAAGAGTTAGACGTTCGCTTATCGGCGCGTCGTAAGGACCCCTACGAGGGTTCTAAACAGGCGAAAGAACGACGCCCTAGCTCAACGCGTTCCGACGCTACAGCGCGTCAAAGTTGGGAATTTTTTTTTCTCTTTTTCGACTTTGACGGGCCGTAGCTGCTAAACGGTTAGAGATAGGGCGTTCTGAGCGGTCGCAATCGATTCCGCGGTCATTTTTCTATCGGAAACCGTCTATTTCGTCCGTCCGAACGGCGTCGTTAACGCGCGACACGAGAAAACGTCGAAAGATGTCGTTTTCGGGGTCGATTTTCTCGCGTTTTTTCGAAAGTCCCGAAACTTCAAACGGCCGTATCTCTTAAACGGTTAGAGATATCGAAGCGTGCTAAAAAAATTCTTGTTCGGCGCGTAAAAATCTACCGGATAGGATGATAAAAACGGTCATTTTCGGACTTCGATATTTTACCGAAATTTCTCGACCGAATCTCCGTATCTCGGTTATGCGTGGTCGTAGGGCGACCGTTCGGTGCTCATTTGAAAGATCTCGACGCGTACTTTCGAATGGCGCAAACCGGAATCCTCTATCTCTAACCGTTTAGGAGCTACGGCGCTTCAAAGTTTGGGAGTTAAGCATTTTTGGAAATTTTGAAACTTTAAACGCGATTTTCTCTTTAACGGTTGGAGATAGCGAGGCAAACTTTTTTTTATCGTAATCTACGCGAAAATACGCGTCTTTTGATATACCAGTCGACCCCATTCGGAGCTCCTTTAAGGAGTTGAGTTTTGCACCTCAACTTTCAAACGTCCATATCTCCTAAACGGTTAGGGCTAGGGGCTGAAATTTCTCAGGCGTAATACACCCATATAGGGCCACGTTTCGGTAGGGTCAAAACCCCGAAATTCCGACCCTCGATTTTTCGGGTCGAAAAAATTTCATCGTTTTGGTCAGAAAAATGCGACGTTTCTGCTGCGCGTTAACGGGAAGAGTTAGACGTTCGCTTATCGGCGCGTCGTAAGGACCCTACGAGGGTTCTAAACAGGCGAAAGAACGACGCCCTAGCTCAACGCGTTCCGACGCTACAGCGCGTCAAAGTTGGGAATTTTTTTTTCTCTTTTTCGACTTTGACGGGCCGTAGCTGCTAAACGGTTAGAGATAGGGCGTTCTGAGCGGTCGCAATCGATTCCGCGGTCATTTTTCTATCGGAAACCGTCTATTTCGTCCGTCCGAACGGCGTCGTTAACGCGCGACACGAGAAAACGTCGAAAGATGTCGTTTTCGGGGTCGATTTTCTCGCGTTTTTTCGAAAGTCCCGAAACTTCAAACGGCCGTATCTCTTAAACGGTTAGAGATATCGAAGCGTGCTAAAAAAATTCTTGTTCGGCGCGTAAAAATCTACCGGATAGGATGATAAAAACGGTCATTTTCGGACTTCGATATTTTACCGAAATTTCTCGACCGAATCTCCGTATCTCGGTTATGCGTGGTCGTAGGGCGACCGTTCGGTGCTCATTTGAAAGATCTCGACGCGTACTTTCGAATGGCGCAAACCGGAATCCTCTATCTCTAACCGTTTAGGAGCTACGGCGCTTCAAAGTTTGGGAGTTAAGCATTTTTGGAAATTTTGAAACTTTAAACGCGATTTTCTCTTTAACGGTTGGAGATAGCGAGGCAAACTTTTTTTTATCGTAATCTACGCGAAAATACGCGTCTTTTGATATACCAGTCGACCCCATTCGGAGCTCCTTTAAGGAGTTGAGTTTTGCACCCCCTCAACTTTCAAACGTCCATATCTCCTAAACGGTTAGGGCTAGGGGGCTGAAATTTCTCAGGCGTAATACACCCATATAGGGCCACGTTTCGGTAGGGTCAAAACCCCGAAATTCCGACCCTCGATTTTTCGGGTCGAAAAAATTTCATCGTTTTGGTCAGAAAAAAATGCGACGTTTCTGCTGCGCGTTAACGGGAAGAGTTAGACGTTCGCTTATCGGCGCGTCGTAAGGACCCCTACGAGGGTTCTAAACAGGCGAAAGAACGACGCCCTAGCTCAACGCGTTCCGACGCTACAGCGCGTCAAAGTTGGGATTTTTTTCTCTTTTTCGACTTTGACGGGCCGTAGCTGCTAAACGGTTAGAGATAGGGCGTTCTGAGCGGTCGCAATCGATTCCGCGGTCATTTTTCTATCGGAAACCGTCTATTTCGTCCGTCCGAACGGCGTCGTTAACGCGCGACACGAGAAAACGTCGAAAGATGTCGTTTTCGGGTCGATTTTCTCGCGTTTTTTCGAAAGTCCCGAAACTTCAAACGGCCGTATCTCTTAAACGGTTAGAGATATCGAAGCGTGCTAAAAAATTCTTGTTCGGCGCGTAAAAATCTACCGGATAGGATGATAAAAACGGTCATTTTCGGACTTCGATATTTTACCGAAATTTCTCGACCGAATCTCCGTATCTCGGTTATGCGTGGTCGTAGGGCGACCGTTCGGTGCTCATTTGAAAGATCTCGACGCGTACTTTCGAATGGCGCAAACCGGAATCCTCTATCTCTAACCGTTTAGGAGCTACGGCGCTTCAAAGTTTGGGAGTTAAGCATTTTTGGAAATTTTGAAACTTTAAACGCGATTTTCTCTTTAACGGTTGGAGATAGCGAGGCAAACTTTTTTATCGTAATCTACGCGAAAATACGCGTCTTTTGATATACCAGTCGACCCCATTCGGAGCTCCTTTAAGGAGTTGAGTTTTGCACCCTCAACTTTCAAACGTCCATATCTCCTAAACGGTTAGGGCTAGGGGCTGAAATTTCTCAGGCGTAATACACCCATATAGGGCCACGTTTCGGTAGGGTCAAAACCCCGAAATTCCGACCCTCGATTTTTCGGGTCGAAAAAATTTCATCGTTTTGGTCAGAAAAATGCGACGTTTCTGCTGCGCGTTAACGGGAAGAGTTAGACGTTCGCTTATCGGCGCGTCGTAAGGACCCTACGAGGGTTCTAAACAGGCGAAAGAACGACGCCCTAGCTCAACGCGTTCCGACGCTACAGCGCGTCAAAGTTGGGAATTTTTTTCTCTTTTTCGACTTTGACGGGCCGTAGCTGCTAAACGGTTAGAGATAGGGCGTTCTGAGCGGTCGCAATCGATTCCGCGGTCATTTTTCTATCGGAAACCGTCTATTTCGTCCGTCCGAACGGCGTCGTTAACGCGCGACACGAGAAAACGTCGAAAGATGTCGTTTTCGGGTCGATTTTCTCGCGTTTTTTCGAAAGTCCCGAAACTTCAAACGGCCGTATCTCTTAAACGGTTAGAGATATCGAAGCGTGCTAAAAAATTCTTGTTCGGCGCGTAAAAATCTACCGGATAGGATGATAAAAACGGTCATTTTCGGACTTCGATATTTTACCGAAATTTCTCGACCGAATCTCCGTATCTCGGTTATGCGTGGTCGTAGGGCGACCGTTCGGTGCTCATTTGAAAGATCTCGACGCGTACTTTCGAATGGCGCAAACCGGAATCCTCTATCTCTAACCGTTTAGGAGCTACGGCGCTTCAAAGTTTGGGAGTTAAGCATTTTTGGAAATTTTGAAACTTTAAACGCGATTTTCTCTTTAACGGTTGGAGATAGCGAGGCAAACTTTTTTTTATCGTAATCTACGCGAAAATACGCGTCTTTTGATATACCAGTCGACCCCATTCGGAGCTCCTTTAAGGAGTTGAGTTTTGCACCCCCTCAACTTTCAAACGTCCATATCTCCTAAACGGTTAGGGCTAGGGGCTGAAATTTCTCAGGCGTAATACACCCATATAGGGCCACGTTTCGGTAGGGTCAAAACCCGAAATTCCGACCCTCGATTTTTCGGGTCGAAAAAATTTCATCGTTTTGGTCAGAAAAATGCGACGTTTCTGCTGCGCGTTAACGGGAAGAGTTAGACGTTCGCTTATCGGCGCGTCGTAAGGACCCTACGAGGGTTCTAAACAGGCGAAAGAACGACGCCCTAGCTCAACGCGTTCCGACGCTACAGCGCGTCAAAGTTGGGAATTTTTTTTTCTCTTTTTCGACTTTGACGGGCCGTAGCTGCTAAACGGTTAGAGATAGGGCGTTCTGAGCGGTCGCAATCGATTCCGCGGTCATTTTTCTATCGGAAACCGTCTATTTCGTCCGTCCGAACGGCGTCGTTAACGCGCGACACGAGAAAACGTCGAAAGATGTCGTTTTCGGGGTCGATTTTCTCGCGTTTTTTCGAAAGTCCCGAAACTTCAAACGGCCGTATCTCTTAAACGGTTAGAGATATCGAAGCGTGCTAAAAAATTCTTGTTCGGCGCGTAAAAATCTACCGGATAGGATGATAAAAACGGTCATTTTCGGACTTCGATATTTTACCGAAATTTCTCGACCGAATCTCCGTATCTCGGTTATGCGTGGTCGTAGGGCGACCGTTCGGTGCTCATTTGAAAGATCTCGACGCGTACTTTCGAATGGCGCAAACCGGAATCCCCTATCTCTAACCGTTTAGGAGCTACGGCGCTTCAAAGTTTGGGAGTTAAGCATTTTTGGAAATTTTGAAACTTTAAACGCGATTTTCGCTTTAACGGTTGGAGATAGCGAGGCAAACTTTTTTTTATCGTAATCTACGCGAAAATACGCGTCTTTTGATATACCAGTCGACCCCATTCGGAGCTCCTTTAAGGAGTTGAGTTTTGCACCCTCAACTTTCAAACGTCCATATCTCCTAAACGGTTAGGGCTAGGGGCTGAAATTTCTCAGGCGTAATACACCCATATAGGGCCACGTTTCGGTAGGGTCAAAACCCCGAAATTCCGACCCTCGATTTTTCGGGTCGAAAAAATTTCATCGTTTTGGTCAGAAAAATGCGACGTTTCTGCTGCGCGTTAACGGGAAGAGTTAGACGTTCGCTTATCGGCGCGTCGTAAGGACCCTACGAGGGTTCTAAACAGGCGAAAGAACGACGCCCTAGCTCAACGCGTTCCGACGCTACAGCGCGTCAAAGTTGGGAATTTTTTTTTCTCTTTTTCGACTTTGACGGGCCGTAGCTGCTAAACGGTTAGAGATAGGGCGTTCTGAGCGGTCGCAATCGATTCCGCGGTCATTTTTCTATCGGAAACCGTCTATTTCGTCCGTCCGAACGGCGTCGTTAACGCGCGACACGAGAAAACGTCGAAAGATGTCGTTTTCGGGGTCGATTTTCTCGCGTTTTTTCGAAAGTCCCGAAACTTCAAACGGCCGTATCTCTTAAACGGTTAGAGATATCGAAGCGTGCTAAAAAATTCTTGTTCGGCGCGTAAAAATCTACCGGATAGGATGATAAAAACGGTCATTTTCGGACTTCGATATTTTACCGAAATTTCTCGACCGAATCTCCGTATCTCGGTTATGCGTGGTCGTAGGGCGACCGTTCGGTGCTCATTTGAAAGATCTCGACGCGTACTTTCGAATGGCGCAAACCGGAATCCTCTATCTCTAACCGTTTAGGAGCTACGGCGCTTCAAAGTTTGGGAGTTAAGCATTTTTGGAAATTTTGAAACTTTAAACGCGATTTTCTCTTTAACGGTTGGAGATAGCGAGGCAAACTTTTTTATCGTAATCTACGCGAAAATACGCGTCTTTTGATATACCAGTCGACCCCATTCGGAGCTCCTTTAAGGAGTTGAGTTTTGCACCCTCAACTTTCAAACGTCCATATCTCCTAAACGGTTAGGGCTAGGGGCTGAAATTTCTCAGGCGTAATACACCCATATAGGGCCACGTTTCGGTAGGGTCAAAACCCCGAAATTCCGACCCTCGATTTTTCGGGTCGAAAAAATTTCATCGTTTTGGTCAGAAAAAATGCGACGTTTCTGCTGCGCGTTAACGGGAAGAGTTAGACGTTCGCTTATCGGCGCGTCGTAAGGACCCTACGAGGGTTCTAAACAGGCGAAAGAACGACGCCCTAGCTCAACGCGTTCCGACGCTACAGCGCGTCAAAGTTGGGAATTTTTTCTCTTTTTCGACTTTGACGGGCCGTAGCTGCTAAACGGTTAGAGATAGGGCGTTCTGAGCGGTCGCAATCGATTCCGCGGTCATTTTTCTATCGGAAACCGTCTATTTCGTCCGTCCGAACGGCGTCGTTAACGCGCGACACGAGAAAACGTCGAAAGATGTCGTTTTCGGGGTCGATTTTCTCGCGTTTTTTCGAAAGTCCCGAAACTTCAAACGGCCGTATCTCTTAAACGGTTAGAGATATCGAAGCGTGCTAAAAAATTCTTGTTCGGCGCGTAAAAATCTACCGGATAGGATGATAAAAACGGTCATTTTCGGACTTCGATATTTTACCGAAATTTCTCGACCGAATCTCCGTATCTCGGTTATGCGTGGTCGTAGGGCGACCGTTCGGTGCTCATTTGAAAGATCTCGACGCGTACTTTCGAATGGCGCAAACCGGAATCCTCTATCTCTAACCGTTTAGGAGCTACGGCGCTTCAAAGTTTGGGAGTTAAGCATTTTTGGAAATTTTGAAACTTTAAACGCGATTTTCTCTTTAACGGTTGGAGATAGCGAGGCAAACTTTTTTTTATCGTAATCTACGCGAAAATACGCGTCTTTTGATATACCAGTCGACCCCATTCGGAGCTCCTTTAAGGAGTTGAGTTTTGCACCCCCTCAACTTTCAAACGTCCATATCTCCTAAACGGTTAGGGCTAGGGGGCTGAAATTTCTCAGGCGTAATACACCCATATAGGGCCACGTTTCGGTAGGGTCAAAACCCCGAAATTCCGACCCTCGATTTTTCGGGTCGAAAAAATTTCATCGTTTTGGTCAGAAAAATGCGACGTTTCTGCTGCGCGTTAACGGGAAGAGTTAGACGTTCGCTTATCGGCGCGTCGTAAGGACCCCTACGAGGGTTCTAAACAGGCGAAAGAACGACGCCCTAGCTCAACGCGTTCCGACGCTACAGCGCGTCAAAGTTGGGAATTTTTTCTCTTTTTCGACTTTGACGGGCCGTAGCTGCTAAACGGTTAGAGATAGGGCGTTCTGAGCGGTCGCAATCGATTCCGCGGTCATTTTTCTATCGGAAACCGTCTATTTCGTCCGTCCGAACGGCGTCGTTAACGCGCGACACGCGAAAACGTCGAAAGAGGTCGTTTTCGGGGTCGATTTTCTCGCGTTTTTTCGAAAGTCCCTGAAACTTCAAACGGCCGTATCTCTTAAACGGTTAGAGATATCGAAGCGTGCTAAAAAATTCTTGTTCGGCGCGTAAAAATCTACCGGATAGGATGATAAAACGGTCATTTTCGGACTTCGATATTTCATCGAAATTTCGCGACCGAATCTCCGTATCTCGGTTATGCGTGGTCGTAGGGCGACCGTTCGGTGCTCATTTGAAAGATCTCGACGCGTACTTTCGAATGGCGCAAACCGGAATCCTCTATCTTTAACCGTTTAGGAGTTACGGCGCTTCAAAGTTTAGGAGTTAAGCATTTTTGGAAATTTTGAAATTTTAAACGCGGTTTTCTCCTAAATGGTTGGAGATAGCAAACTTTTTTTATCGCAATCTACGCAAAAATACGTGTCTTTTGATATACCAGTCGACCCCATTCGGAGCTCCTTTAAGGAGTTGAGTTTTGCACCCCTCAACTTTCAAACGTCCATATCTCCTAAACGGTTAGGGCTAGGGGCTGAAATTTCTCAGGCGTAATACACCCATATAGGGCCACGTTTCGGTAGGGTCAAAACCCCGAAATTCCGACCCTCGATTTTTCGGGTCGAAAAAATTTCATCGTTTTGGTCAGAAAATGCGACGTTTCTGCTGCGCGTTAACGGGAAGAGTTAGACGTTCGCTTATCGGCGCGTCGTAAGGACCCTACGAGGGTTCTAAACAGGCGAAAGAACGACGCCCTAGCTCAACGCGTTCCGACGCTACAGCGCGTCAAAGTTGGGAATTTTTTTTTCTCTTTTTCGACTTTGACGGGCCGTAGCTGCTAAACGGTTAGAGATAGGGCGTTCTGAGCGGTCGCAATCGATTCCGCGGTCATTTTTCTATCGGAAACCGTCTATTTCGTCCGTCCGAACGGCGTCGTTAACGCGCGACACGAGAAAACGTCGAAAGATGTCGTTTTCGGGTCGATTTTCTCGCGTTTTTTCGAAAGTCCCGAAACTTCAAACGGCCGTATCTCTTAAACGGTTAGAGATATCGAAGCGTGCTAAAAAATTCTTGTTCGGCGCGTAAAAATCTACCGGATAGGATGATAAAAACGGTCATTTTCGGACTTCGATATTTTACCGAAATTTCTCGACCGAATCTCCGTATCTCGGTTATGCGTGGTCGTAGGGCGACCGTTCGGTGCTCATTTGAAAGATCTCGACGCGTACTTTCGAATGGCGCAAACCGGAATCCTCTATCTCTAACCGTTTAGGAGCTACGGCGCTTCAAAGTTTGGGAGTTAAGCATTTTTGGAAATTTTGAAACTTTAAACGCGATTTTCTCTTTAACGGTTGGAGATAGCGAGGCAAACTTTTTTATCGTAATCTACGCGAAAATACGCGTCTTTTGATATACCAGTCGACCCCATTCGGAGCTCCTTTAAGGAGTTGAGTTTTGCACCCCTCAACTTTCAAACGTCCATATCTCCTAAACGGTTAGGGCTAGGGGCTGAAATTTCTCAGGCGTAATACACCCATATAGGGCCACGTTTCGGTAGGGTCAAAACCCCGAAATTCCGACCCTCGATTTTTCGGGTCGAAAAATTTCATCGTTTTGGTCAGAAAAAATGCGACGTTTCTGCTGCGCGTTAACGGGAAGAGTTAGACGTTCGCTTATCGGCGCGTCGTAAGGACCCTACGAGGGTTCTAAACAGGCGAAAGAACGACGCCCTAGCTCAACGCGTTCCGACGCTACAGCGCGTCAAAGTTGGGAATTTTTTTTTCTCTTTTTCGACTTTGACGGGCCGTAGCTGCTAAACGGTTAGAGATAGGGCGTTCTGAGCGGTCGCAATCGATTCCGCGGTCATTTTTCTATCGGAAACCGTCTATTTCGTCCGTCCGAACGGCGTCGTTAACGCGCGACACGAGAAAACGTCGAAAGATGTCGTTTTCGGGGTCGATTTTCTCGCGTTTTTTCGAAAGTCCCGAAACTTCAAACGGCCGTATCTCTTAAACGGTTAGAGATATCGAAGCGTGCTAAAAAATTCTTGTTCGGCGCGTAAAAATCTACCGGATAGGATGATAAAAACGGTCATTTTCGGACTTCGATATTTTACCGAAATTTCTCGACCGAATCTCCGTATCTCGGTTATGCGTGGTCGTAGGGCGACCGTTCGGTGCTCATTTGAAAGATCTCGACGCGTACTTTCGAATGGCGCAAACCGGAATCCTCTATCTCTAACCGTTTAGGAGCTACGGCGCTTCAAAGTTTGGGAGTTAAGCATTTTTGGAAATTTTGAAACTTTAAACGCGATTTTCTCTTTAACGGTTGGAGATAGCGAGGCAAACTTTTTTATCGTAATCTACGCGAAAATACGCGTCTTTTGATATACCAGTCGACCCCATTCGGAGCTCCTTTAAGGAGTTGAGTTTTGCACCCTCAACTTTCAAACGTCCATATCTCCTAAACGGTTAGGGCTAGGGGCTGAAATTTCTCAGGCGTAATACACCCATATAGGGCCACGTTTCGGTAGGGTCAAAACCCCGAAATTCCGACCCTCGATTTTTCGGGTCGAAAAATTTCATCGTTTTGGTCAGAAAAATGCGACGTTTCTGCTGCGCGTTAACGGGAAGAGTTAGACGTTCGCTTATCGGCGCGTCGTAAGGACCCCTACGAGGGTTCTAAACAGGCGAAAGAACGACGCCCTAGCTCAACGCGTTCCGACGCTACAGCGCGTCAAAGTTGGGAATTTTTTTTTCTCTTTTTCGACTTTGACGGGCCGTAGCTGCTAAACGGTTAGAGATAGGGCGTTCTGAGCGGTCGCAATCGATTCCGCGGTCATTTTTCTATCGGAAACCGTCTATTTCGTCCGTCCGAACGGCGTCGTTAACGCGCGACACGAGAAAACGTCGAAAGATGTCGTTTTCGGGTCGATTTTCTCGCGTTTTTCGAAAGTCCCGAAACTTCAAACGGCCGTATCTCTTAAACGGTTAGAGATATCGAAGCGTGCTAAAAAATTCTTGTTCGGCGCGTAAAAATCTACCGGATAGGATGATAAAACGGTCATTTTCGGACTTCGATATTTTACCGAAATTTCTCGACCGAATCTCCGTATCTCGGTTATGCGTGGTCGTAGGGCGACCGTTCGGTGCTCATTTGAAAGATCTCGACGCGTACTTTCGAATGGCGCAAACCGGAATCCTCTATCTCTAACCGTTTAGGAGCTACGGCGCTTCAAAGTTTGGGAGTTAAGCATTTTTGGAAATTTTGAAACTTTAAACGCGATTTTCTCTTTAACGGTTGGAGATAGCGAGGCAAACTTTTTTTTATCGTAATCTACGCGAAAATACGCGTCTTTTGATATACCAGTCGACCCCATTCGGAGCTCCTTTAAGGAGTTGAGTTTTGCACCCTCAACTTTCAAACGTCCATATCTCCTAAACGGTTAGGGCTAGGGGGCTGAAATTTCTCAGGCGTAATACACCCATATAGGGCCACGTTTCGGTAGGGTCAAAACCCCGAAATTCCGACCCTCGATTTTTCGGGTCGAAAAAATTTCATCGTTTTGGTCAGAAAAAAATGCGACGTTTCTGCTGCGCGTTAACGGGAAGAGTTAGACGTTCGCTTATCGGCGCGTCGTAAGGACCCCTACGAGGGTTCTAAACAGGCGAAAGAACGACGCCCTAGCTCAACGCGTTCCGACGCTACAGCGCGTCAAAGTTGGGAATTTTTTTTTCTCTTTTTCGACTTTGACGGGCCGTAGCTGCTAAACGGTTAGAGATAGGGCGTTCTGAGCGGTCGCAATCGATTCCGCGGTCATTTTTCTATCGGAAACCGTCTATTTCGTCCGTCCGAACGGCGTCGTTAACGCGCGACACGAGAAAACGTCGAAAGATGTCGTTTTCGGGGTCGATTTTCTCGCGTTTTTTCGAAAGTCCCGAAACTTCAAACGGCCGTATCTCTTAAACGGTTAGAGATATCGAAGCGTGCTAAAAAAATTCTTGTTCGGCGCGTAAAAATCTACCGGATAGGATGATAAAAACGGTCATTTTCGGACTTCGATATTTTACCGAAATTTCTCGACCGAATCTCCGTATCTCGGTTATGCGTGGTCGTAGGGCGACCGTTCGGTGCTCATTTGAAAGATCTCGACGCGTACTTTCGAATGGCGCAAACCGGAATCCTCTATCTCTAACCGTTTAGGAGCTACGGCGCTTCAAAGTTTGGGAGTTAAGCATTTTTGGAAATTTTGAAACTTTAAACGCGATTTTCTCTTTAACGGTTGGAGATAGCGAGGCAAACTTTTTTATCGTAATCTACGCGAAAATACGCGTCTTTTGATATACCAGTCGACCCCATTCGGAGCTCCTTTAAGGAGTTGAGTTTTGCACCCTCAACTTTCAAACGTCCATATCTCCTAAACGGTTAGGGCTAGGGGCTGAAATTTCTCAGGCGTAATACACCCATATAGGGCCACGTTTCGGTAGGGTCAAAACCCCGAAATTCCGACCCTCGATTTTTCGGGTCGAAAAAATTTCATCGTTTTGGTCAGAAAAAATGCGACGTTTCTGCTGCGCGTTAACGGGAAGAGTTAGACGTTCGCTTATCGGCGCGTCGTAAGGACCCTACGAGGGTTCTAAACAGGCGAAAGAACGACGCCCTAGCTCAACGCGTTCCGACGCTACAGCGCGTCAAAGTTGGGAATTTTTTCTCTTTTTCGACTTTGACGGGCCGTAGCTGCTAAACGGTTAGAGATAGGGCGTTCTGAGCGGTCGCAATCGATTCCGCGGTCATTTTTCTATCGGAAACCGTCTATTTCGTCCGTCCGAACGGCGTCGTTAACGCGCGACACGAGAAAACGTCGAAAGATGTCGTTTTCGGGTCGATTTTCTCGCGTTTTTCGAAAGTCCCGAAACTTCAAACGGCCGTATCTCTTAAACGGTTAGAGATATCGAAGCGTGCTAAAAAATTCTTGTTCGGCGCGTAAAAATCTACCGGATAGGATGATAAAACGGTCATTTTCGGACTTCGATATTTTACCGAAATTTCTCGACCGAATCTCCGTATCTCGGTTATGCGTGGTCGTAGGGCGACCGTTCGGTGCTCATTTGAAAGATCTCGACGCGTACTTTCGAATGGCGCAAACCGGAATCCTCTATCTCTAACCGTTTAGGAGCTACGGCGCTTCAAAGTTTGGGAGTTAAGCATTTTTGGAAATTTTGAAACTTTAAACGCGATTTTCTCTTTAACGGTTGGAGATAGCGAGGCAAACTTTTTTATCGTAATCTACGCGAAAATACGCGTCTTTTGATATACCAGTCGACCCCATTCGGAGCTCCTTTAAGGAGTTGAGTTTTGCACCCCCTCAACTTTCAAACGTCCATATCTCCTAAACGGTTAGGGCTAGGGGGCTGAAATTTCTCAGGCGTAATACACCCATATAGGGCCACGTTTCGGTAGGGTCAAAACCCCGAAATTCCGACCCTCGATTTTTCGGGTCGAAAAAATTTCATCGTTTTGGTCAGAAAAAAATGCGACGTTTCTGCTGCGCGTTAACGGGAAGAGTTAGACGTTCGCTTATCGGCGCGTCGTAAGGACCCCTACGAGGGTTCTAAACAGGCGAAAGAACGACGCCCTTGCTCAACGAAAAAATGTCATCGTTTTGGTCAGAAAGAAATGCGACGTAACGGTAACGGTAACGTTTTCTCTCTTTCATATAGGGCCACGTTTCCCTGTCTCGGTTATGCATGGCCTCAGCGCGACCGCTCGAGGTGCTCGTTTTAAAGATCTCGACGCGTGCTTTCGATCGGCTCGATCCTCTCTCTCTAACCGTTTAAGAGCTACGACGTTTTAAGGTTTGTTGGTTAAGCAGTTTTAGAAATGTTCAAATTTTAATCCTTTAGGTGAATGCAATCCAAACCTACCTCACCCACCGCACTGCGGAGTTGGGCCGCTATCACAACCTGCCTCAATACCCACATCTACCCTAAACCACCTCCACCCACGGCGCTGAGTGAAAGCCGCCTGTACTTCCAGTGTAATGTCTCGTTTATATGAAGAAATGAGACACGATTGTGCTCGTAAACATGTATATAAGTCAATACGTCATTTCTTTATTGGTTTACTGCATGAGTATTTTTTTAATTCGGTCGTAAAGATTAATAAAATCGGATTAGCTTCTTTAACCATTTAAATCCTATTAGTTTAATCTCTAAACGTAGCGGACGTTCGGGCGTTGCGCCGAGTCAATCGTAAGACCATTCACAGTTTGTTAAATCACACAACAAATAACCGAGTCGTTCACGTCTTTTTAAAACCAGTTATCTCGAGCCTCGCATTCGCTGGCCGATGCTCGCGCCGACTTCTACCGCCGCAGCGTCATCGTTTCTACGTTCCAGTTCTAATTATAGGCGGCGGCGGCGAAAGAAAAGGATTTTTTTTTCTCTCTTTGTCCTTTTCCTCGTTCCTCGGAGAGTCCGTCAGCGATCTCGACGGTGTAGACGAAGACGATCGCGGCTGATGGAGCGTAAGCGTGGAGAGGACAACATTTTAATACATTTACATAAAATTAACATAACAAAGCGTCTAAATTTAGTTCCTTTGTCGATTATATTTAAGAGGACGAGACTGATCGGTGCTGGTTACACGAGACGAAAATATCGCGTTCTTTTCAGATTCTTTTCTCCACTTATGAATGCACGAGCCTCTTAACTATTGGAAGTTCGAATTATTCATTGTTAATACACTGATGCTCGGAAAAGTAGTATCGATAAGCTTGCGCCTTTGGCCTGCCAAAAACTCTTAAGACAATTTGATTGATTGAACAATAAGCAATAAATAAAATAGATAAATGCAGAACAGAGTATTGATCCTCGTTTACAAGGAAAGGTTCTCGGGTATCGAATTCGGATCTTAGTGAAACTTGGTAGAGAACTAGAGCATGTTGACAATTGAAAATAATTTTTTTTGTTTGTGGTGAAATTCACTCTGCGGGTGTGAAACATCTCTTTTTCCTTCTAAATGTACCTTATCGAAACGTGTTCCAGGACACATGCGGTATATGACGTTTCATTTAAGCACCACCCTCTTATGCTAGAGTTAATTACAATAATATGTACGAGGTAGCCGCCATAAATTCTCGGCCTGATAGGCTTATACAGGTTCAAGCGTTTAAAGGGCTACGCTATAAATATGACGGATTGAAGTGTAGTAGTTTTTAGTAGCCAGCCAATGATAAACCTCGTCCTAGAAAGGCGAAAGTCGTTGTATGAACGAAAAAGGCGATGACCACAATATTCTGGGATCGTGAGGGTATTTTGCTAATTAACTTAGAGCGCAATATAACTGTGAATGGCATATATTATGCGTCTTTATTGGGTAAATTAAGGAACAGTATTCGTGCAAAACGTCGTGGAAAATTGAAAAAAGGTGTGCGATTATTGCATGACAATGTTCCCGCCCATACTGCCATCGTTTCACAAGCTGGCATCTACGAATGTGGTTTGCAAGGATTGGAACATCCACTGTATGTCCAGATATGGCTTCTTGTGATTGTTATTTTTTTTCTAATTTGAAAAAAGACCTTAGGGGATGTCGTTTCAAGAACGAAAGTGAGTTGCAAACAGCTGTTATAGAACATTTTGACTGAAAAGCTGGAGATTATTTTTACAAAGGTATCGAATTATTAATTAATGATTGCAATAAATGTATAGCAGCTGGGAGAGATTACATTGAAAAATAAAACTTCTTGCTGCCAACTTCGTGATACTATTTGTTATTTATTTTAATAATGTTTATGCTATCGAATGTCCTTTGATGGAGAATAGACCCACGTTGATGAACTACGCCGATGACACTTCTTTGGTAGTGGAATCTTGATTTGAAACGGTCATCGACAATGACCGGAAGTACTTGACGTTACTTGAACTGAATAAAACTGCTAATAATTTATTCCAGTTATTATTATAATCAGGTGCATTATTATGAATATCCTCCTAATTTATTGTCTACCAATATCATATATGTACCTATATAAATGGGTTAGAACGATGCTTTTTTTGTGAGCGATAGTGTACAAGAAACTTTAGCGACAGCGTTTTCAAGACGGCATCAGCGTTGGTAACACAAAAACACCTGGTCGTTTGTAACATGTCAATACTTGCCGCAGATAGGGAACTAATTGCACACTAAACGTTGTATTTACTAGTGTTGCACGAGTCGAAACAAAAGTTTTATTTCTTTGTCTTTAAATCGATTGACAGATTATCAAATTTATTTCGTGTACGTTTTAAAAATATTGAATGATATAGGAATAGTAGAGGTATAGTAGTACTTACTTAGTATTGTAGCGAATTTTAGCTTTGGAGCATTCAATTTTTCACAGGAACAACATTGCTAAACTGCTAACTTCATGCATTTATTTATTTTCGGTTTTATCAAATAAATTTATAATCATCGAAGTATGTATTAGAAGTATAGAAGAGTGTTTATGTAATTATTATCACCTATGATTTATCTAACTATATGCACACATCAAGAGACCATAAATGACAGCGGGAGAAGAATAATAGATATGTGCATCGAAAACGACATGATTATAACAAATACAAAATTCAAACATAAAGACATTCACAAATACACAAGAGAAGTGCCTAGCAGGAAAGAAAAATCAATCATTGATTATTTCTTAATAAATGCTGAAAACTGGAGGAAGGTAATAGATGTCAAAGTCCAAACAAATGCGGAAATAGGTAGCGACCACTATCGCTGCTACAGATGAAGATTAGCAAAAATTCAAAAACGACGAAAGAAGACAAAAGGAAAAAAGTAATTAAGGAAAAAATAAAAAGCTACAAATTGAAAGAGGAAGAAACTCGAGAGAAGTACCAATACAAGTCAAATCAACTATTTGAACAAGAGACTAAAAACGAAATAGGGATAGAGGACAAATGGATAAGATTCAAAAACATCATACTGAAAGCGGCACAAGAAAGCTGTGAAATAACAAAAATAGCAAATACGTACACAAAAGGAAGCAGGTGGTGGACAGCAGAAATACAACTCAAAGTGAAAGATAAGAAAAATAAATGGATCAGATATATGCATACCAGGAAAGAGGAGGATTACAATATGTACAAAATGGCAAGAAAAGAAGCTAAAGAGAGTATCAAGAAGGCCAAAGAAAATTCTTGGAGAGAGTTCGGAATAAAACTGAGTGATAACTATAGAGAAAACCAAAAATTATTCTACGGAACAATAAAACAATTGAGACAGAAGAAGGCGCCGATATTGAAAAATATAAAGGATGACAAAGGAAATATACTAACTGAGGAAAAAGAGATAATGGAAAGATGGAAACAGTACTTTGAAGAACTTACAAAAATAAAACAAGACGGATACATAAGAGAAAAAGAGTATAAAACAAAAAAACGACGATGAACGTATCACACCAATAAGCGACGAAGAAGTCAGAGAAGCAGTTAGCAAACTAAAACTAGGAAAGGCAGCCGGGGAGGATGGAATCACAGCTGAAATGATAAAATATATGGGAGACAAAGGTAACGAAGAACTACTTGACCTCTTAAACAACATTATAATAAAAAAAGAAATACCTAAGGAATGGAATATGGGAATAATTATGCCCATATACAAAAAGGGAGACTCTAAGGAATGCTCAAACTATAGAGGAATAACATTAACTAGCATCCCAGGAAAAGTATTGACAAGAATACTAGAAAAAAGACTCCGAGAGAAACTGGAAACAACACTAGAAGATACTCAACATGGATTTAGAAAAGGAAGAAGCACCCAGGACTTAATATTTGTAATCAGACAATTAGGAGAAAAACTAATAGGGAAAGGAAATACATATATGTTTTATAGATTTTAAAAAGCTTTTGATAGGGTAAGAAGAGAAGATGTATGGTGGAGCTTGGAAAGGAGAGGTTTAGAGAAAGGAATGATAGAGATGATTAAGGCATTGTATAAAAGCAATAAGAATAAGGTGAGAATTTCCAATGCAGAATCAGCTGAATTCGAATCGCAAATTGGATTAAAACAGGGATGCGTATTGAGCCCATTGTTATTCTCTATATTAATAGACGACGCTGTTAAAAAAGCTAAACAAAAAGGAAAAAATATGAAAGTAGGAAACTGGAAAATGAATGCAATTAACGTACAGGAACTAATGTTTGCAGATGATATGGTACTGATAGCACACTCGGAAGAGACATTACAGCAAAACTTGAAGATATACCAAGAAGAACTAACAAAGATAAACATGGAGATAAACACGAGGAAAACAAACACAATGATAATAGCAGCAGAAGAAAGAAAACATAGCATTAAAATCGGGGAAAAAGCATTGGAACAAGTGAAAAGTTACAACTACTTAGGAACAATCATTGAAGACAATAGGAGAATAGAGAAAGAGGTAAATGAGAGGATAGGGAAATCCGCAAAAATATATAACATATTGAGAAATTCGTTTCAGGATAAAAAAGAAATACCAAAAAAAATAAAGACAGAGGTGTATGAAAGAGTGGTCAGACCGACATTAGCATATGGTAGTGAGTCATGGATAACCACGAATAGAATCAAAAGTAGAGCTACGGCCATGGAAATGAGATTCGTAAGAAGAATAGAAGGAGTAACTAGAAGCGACAGAATCAGAAACACGACAATCACTAATAGTCTGGGTGTCAAACCGGTAGAAGTGGTCATAGAAGAGAGACAACTGGGATGGCTTGGACATCTACACAGAATGGAAGAAGATCGAATCACAAAGAGGATATTTGAAGCCAAAACGGAGGGCAAACACAGAATAGGTAGACCCCGAAACACCTGGAAGGAGCAGGTGTATAGAACATTGGAAAAGAGTAGTATGGGATGGATTGAAGCCAAACAACTGGCTCAGAACAGGAACCTGTGGAAGATAAAAATAAGAAAATAAATAGTCCGACACCGCAAGGTATAAAGGACATAGGTTTAAAAAAAATATATGCACACATAAACGACGATGCATGCCATTTGTAACCATTTCTATCGCGATTTCACTCTGCTTTACTTGCGGATAACCTCCAGCATATGCGCATGTTAACTCTTTATAGCTGGTATCGGTTGTTGCTCGTTTAATTCAGGTAGCAATGAATAAATCAATTGAATGATTACAACCTGGTTTCAAATGTTAAGGAATCGATTTTAGCATGAATTTTTAAAACAGTTTCCATTAATATCTACTGCTGCACTGATAGACAGGTGTTTGCTTTAATATTAAAGCTTATCTTTAACCTTCGTTGTAACAGGAAGTCAGAATTTTATAGTATCTTCATGTGTTTGTATTAAAATTGAGTGATTATTTTCAAATAAGAATAGATTCATCCTTATTTTATTTCACACTTATTGGAAGTAATTGAATTGCTGATATTAAATAGTGGTAAATATTGGGAACCTTAAGATGTAATAGGTTGGTTAGATACCTCCTCTACTTTTAGAAAATATAACAATGGTACCTTTAAAAAATGTTTGAAGCTTTAAACAAAGTGAGACCCAATACCAGGTACATCAACGCAATATGAAACTTGTATTCTACTGCAGAAGTTACATACCTTTGGATTTTCTGAGTCGCTTGTTAATTTATTGACTCTTATCTTACCCATCGCACATTTTATCTCTGATAACCGCTTCCATTCTCTTACCAGAGTTATTACTTCGGGAGTACCACAAGGTTCGAATCTGGGTCCCCTACTGTCTGTTATTTGTCAACGACATTTCGGATCTGCTTGATTGCGAGATCTTCATGTTTGCTGACGACATTAAAATTTACGCAAATATTACTTCCGTTGGTGATTGTCTGAAACTTCAGTATAATTTCGAATCAGTGTCTCGGTGGTGCATATTAAATAAATTAAAATTAAATCTGGCTAAGCGTGAAGCGCTTTCCTTTTCTAGGAAAACATGTCCGATTCTGTTTGATTACTCCGTCGATACTGAGGTATTGTTACGTTGTACCAAAAATTAGAGACCTTGAGGTTGTATTCAATGAACACCTTGCCTTTGCCGATCGTGTTACGGAAATTGTTTCTTCCGCATTTATCTTGCGAAACGCAAACATGTTTACTAACATTTCTTCACTTAAAGTATTATTCTGTTCCTTTGTGCGTGTTAAACTCGAATATGCAGCGATAATATGGTGCCAGTACTATAACGTATACAAAGTAGCAATTGAAAATATACAAAGGCGTTTTCTTAGATACCCATGGTATAAAATAAATAACACCTACCCATACCTAGGTTTCCCTTACAGGACACTATTGGATACCTTCACTTTGACTACCTTGGAATCGAGACGAATGCTTATCTATCATTTCTGTACAAGTTACTGCATAACAAGATCAATTCCGTCTATCTACTGGACGAATTATGTTTCTTGGTACCACGACTGGCAACACGAAACGTCCCAACCTTTTATGTAGCATTTTACCTTAAAAAACTAGCTTGTTCGAAAGTTTTTGCTGTGTGTGCCTTTTCAATTCATCCAAATAATATATTGAATTGCTCTTATTCCCGTTACATTGTTAAACATTGCTTTGGGTAAATAGATTTCTTCAATAGGTAATAACCTCCTAAATATGAACATTCTTTATCCATGTGTTTCTTTAAAATAATACTTATGATAATCATTACGACAACTTTCACCTTGTATAACTGTTTCCTCTCCGAACCTATAAAATCTACAAATAAATTTATATTCCCGTAGTTCGAATGGAGAACTATGAAACATTTGTGTACATCTTTTGATCCCCTACAATTGCTTTATCTCGCAATGTAAACTCAGCTGTTGTAAGTCTATAATTTTACTGTCATAATAGTGTACGATTTATAGACGTATCACATATTCTCTTTAAACTGAAAGTCCTTTTCCTGTTAATTATCTAACGTAAACAGGCGACTTTTAACCGATTACAGCGTGATGCGTGTTTAAATAGTGTAATTTTAAGCCAACGCGTCAATTCACGTCTCCTAGATGATTTATTTGACTTCAGCCGAAGCGACGGTCGTAAGAGTTCTCCGCCAGCGTATTCAGTGCGTTCTTTTTGATGTCGTTGTCAACTTACTGCCATGCCTACCTAGGTTTTTGACATCGCCGGTTTCCATTGAATACTAAGAGGACGTTTGTTAGGTGTCCGTTGCAGTGCATTTTGTGTAATTATCTGTGTTTACCTAAGAGAGAATGGAAATTATAGGGAATAGATTCGTGCAGCTGTTTGGCGTTTTTATTGTGGAATGGGATGAGTTTGAAGAGCAAATTATGCGGACGTATTAGAGCAGAACGAGTTCGAAAAGTAGGAGTGAGAAGTCTGTCGAAAATATTTGCCGATTCGTTGTGGCCGAATTGGTTTTGCATGTGTTGGACTGCTCAATGACGTTAAAAATATTTCACTTTCTGGTTTCAAATACTATTGGTTCTTATAAGTTAAATATTTGAGATTGTAAAAATTTATAGGCAACTTTCTGTTTCTGCGTCTCTTTTCTACATTTTTTTTTAAATTGAGGATACGAGGGCAATTCGTAAAGTAAAGAACGTTTTCTCAAATGACGATTGCAAGGACTGTGTGGATGTACAATTCACAGGTACAGCAGTAAACTCCGCTCACACAAATTAATTAATTATGCGGAACGCAGCGTTTCGAGAGCAGGTAGGCTCTCATTGTCAACCGCCTGGTAACACGGTTGACAATGGCAGCCCACTTGCTCTCGAAACGCTGCGTTCCGCATAATTAATTAATTTGTGTGAGTGGAGTTTACTGTTATACCTGTGAACGTTTTCTCAATAGAAATTTTTGGTAGATATAATTAAATGAAACTGTATTTTCCATAAAATTAGATACCTAACCCAGTTTTCTAAGTAGTCACCGTTCAAATTTAGGCACTCGTGAAAATAAAACGTTTTTTACTTTCCGAATGACGCTTGTATTACAGATACATCTCCACCAGTGAAGGGAATGTCAGAAGAATGAGAAACTAGCCGAGTTTTGTATATGGGCTCCTCCATTAAGAATTAAAAAGTGGATTGGGCAACGGAAGGTGTAAGACTTTACATCAGTCGCTTGTTTTTCTTTTTAAATTTGTCTAGGAAGGGGTTGCAGTGTCTGACATTTTGTAGAGCCTATATTCGTTCTATTTTAGATTATGACTGTATCCCGCATGGTTCTGCAAACAAATATTAGTTGATTAAAATAAATAGAATCTAGTACAAAGCTCTATGATTTTACATCGGAGAAATGCAGTGCATCCCAGATCTTCCTGTTTTAGCTGAATGCCTTGAGCTACGTTTCTATATTCGACGAGAATGTTTAGTTGCAAAATATATCTTAATAGCTAACAACAACATGCCTGATGTTACAAATATTTAATAAGGCTTGCGCGCTTGGCTATTAATCTTAAGATTCTGTATTCGAATCCCGGGGCTTTTTCTCGGGGTTAAGGTTTTCTATGGTCTTCCTTACTCCATAACTAATACTGAAGAGGACGAATATCTTAAGACGCACTACAGGTGCAGATATAATAATAAATAATGGCCGATCTGTCCTCCTGTAATTATTATTATTTCTCAATCTCCGAATGCAGTTTGTGATAATAAATTATAAACTTCGAATTAACACATGGGCCGAAAAGTCCCGGGCCTAACACATAGATGACGCTAGTTCTATTGCAGTCACCTTTCTCTCAGTTAATACTAACCTTCAAAAGACAGCTGCTAAAATTTCATAATATTCTATTCATTAGTTTGTGAGTTATTGTGCTAAGAGTCACGCTACTTTTGTTATTTTCAAAACAATGGATCAAAAACAATTTCGTGTTTTAATTTTACACTGCTTCTTGATTGAAAAAAAATACCGTTCAAGCGAAGCAATGGCTTGAAAAATGTTATGGGGACTCCGCTCCATCAGAAACAACAATAAAACGTTGGTTTGCTTGACCTCAAACGTGGTCGAAGAGACACCGATGATGCAGAACGCAGTGGACGCCCAAATGAGGCGGTAACACCAGAAAACATAAAAAAAATCCACAAAACCGTTTTGAATGATCGAAAAGTGAAGTTGCGTGAGTTAGCTGACATCGTAAAGATATCAAAAGAACGTATTGGCTTTATACTGCATGAGCATTTGACTATGAGAAAGCTCTGTTCAAAGTGGGTGCCGCGTTTGCTCACTGTTGACCAAAAACAAGAACGTGTTGATGATTCTGAGCAGTGTTTGGCCATGTTTAAACGTAACAAACCGGAATTTTTGCGTTAATGTGACAATGGATGAAACATGGATCCATCACTTCACTCCGGACTCAAAACGATCGTCATCTGAGTGGACAGCAACTGGTGAACCTCGTCCAAAGCGCCCGAAAGCACAACAATCGGCTGGAAAGGTTATGGCCTCGGTATCTTGGGATGTGCGTGGTGTAATATTCATCGACTATCTTGAGAAAGGAAATACCATCAACAGTAAATATTATATAGCGTTATTGGAGCGTTTGAAGCCCAAAATTGCAAAGAAACGACCGCATATGGCAAACAAAAAAAAATTTTGTTTCATCAAGACAACGCACCGTGTCACAAGTCAATCAAAACAATGACAAAGCTACATGAATTGAACTTGGAATTGCTCCCACATCCACCGTATTCGCCAGATTTGGCTCCCAGCGACTACTGGCTGTTCGCAGACCTCAAAAAAATGCTCTCCGGTAAGAAATTTCGCACGGATGAAGAGGTTATCTCCTTTTACTCAGTTAGTATATTTCCTTTATTATCTTTTATATTTTTCAATCTTGGTATCTTCCTATATTTCAATTGTTTTATTGTTCCGTAGAATAATTTTTTGTTTTCTCTATAGTTGTCTCTCAGCTTTAGACCAAACTCTATTCAAGAATTTCGTTTTTTTCCCTCTTGATACTCTATTTGACTTCTTTCCTGGCCATTTATAATTATAAACTTCGACAGTTGGGTGCTACATTCAATCTTTCAGCGTGGTTTCAAGTCGAAATAAACAGTCGGAAATTGTTTTACGTCAAAGAGATGCATCTTTCATTCATCCAATTTAAGGTTTTGGTTATTTTAGTAGATGAATATAGATTATTGCAGACACCACAAAAACCCATGATTTGATTATTCAAATTATATTTTTGCAAATACGCCAAAGAATAAGATCTATTGTGTTTGCGTAAAAGATGCAATTAAAAAAAATTGTCTAAAATCCCCAAAAATAAAAAAAAAGCGTGCAAATCATAACCACGCAGATTAGCCATTATGCGAGCCCAGTAGCGGATAACTAATGCGTAGGTATACGGTGGAGGATACCTGGCGGTATTAACACTCGCTGGCTGAAACCCGGGGTTGCGTCGGCCGCCGATCCCATACCCCGGGGAGCTTACGTTCGAAACGGGGAGATTTGGAACAGCAACTGACCGACGATAGCGTGTAGCAGCTTCGAAATTAAATAGCCGTATGGTTGCGTATACGTGGCTGTGTATGCCGGTTATAGGTGAAACGGCTGCTGAAATTCGCTCATTTGTAGCGTTCATAAATAGATAATTGATTCCGCATGTATAGGACGACACACAGGGAAAGGGAGAGGGTATATGTTATATATACAGATACGGAAAATTTTAGGATTTATAAACATAATGCTTTGGGATCTTATAACGAGGAATATTTTCGTCATATAAAAGCTAATTATTGGTGTAATAGCACTATATATATATATATATACATATATATATATGTAGAAATAATCTTGGGCTTTTTGCCACGTGTGAGTTTTGTGCTGATAAGGACTGTTTCCTCGACGTTTCGATGAGATCGCACTCGTCATCTTCATTTGGTGGGTGCCTAGCTGTTCGCCTAGTTATACATTGCTGCGTTGGAAGTGGGGATTGCATTACTGACGTCATGCGTGCGTGGTTGAATGTTTGTGTGTTGTGCAATTGGTGTGTGGGTTTGTGTGGGGATCGTATTTTATCGCGGTTAGCTTGACTTCCAAGTATGTGGTAGACGCTGTCCGTCATCCCGTTTAGGTCTCTTTTCTATCTCTATTACTCCCTTTATGATTCCAGTAGTTGTTCCTCGCTCTTCGTTAGCATCTTGCTGTTGTCAAAAGCAATTGAGTCTCCTGTTAAGTTATATTATGCTAATACCGATGTTGGTTCTTTTTTTAGAACTGCGTTCCTATGTTCTTCTCTGCTGATGTTGAGTCGCCCGTTCGTCTGCCCCACATAGGATCACACTCCGAGGAAGGAATCTCGTATACACCCCGATCTTCGAGTGGAGTTCCGTCTTTCGCGTTACTTATTTCGTCCGATATCTTTCTATATGTTGTGAAAACGGTGTTGTGTTTTCTTAATACTCGGCTAATTTTGTCGTGTACCTTTCATATATGGGAGAAACGCTCTAGATGTGAACGCTTCTTTTTTTGTTTTTGGATTATTATGACAATTGTTGGCGCTATGATTTTGTGTGAGTACCCGTTGGCGAGATATTAGCAGTTTGGATCGTGAAACTAGCGTTTTCACGACGGAGTTGAGTTGTACTGGCTGATGGTGTGATTGTGCTTTTAAGTATCTGTTTGTGTGTATAGGTTTCCGATAAACAGTCTATCCTAGCGTTCCGTTTTCTTTCCTGATCACCAACACGTCAAGAAAAGGTACCCTTGCTCACAATGTCCGTTTTGAATTGGATTTTCGGATGTACGCCATTCAGGTGGTGTAAAAGGTTGTCAAGTTTTTCCCTGCCATGTATCCAAATCACAAACGTATCGTACGTACAATTTAGGTTTGTTCTTAGGGTATTTAACGCCCTTGTTTCGAAAATCTCTATGAATATGTTGGCGATAATTGGTGACAAAAGAGATCCTGTCGGTGCACCTTCTACTTGTCTATATCCTTGATTATTGTACGTGAAACGTCGAGAAAACATTTCTTATCAGGACAAAACCCACACGCTCCACGTTGCCTCACGATTTTTTTAAAAATCATTGTCTAGAGGCAGCATAATTGGTCTAATATCTGTTCATGACGTTATCAATTGCGAAAAGATATCGCACCCAAATTTTGTGCTTATAAACCATTCACGTGATGGTTGACTTCAGGATCTGGATGGTGTCTACCATGTCAACGCTACCGTATTGCCCCGGTGTCTTGAATGGTTATAATTGTACCCATGTCAATGTGTATATGCCAAACATGCATATTAGCTGGTCCATTGTGCAGCATATTCTTGCCATAGTATTCTGCAGGTGATGTTAAAGGCAATATTGTGGCAAGTGTTTTTAATAACTTCGCAAAAACTATCACCATTTAACACTATCTCTAACCAAATGCTTTTTATTATACATCTATCAAAGTCAATAACAAGTTGTCGTTGCGATATTTACAAAGAAATATCAAATAGGACATCACTTAGGAACAACATATTAATCTATAAATTAAGAATGATCAAGCTTCATTATGACAAAATTTCAAGTAATTAAAACCATCAGGTCGATTACCAATAAATTTTTATCCGCTGTTAAAGAGTCAAAAATTTACTTTCTAACGCAGTTTATCTTATTCAACGTTTAGAATTCGTTAAAGCCGTATACATGCCCTTCCAATGATAATAGTGGTTCAATTCGAGCATCGGGCTGTTTGTGTATACCAACCCCCTTGGTTAAGTAAAGGGAACAACGGGGGGTGAAGGGTGAAAGGTGTACTGCTAACCGATGGGTACTGGGGACGTACATATATACATATATGGATGTATATACATGTGTGCGTTGACCAAATCCCTATGTGTCCATACGTAGGGATATTGATTAAATGTCAGCCAGTTCTTCGAGTCCGATTTAATGTGCATTCGCTATGAATATGGGTAGTTGGTCGGTAGAGGAGTGGGATACAATAAGGAAAATAACTTAATTTTGGATAGGTTTCTAATTTCGTTTAGATGCAATATTAACTAAATTATTATTAGGGTCCTATTTATCGTTATAAAACGTTCTACACGCTTGTTAAATTAGAACCACTAAATGTACTACTTTGTTTTGCCCAAGCATATCATGCTTTTCAATACGTTCTTTACTGGATTTAGATGTGGAGAATTTCTAGATCACTACCACTGTTAAATTTAATTAAATTGATTAAAGGAGTCTAATGAACAGAAGTTGTAGGTTCAAATCCTACCTGACCTGTTAAATTTTTAATCAATTAAAAATTTAACGAAATACAATTTAATTAAATTTGACGCTGGTAATAACAAGGAAATTCAATTATCATTGAATAACCAACGCAAGTTATTGTAAATGAGTTAATTTCTGGATCAATCCTTAATAGACTGTGTTCTATGACACGGAGCACTGTGATGCATAAATGTGTATAGGTTGTTAGTTTCATCTAACTATCCAATATATAATAAATAATCTTAACACCTTTTTGTGTTTGTGATTATTGGGTTTTGCAGTGTCATTATGTTTTTAGTGCCTGGCGTGGTACAACTCTGGCTATACAAAGATATAGTTTCTTCGCGGAACGTCAGGGACTGAAAACACAACTGTTACGACAATAACAAACGCAAGCCTGAGATACTATTCAACTATATTTGTATTGCTTTTGGTAAATGTTTTCTTCTAGACGATTATTAACTTGGTTATCACCTCAACAGCATTCCCCAAAAGATGGGAACTGTACGCATTCACAAGAAACAGGTATAAAAAGTTAACGCATTTTCTGCAGTTTGTTAGTGAAGTGATTAAAAGCACAGTCAAATTGATGTTGTTTATATGGATTTCTTGCCACCTTGAGATATATTGGATTACCAAATATTGCTAAATAAACTATAATCTTTTAGCTTCGTAAGACTTATGTCGTAATATTGACATGATTACTTTTTTATAACGTATTTCGATCTAAGTAATTCGTTTACAACTCTGGCGTACCGCAAGTTTCAAACATAGAGCCTTTACTTTTTATAGTCTTTATCAATGATCTAAGTTCAGGGTGGCGCAGGGGAACGGGAAATTTTGAAATAACGTAATTTCCGCGAATAAATTCGTAAAATTAGTAATTTATTAACGAAAGTGCATGTATGCAGCATGCCATTTATGTTTTTACAATGAAAATGTCCAAAAGCGTCTCTTTACTTTTTAAAGATTCGGCGTTCACACTCTAACAGTCTGTTATGAAAACTCCGGAATGTGCGGTGTAGCAAATCTTGGGGAATGGCAGTGATTTCTTGTTGAATGTTCTCCTTCAGTTCATGGATTGTTGCAGGTCGTGTACGGTACACCTTGCCTTTAAGATACCCCCACAGGAAGAAGTCGCACACACTAAGATCAGGGGATCTCGCAGGCCAATACGTGAAATAATGCGTCTTCCAAACAATTGACGAACTGCTGCCATCGAATATCGAGCAGTGTGTGACGTGGCTCCGTCCTGCTGAAACCACATGTTTTCCATGTTAATATTAAGCTCGTACAGTCTCGGTGTAAAGAATGTTTGAAGCATTTCAACATATCGAGTGGATGTTACTGTCGCTGCACTACCATCCTCACGTGCAAAAGAATAAGGGCCGATAACACCATGACATGATACAGCACACCATATTGTGACCTTGTCGCTATGTAGTGGTCGCTGATGTAACTCACAAGGATTGTCCTGGGTCCAATAACGAAAATTCTGTTTGTTTACGAAACCGTTCAGGTGAAAATGGGCTTCGTCTGATATCCATATGTTACCAACGAAATTCGCGTCCTCGTTAATTTTAGCCAATATCTGCCTACTAAACTCCATACGTGACGCTGGGTTTCGTTCATGTAATTGTTGCACGATCTGCAACTTATAGGGATGGAAATGTAATTCGTGCAGTATTCTTTGTAAGCTTCGTCGCTTAATCCCTAGCGCAGATGCATGCTGTCGAACGGAGCGGTGAGGACTTCTCTGGATTGCAGCTCTAACAGCCTCAATGTTCTCTGGGGTACGTACCGTTCGAATGCCACCTGGAGCTTTCTTTTTCAAGACAGATCCTGTTTCTTCAAAATTACGCACCCACATTGTAATCGCATGCGCAGATGGGACCATGACGTCCAAGCTGGTAATGCTGTCGAAATATTCTCTGCGCGGCAGTCGCACTAGCACCATTTTTATAAAACTCTCTCACATCTACTACACGTTCCGCATCATTCCAACGATCCATGATTACTAAATGGCAATGCGTTCACAACAATTGTGCGACGTTACGAACAACTGCCGGTTCTACACTGCTGACAACTGTAACGTTGAAAATTCGCAAAATATTCACCCATCTATAGCAACATTAGTAATTTGCAAGGTATTAGATTGTATTACAACTTGGCTACTGATAGAATTGGCCAAAAATCTAGCGAAAACGTACCCTCCAGATTGGATATCGCTGATAATAGTTTGAAGGACATAAAAAATTCAATACAAGTTAAACAAACAACAATTCTATAAACAAATACACACCATTTACAGTGATGGTTGCGTTGATTACTATAATGTGTATACCGGACAGACACAATAATATCTTGATGTATGCATCAATTAAAATAAGAATGAACATGTTGCTGCTCTAGTTAAACTTATTATTACTACGGCATATGAATTTGGTTTCCAAAATGCAAAAATATAGTAGAAAGAAGTAAATTATATCAAAGACATTATTAAGGAAATGAACACATAAAATCTGACGCATTAATAATAGAAATGCTACTAAAAATTTGAGCAATATATGTACATTAAACAATGTACGACGTACATAAAACGTGAATCTTGTCTCTATCTCACCGAGAAACTATACCTAACAAAGTAAAAGTAACACATGGAAAAGACTTACACTGGCTATGTTAAGCAGTTTGCGGAACGTAAATTTTGTAAGAAATGAATGTTCAGTTTTGTAAAAAAAATTATTCCTATTTATTTGTACAACGACAAGATTACCATTATTGCCCTGAAAAAAGTGTAATACAATCCCGAAACTTGACCCGATTATTTACCTGAAAGTTTAAAAGAAATATCAATTTCATCAATTATTTATTTAATACCTTTCGCAGCATATGTGTATATAATTACAAATCCAACACTTGACAAATTCCATCGATGCATTTAGCTGTTGGGTGACACAATCCCAAATCCTTCAACAAATTTGGAACCTTCCCACCCAAATACACAGCCAAAAGATTGTCAGGGGATGCATCGCCACCACATTTTTCTCCAGGTTCTGAAATGAGGATGTACATCATATTAAAAAGTCAGCAATACCATGCATGATTACTTTTGAATGGTTCGCATTTGGTACCTCCTAGTAGACCACCATCTTTGCATGGATATTCATCATCGGTGCAAGCATTAGAGATCACTAATATCGTGACGATTAAGCAGAAGAAGAAGATTGATTTAGCTGTCATTCTGGAAATTTTAAGAAATATAATTGCTGCTTTATTACGAAGATGTTTACCTGATAAATAGCAAATATTATCGGACCAGAATATTATTATAGAAAACAACTGCAAATGAAGATAGTGTTTGTAAGGCTTTATATACACATAGAGACTTCAAAGAATTCGTGCTTTATATACGAATTTCTAGTTAATGTTAAAGGTACGTGTTAAATTAGAACTTTATCCATTGTATTTTGTATGGTTAAGGTCGCGATTTAATTCCAAAGAAAATGATTTATTTTTATATTTTTTGCATTCTTAAAAATGTTATCCCGCTTTGGCATAATAAAGATTACAAAAAAGAATAATTCAGCACGGCACCTTTGGAAAAATTCGCACGTATTTTCGATATAACACGCATTTCAAACATACTTTCCGGTATAAATAATCCTACGAAAACCTTAGCCGTAGTCCTTTCTTCGTAGCGAGCGTTAGGTCGTGTTAAGAGAAAGTTATCAGTCTAATTCTGTGTACTTATTCGACACCTCCCGCACAAAGAAGATGATGTCCAAGACAGCATTGCTATTGTGTTTACTTCTATCGTCCTCATTGGTTTGCCATGCTTGTTTGCCTGGTGAATTCTTGCTTCCACCACCGCTAAGCACTTGTGAGCCTTACAGGAGTAAGTTCTTACTTAACTATTTGCATAAATCTACATGGAATTGAGTTAATTTGCCTTTTCTTTCAGATCCCGGTGGAAGTTGTTTAGCCGATCTTGGGTCTCTTAGTCTATTAACCCTTCTTCTTGGTAACCTCATTGGACCTCTTCTGCAAGCACTTGGATTGTGCGCTCCTAATTGTAATTGTATTGGTGGTATTTGCAGGTTGATACTGTAGAATTCCAAATAATTTTTGCGAAATAAAATGCGAAGTAAACAAGCCTGATCATAGAGAATGTCTTTCATTTCAGTGTCTCCTTTTCTATAAGTTATTAATTATTCCTGCAAATTTTTGCTTAATATTAAGCTGGTCTTTAGTGACACCAGAAATAAATTGTTACCAATAATAAGTGTAGAATTTCATATGCAAATTTATCCATTGCAGAAATGGTTGATAATTGTGCATAAATTTTTGACTCTAATATTTATGTTAAGTTAACAATAAATTACAAAAAGAGGGGAAGTGAAGAAGAAAATAACATTTATTACATTTTTATAGCAAATATATATAATAGTCATAATTTAGAATGATATTTTTACGAGTATTTTAACATAAAACAAGTAAAGGTACAAGGAATTTACATTTCTATTTAAATTAAACAGGTGTTGGATCCTATATTCAGAATAACTTCAAAAATATGGTTCCTTACCTTCTGATGACAGATTTTACCTCACTGATTCTATTCTATTATTATTGTGAATTTTCAATGGGGTTTGGGTTAAATAACTATCCATTTCAAAACTTCTTCTCATCAGGAAATATCACGTTCTTTCATTGATGATCTAATGTCATATGATCTTGTACGCATTTTAGGCTTGCTTGTTTGTGCTTCCCCCGTACCGGGATATTTTAAATTCTAATTGCAGTTTTAGTTGGATCGAAGCACGTCTACACAACAAATTTTCAAAGCTTTAAAGATTTTGTACTTCTTTTACCAAATGACGCTCGAAACACTAAACAAGGTAAAGAATTATTACAAAATTTGACGTTAATGACAGTTTATGAATATTCATTTCAAATATTTCTTATTTCCATTTTGATTTTCTTTTTTGTTGTTCTGTTAATGAATCCACGTATTTGTTAGTTTTCTTATTATTATATGATTGCTCTGAAGTTCTGTTTTTATTTATGATTGCTGCATGTCTATTTTCTTTAAGCTTTTGTTCTGTATTATTTTGTGGGATTTGATTAAGTGGAATTACATTTGTTAGACTACTCAAGCTCTCATTTTTGTAGTTCTATTATAAATAAAGGCAATTTCTTATTAATATTTAATAAACGCCATAAAGTACTTTGAACAACAAAATTAAATGGTGCAGGAAGTTCCTTAGATACGATAATATTCAGTTTATGCAGTATTGAAGGCAATTTTGAGCTTCGCCTTAAAGAAAAAGTACATAATGTTTTCCAAAGAAATCCTGACATAACACATGGACTGAAAAGTCCCGGGCCTAACACATAGATGACGCTAGTTTTATTGCAGTCACCTTTCTCTCAGTTAGTACTAACCTTCAAAAGACAGCTGTTAAAATTTCATGATATTCTATTCATTAGTTTGTGAGTTATTGCGCTAAGAGTCACGCTACTTTTGTTATTTTCAAAACAATGGATGAAAAACAATTTCGTGTTTTAATTTTACACTGCTTCTTGATGGGAAAAAATACTGTTCAAGCGAAGCAATGGCTTGAAAAGTGTTGTGGGGACTCCGCTCCATCAGAAACAACAATAAAATGTTGGTTTGCTGACTTCAAACGTGGTCGTAGAGACACCGATGATGCAGAATGCAGTGGACGTCCAAATGAGGCGATAACACCAGAAAACATCAAAAAAATCCACAAAATCGTTTTGAATGATCGAAAAGTGAAGTTGCGTGAGTTAGCTGACATCGTAAAGGTATCAAAAGAACGTATTGGCTTTATATTGCATGAGCATTTGACTATGAGAAAGCTCTGTTCAAAGTGGGTGCCGCGTTTGCTCACTGTTGACCAAAAACAAGAAAGTGCTGATGATTCTGAGCAGTGTTTGACCATATTTAAACGTAACAAACCGGAATGTTTGCGTCGATATGTGACAATGGATGAAACATGGATCCATCACTTCACTCCGGAATCAAAACGATCGTCATCTGAGTGAACAGCAACTGGTGAACCTCGTTCAAAGCGTCCGAAAGCACAACAATCGGCTGGAAAGGTTATGGCCTCGGTATTTTGGGATGTGCGTGGTGTAATATTCATCGACTATCTTGAGAAAGGAAATACCATCCACAGTGAATATTATATAGCGTTATTGGGGCGTTTGAAGACCGAAATTGCAAAGAAACGATCGCATATGGCGAAGCAAAAAATTTTGTTTCATCAAGACAACGCACCGTGTCACAAGTCAATCAAAACAATGGCAAAACTACATGAATTGAACTTCGGATTGCTCCCACATCCACCGTACTCGACAGATTTGGCTCCCAGCGACTACTGGCTGTTCGCAGACCTCAAAAAAATGCTCGCCGGTAAGAAATTTCGCACGAATGAAGAGGTTATCGCTGAAACTGAGGTCTATTTTGAGGCAAAAGATAAATCGTTCTACAAAAGTGGTATTGAAATGTTAGAGCGGCGCTGGAATGATTGCGTTGCTCTTGATGGAGATTACGTTGATGAATAAAGCTAATTTTGAACCAAAGAAACCGTGTTTTCTTTGTTAGGCCCGGGACTTTTCAGCCCATGTGTTATATTAAGACAGTTCTTTGAAAGAAATATATTAAATCAAAATCTAATTGCAGAGTACTATTTATCTTTGTTACATTTTAATTACGTATTTTTTAAGAAACGTGCAAACGGACAAATTTTACTGAAGAAAACACAGACGAAGTTTTAAGTACTAATAGAAACTGCATTTTATTCACTGAAATTGAAGTATTAATATAGTATTTATTCGTCATAGTATAAATATTGCTATACATACGAAGAAACTTTTTTCTATTACGGTGCAGCGACTGAATCACATTTAAATTCGACACGTTTTTGTTTATCACATTTAAAAAACTACAACTACAGAATGTCGCTGTGATATCCAAAACATAGAAACGTTAAGAAAAATCAATAGAAATGAAAAATATATATATAAAAATGATTTTTTAAATATGTCTAACAAGTTATTAATTTCATACTATTAATAGAATAGACTTGACTTGGAGTAAACACATAAAAATCACCTAAACTTTCACAGTCTAAATTCTTTTTAAAAAAGCCGTTTGTTTCTTCTTATGTTAATAGTTTTACCGACAAAATTGATACATTTTCATACTTTGCTTATACCCTCGTTTTTACAATCACTTTATACTACTTACGAAGGAATATATAAAATATCTTCTGAAGTTTGTAAGGACAATCTTGTATATTTATTGAAGATGTATCCTTGTCATACGAAATGTACATATAGATTTATTATGTTGAATTCAAATCAATTTCAAAAGTGTTCAGAGAAATAGAGAAGGTTGGAAAACTATCCCCGTTAAATTTATATAATCACGTAATGTTTCTGACGATCTTGCGGAGAGAGAGAAAATTCATGACACTCATGTCTTATAAGCTTAAGAAGAATTTCCCAGCTAATATCCTTGTCTAGCTTTTTTCTTTATAAAGTAGTCCGCCACGTCTTTAAGATTCTAATTTGGAAAGATGTTTCTGACATTTCCTTCAAAAGTTTTTCGAATTTGTAGGCCTTTAAGAGTCTAGTTGTTGTACTTGCGGTTGTTTCAAATAACTGTATTGATTAGAACTATAGCAAACAAAGTGGTATTATGGAATAAAATTATCGACAAAACGTGTTTTTAAACAACCTTACGTAGTTTCGATATAGCACGTATAATTAGATTTAGTTTCCGCGTATAAATGCATATGCGTGAAAACTGTTTAAAAACGTTTTCTCTAATACTGTTGAAGTATTTGAGTTCTAGCAACATCAGTCGATGAAATTTAGCCGCAGTAATTTGGTGAGTTATTCAAACTGCCTAATTTAACACTTACAATCGACTTTTTAGAGTAAACATTTCTGTTAACACACAAAATGGAATCGTGGCCAATATTTCTATTCTATTTAGTCCTGTCATTTTCAACGGTTTGCCCTGCTTGTTTACCAAACGAATATCAACTTCCACCTCCTGCTACTGGTTGTGTGCCATACAAAGGTATTTTTATAACACATTAAAGCTTTCTAAAACTGCAAATTGTTGCACCAGACGTTAAACTTAAATATATAACATCTATTTAATAGGCACCTTTGGAGAATTAGAAACAGCAGTTTTAAAATCGTCCTCAGATGTATATATGTGTAAGTACAGCAAGAGAATAAAGTAACTGTGGTGCTTGCGGGAGAAAAGAATGAAGTGATATGTATTTTTTCTTTAATATCGATTGAGCTGGCTGATACTTCTTGGAAATTCATATTGAACAATGGTCGAAGAAGTAAAACTCAACATTTTACTTCTTCGACCATTATTTTTCTTTGTTGGGATTTATTGTAAATACCGACTTTCTCCAAGATAACGTTAGAGGATTTATTCTTATTGAATAAGTAGAAAGAGGCAAATATTACGCAAGCATTTATCGATTTATTTTGCTATTGAGTAGAAAATTTGCTTAAGAAATGCAATGAACTTTACATTTAGTATATAACACATGGGCTGAAAAGTCCCGGGCCTAACACATAGATGACGCTAGTTTTATTGCAGTCATCTTTCTCTCAGTTGGTACTAACCTTCAAAAGACAACTGATAAAATTTTATGATATTCTATTCATTAGTTTGTGAGTTATTGTGCCAAGAATCACGCTACTTTTGTTATTTTCAAAACAATGGATCAAAAACAATTTCGTGTTTTAATTTTACACTGCTTCCTGATGGGAAAAAATACCGTTCAAGCGAAGCAATGGCTTGAAAAGTGTTATGGGGACTCCGCTCAATCAGAAACAACAATAAAACGTTGGTTTGCTGACTTCAAACATGGTCGTAGAGACACCGATGATGCAGAACGCAGTGGACGTCCAAATGAGGCGGTAACACTAGAAAACATCAAAAAAATCCACAAAATCGTTTTGAATGATCGAAAAGTGAAGTTGCGTGAGTTAGCTGACATCGTAAAGATATCAAAAGAACGTATTGGTTTTATATTTGCATGAGCATTTTACTATGAGAAAGCTCTGTTCAAAGTGGGAGCCGCGTTTGCTCCCTGTTGACCAAAAACAAGAACGTGTTGATGATTCTGAGCAGTGTTCGGCCATGTTTAAACGTAACAAAGGGGAATTTTTGTGTCGGTATGTGACAATGGATGAAACATGGATCCATCACTTCACTCCGGAATCAAAACGATCGTCATCTGATTGGACAGCAACTGGTGAACCTGGTCCAAAGCGCCCGAAAGCACAACCATCGGCTGGAAAGGTTATGGCCTCGGTATTTTGGGATGTGCGTGGTGTAATATTCATCTACTATCTTGAGAAAGGAAATACCATCAACAGTGAATATAGTGTTATTGAAGCGTTTGAAGGCCGAAATTGCAAAGAAACGACCGCATATGGCAAAGAAAAAGATTTTGTTTCATCAAGACAATGCAATCAAAACAATGGCAAAATTACATGAATTGAACTTCGAATTGCTCCCACATCCACCGTATTCGTCAGATTTGGCTCCCAGCGACTACTGGCTGTTCGCAGACCTCAAAAAATGCTCGCCGGTAAGAAATTTCGCACGAATGAAGAGGTTATCGCTGAAACTGTGGCCTATTTTGAGGCAAAAGATAAATCGTTCTACAAAAGTGGTATTGAAATGTTAGAGCGGCGCTGGAATGATTGCGTTGCTCTTGATGGAGATTACGTTGACGAATAAAGCTAATTTTGACCCAAAAAAAAACGTGTTTTCTTTGTTAGGCCCGGGACATTTCAGCCCATGTGTTATACGTTTAGTTAGTACTGAATAGGTAATTTTCAGATGCCTATAAATTTTGATGTTACTTTCTTTGTACGTGTTTCTACATACTTTAATCTGGTAGAAGTAATTTTTACTATTATTATCCTTATTGGTATCGTTATTGTGAGCAGTAATAGATTGTTGCTCCTTTATATTTGTAGTATTTCTAAATTAACCCAATGAAGATATATAGTCTTTGTTGATTTCTCTTATAAACACACAAACTGTGTAATACAGAATACTTTTTATAGTACTCACACATTGCAGTACTGAATAATTTCATTCATATCAAGCTTCTTCAAACTATTTTTCTTAGCAATGGATAATAACAGTGAGATATTGATTAAAGAGAAATCTATTATAAATATTGAAATTAAGTAGAGTAGTATAGATGATCCTTTGAAATTAATGATGCAATTATTTAATAACGAGTATTTTCGTAAATTGGCTGTAAAAGGATAATAATTTTTCCTAAATATTAAACATATTTTTTTAATTTTCATCGTTAAATAGAAGTGTAGCACTCTAAGTACCTTTAGAATAACCTTTCTTTATTTGCAAAGAGTTAAATTTAGAAAGGTCTATTCTGATATGAGGTGATGTTGTAACAGTAATATAAATATATCAGACGAAAATAATTTATTCTTCAGAAATAGGTACATACAAACTTAACAATAACTAAATACAATAGAACTAAAAATATATCCAAACATGCGTAAACAAAAAAATAAATTAAATTCAAATGTAAAAATATATAAAATACTACGTATAGAAAATAAAACCACACAACATAATACCAATAATAAAATACAATAGAACTAAAACAACTTCAACTAAATATGAATTCTAGAAAATTAGTAGGAAATTTGATATCTGCTATTGTCGACCACCTTTTGAAGTCTATTAGGCATAGAAGTCACAAGATTTTCATTTAAACTTCCTATTGCGTTTAAATCTGGCGATTTTAAAGGCCAACTAAGAAACTCAATCTCAGGATGATTGTCGAAGCATTTGAGGTATTAACCGCCTATTCTTTGTTGAAGCAAAGGTTTCATTTATTTCGCAAAGTTTTTACAGCAGATGTAAAATAATGGTCCAAGGTATAATAACGGAGTATTATGCATTCGTACAAAACCAATTGCTGATTTTCCTGCAAAAATTACTTTGATTATTCCTTTACATTCGGTCTTATTCGAGTAATCTGTTCCAATCATATTGCTATGACTGTTAGTGTATTTAAGTTTATATTAATCCTATCGAAGCAATACAAATTTTCTAAAACTCTTAATTTATCTCACTTATAACATTATTACAAGCAAATAATTAAATAAAATTGTTGTATATTCAATAGTAATTAAATGAATACTTATTAAATATGAACATAATATCGTCAATAAGCTCTATTGTATGTTTTAATACGCGGCCTCCTTACTTACTTTTATCGCATTTTTTGCGCAAATTATATATTCGATAGTAAAATAAATCAATAAACATTAAATGCAGGCGTAGTATTTGCCAATAATACCTGCTTTATTAAGCCTAGCAGGCCTATTTACCTGTTTATTTCTATTTATCCGCCAAGAATAGATCCTTTTACAACAAAGAAAAAATACACGCGTTCAATTATTTCCTTTTGCAAGCACAACGGTTACTTTATTCTCTTGCTGTACATGTATGTAGTATATGTCAATTACAACAAGTATTTGTGAATAAAATTGATTATTTACTTTCGGTATAATTAGAAGCAGAGTTCAGAAAATATTTCAATAAACCTAAAGAATCTAACACAAAACTTCTCACCTGCTAAATTTCAAAATGTAATTTAAACATTCTTAAAAGCAAAATTCGTTGCAATACACCCTGTATGTAAGATTAATAAGGAGTTCATAACTCCACAGATGTGTCTGTTAAATAGACGTATCCGTTAAAGAAATTTACACTGTAACTGAAGAAGTGACATCTTTCTTTAGGGGAAGGCGGTACATGTATTGGTGACGGTGGTTTTCTTGGCCTGCTCACTATTTTGTTAGGTGGACAACTTGCGCAGCTTTTGAGACAGCTCGGACTGTGTCATCCCACTTTGCACTGTGTAGGAGGAATATGCACGCTTTTGGCTTTGTAACGTTTGCAACTTCTTTATGGGAAAATCTGTTGATTTCATAATAAACGGTACGGAAAACATGTGTAAATTTCTGTTTAATGTTATTAAGAACAAAAATAAGTAAAGAAGCAATATTATGAAAGAACGAAGTTATTTATTTTATTACATTGCAAAAATGTGGTATGCAGAAGTAATAATATATAATCTAAACGTCCTTCTACGCAATTCAAACCCCATACAAAATTTAATTGTTGTTAATGCACGCAAACGCCAACAACAGTATTAATTGCAGCGAAAACATTTATCACCCAAGCGGATATAATAATTTTCCCAGAACAGCAAGATGCCTTCTTACCATTCCCTTCGTTTATATACACCCGTACATACGCGATCTAATCCTTTTACCCTTGTTGTCTGTCTTCGGCGCAGCAGCCATACACCGTACAACGCGGACCTTTCTCATCCTCTTGCTCGAAGTTCGAGAGAGAGAAAATTGTAACTTCCCAAGTTAGTCTAACCAAAGTTATTCCTGTAATGTACTCCTTCCATTAAGTTTCTCTCTTCGTCCGTTATCCCACTCACCCCCGCTACGGTCGTCCTTCGGCGTGATAGTAGTAACTCTCCGTCGTAACAGGGTAGCGATTTCCCACCCTTTACTCCCCCGTTTTCCCCCTTTATCCTGATCGCGGTGGGGGTTACGATCCCCAAACACCCGTTCCTCCGTGTTGCCTCCTCCGAGCGTCTTTCTTCCTCGACGCAGGGACGGATTTAGGTCGAGGAGGTGGATTTAGGGGTGTTTGCTAAGGTCTAACTTGGCTGTATTCAGTCAATATTTGAGTATAATGTTGGTAAAGTTATAGATAATTATGACATATCCTTCTTATTATGATAGCAATTGAAACAACTATATTTTGGATGCTAATTAAGTTTGATGAAGTAAATATTAATTAATCTACTGACTTTGGTCATTGCAAGTATTTATAAACAAGATTGGGGGAATCAAATATGAACCACCCTTTGGTTTTAAAACATTTATTAGTACAGTAAAAAAATGGATACAGTTTCACTTAAAATCAATAAGCAGCATGCCTCTGAAATGCCAAAAAACCGCTGCAAAAATTTTTCCAACAGAAAGACGGGCCTCGGCTTTCCAAGGTGCTGCTTGTCCAGGTTTTTGCCACTCCATGCTTGCCTGCTTAGACTTCGGGATGTAATGGTACACCTACGTCTCATCACAGGTGACAATGTGTCTCAGCAAACCATCATCCCCTGTTGAATATCGTGCCAAAACTCTTTCACACACGACGAAGACAGTTTGTTTTCTGATCTTTCATCGAGAGTCGAGGAATCCATCTCAGTAACCCAAATCATCTGAAATGATTGAGTGTGTACTTCCATGTGATATTCCGACGTTTGCAGCAATTTCCGGTATTATAAGGAGGCGGTCATCTTCAATCAGCTCGTGAATCGCACGATTATTCGCCTCACTTGTACTCATCCGCAGTCGGAGTGCATGGCTCTCGTTTTCCACTGACTCTCGGCTGTTGAAAAGCTATTTGTGCCAGTCGTAGACTTGGGTCCTGGACTGTTCAGTTTGTCGACGTAAAATTGCGACAGGTTTTACCCTTTCGCTCGCCAAAAATTTAATAATAAATACGTTGCTCATCAGTCGTGTACACCTCTTGCTTAGATAGGATGCTACTAACAGCCCATCTGCTCTGGTGTATCAGTTTATTCCCCTTTACCTTACATATCCCCACTTCCCAGCACATATTAAAACGTTACGCCACTCACTTCATCTAGAGGGTGTTGAAAAGAAAAGTCCGGTTCATATTTGATTCGACCTCGTATGTAGCTGGTATAACATTTTTGAAATTATTTATTCTGTGTTATGTTTAATAAAAGCAATCATACCTCAATGATATTCCTTTGACTATCTAAAAATTTGACATAATTACACATAGAACTGTCTAAGTTCAAAGTCTGCAAAGTTGGTGACGCCAATCTTTAAGTGTGAAAGGATGCAAAATCCACACAATAATTTGAAGTTGTTTCACAAGAATCAAGACAGAAACAGTAATCCCAATAGTGGACACATCATGGTAGTCCTCCCCCCAGAGAAACAAGAGAATATTTCCATCAATGGGGAAGGTAATGGCTACGATTTATTTGGAATTCGAAGGAGATATCTTGCAAAACGATCTGGAATTATTAATGAAATGCCTGTCTTTGATCATAACAATGCATCCTCTTATATAATACTTGTTCGTGAAAAATTGGAGCGCACTCGAATTGCACCATGGATTAGTAAGAGATATTTTTCTTATTTAGGCTGCTATAATACCTTGTATGAAATTAACAACAACCAATCATTGTTTCCTAAGTCGCACACTCAACTGCATCACTAACAAGATCGTAAAACAGTCGTTTAACACATCATGTACATGTTTTTGTATCACTTTACTATCTCCATAACCACAACACTTCAGAAATTCATGTGAAACTCAGCTGCGGAAACTGGCGTCCAGTTTTTAGTCATATAGTCCGTTTCAATTTATAACGAGCAATTACTGATTAACTAATAATTTCCTTATCAACCCTTTATGGTAAACACAAAATTTTAAACACCTTCAAAGTATCTGTTCCAGATTAAGAATATTATTAAGTTTAAGCGTTATTGCATACACACGCCTTATACAACAATAAGGAACCGAGATTTCTTGGAATTTGCCACAGGTTATTTAGTTACCTTCAACGTTAACAGCAGCATTTCTTTACAAAATCATTACTAGAAGCTATTAATAACATATATAAGCAAAAGAAAAATAGTAACCGAAAGTAGCAACTCCTTTATTTTCGAGAAAAGATTATAGAAACTTTACCTTCACTCCGATAGACGTCTCCATCAAGTATCAAACAAAAAGGAGGCATTCCGGAATCCTTCAGAAATCAAACCTGAAACAGCAGCAACGGTAATCCTTGCTCACGACCTCATTTCCACCCTACGACCTCCTAAAACGCCGCATCACCACTTCCTCCTTACGTTCTTGCAGGTTCCGAGCCTGTGCCTGGCCGAACCTTCTCTATATTGTATCTCCCCTATTTCGCTCCCTCTTTATCTTTCGCGACGTTCGTTTCTCCTTACTTCTCCGTTGCGATAAGACAAAAGCAAGTCTCCGGGAACTTATTGAATAGGAGTTCTCCGGTATTGTTGGGAGACAACGCGCGCAGATGCCGACCATCAGAGGGTCGACGTTACGGTTGTCGTGCCGGTAGATGGAGCGCTCGTCGCACTTCTCCCCGAGAGTATAGGGAGAGTGGGGGGATGGGAAGTGAGGGGTTGGATATTGCGAGAAGAGGCGCCGGTAACGCGGCGGTAGCGGGGAAGGACGGTGCGGTCAAGCGAGAAAGCCGATGGAGGAAGAAAAAAGCGGCGGTGGCGGAGTAGTGGAGGGTTGAGGATCTGAAGACGAGAAGGGGGTAAGATTTTTATTTCGCGAAGAAGTGATTCGATAAAGACGTGACGGATAGATTTTCTAAGGTTGTTGTTGGTCGTGAAGGATTGAAGGGGTAAAGTGTCTACATCCAGCAGCATTAGGGGAGCCAATTTCAGTCAAACCAGTATCGTGGAGGATTTTGATTGTCCACTACAAGTGCTATCTTTCATGGTGGCAAAATGATTCAGCATCTCTGCATTGGATGGTGAACAAATCCATGAATGGGATGGAAAGTAGATGATTATTATTATAGTGAGAATCTTACTGCCTTTGTCGCATGTCGCAGTCGATCTCCGCTGGTTTCTGTTTTCCCTCTTTTTTTTGCTCTGGGGTTCATGGCTTTCTCGAGCCCATTCCTCCATGGTAGACCATTACTTATAGAAAAGGCCGAAGAATTTCGACGTTCGCCGGGAGATTCAGAATTCAAATATTGTGGTGACTGGCTTCATTGTTTTAAACTTCGACACGGGATAAGCTTAAAAAAATATTAGCGAGGCGAGAGCCAAGAGAAACAGTGGTTAAGGAATGTGTGGCGAAGATTGCTAGAAAGGTATTGTTAACGCTGAGAGAGAAGATTTTACTTCATAGGACATTCAAATACAAAAATAATAGCTAATAGCGCTTTCGATCTCCACTCATTTCTACGTCTTCGAACTTCTTCTTCTCCTGATCCCATCCCTCCATGATGTCGTTGGCCTTTCTCTTCTCCTTTTATTCTGTGGTGTATAATTTAGTACCCTCTTTGGCCTTCTATCTTTACTCATTCTTCGTACATGTCCATATCATATAAGCTGTCTTATTTCGATTCGAACCGCACTAGTAATAACTATTCCTATTCTTCGTCGTATCTCTTCGTTTCTTACATGTTCCAATTTTGATACTTCGGGGGCTCTTCTTAGTAACTGCTGAAACTAAATGCCCACATTTAAATAGGTTAAAAAAAATGTACCAGCAACTCAGGTATAACGTTATAATCGTTTTGGTCCATGGAATTACCTATTGTAAACAACATAAAAAAAACATTGCATGTAAAGGCACAAAAATCTGGTAAATCTTGGATTTATTAGCATTTGTCAATAAATGGATCACTACTTACAGGAAACGTCCAAGAATTTGGACGTTTACTGGGAGATTCAGAATTCAAATATTGTAATGACTGGCTTCATTGTTTTAAGCTCCGACATGGTATAAGCTTCGGAAAAACTAATGGCAACGCAAAAAGTATCAATCTTAAAGAAATATAAAAGTGGTTAAAGAAAGTGTGGCGAAGATATAAACATAAAAAGATTTAACGCTGATGAAACCGGAATTTCTTTTAAGCTTTTACTTGATTGGGCACTCAAATACAAAAATAAAAAGTGCATAGGACGAAAACTGGCTAAAGAACGATCAATAGCGCTTGCGTGTGTAAATATCAGAAGTACTGAAAGAAACAAGTTCATTGTAATTGGAAAATCCACGACGATTTAAAGACATTAAAACATTACCTGCAACGTATCATGCGAACAAAAAATCCTGGATAACTTCAGGAATTTTTAAGGACCAATTAGGAAAATGGGACAAAAACAAACGCATCCCATATTACACAATTTAAAGTCTGTAAAGTTAGGGTTTTTTTCACCAAATATGTACACGTGTATTCTTTTTTCATTGTTCTGTCTCTCATGGCTTTCTCAATTCCATCCCTCCATGATGTCGCTGGCTTTCCTCTTCTCCTTCTGTTTTATGGCTTTGTGGTGCCCTCTTTGGCCATCTATCTTCACATGTCCATACCATACAAGCTGTCTTGTTTCGATTTCGATCCCCGCTAGTAATAACTCTGTTCTTCGTCATTCTTTTCGTTTCTTACATGTTCTAAACCTTTCTAAAGATTGAAAAAGTTGATCGGTGTTTTTGCTATTATATGTAAATTTGAATTGAAAACAATTAACACAAATTCTGCTTATTACCAAATAAAACAAAGATTAGCGGAACAATACTTTCGGCAACGACAATTTACAAAGCTTAAACATTTCGAAATACGTCTTACCATACGCAATATCTTCGATTAATTTTTTTTTAATGCGAGATAACGTAAGTTCCGGCCTACGAATCGGCCGCAATTATTAAAACAACGGCGCGGCGAAGTGAGACAGCGAGAAAAAGGGAAGGAGAAAGGAAGAGGACGGAAAGGAAAAAACAGGACGATACAATACCGTAGTTCGAAGTCGAAAGAAAGGCAACCATGGCAGAAGTATACGGAAAACAACGAGTAAACGAACGAAGAACAAAATCCACGTCAAACGGACGCAACGCGGCCATAGATAATTAATTTCTCACGAACCGTATCGAATGACACACGAGGATCCGTTAGATAACACACAAAACGTAAGAATTCCTTCGCCGTACGTTCAACTAATTAGAGAAACTCGACATCGTTTGATGAGAGAATGAAACCGAGAGAATGGAGACGATAAGTTTCAAACGAATTAGTATACGGAAAAGGAATGTATAGGCTGTCTTTTTTCTCTATTTATCAAGCTAAAATAATTATTATTAGTGGGGTTACCCCCGAATCAAAAAATCCTACATATTAATAGTCAATAACAATGTATAATACACTGTATAGGGGGCATATCATCATACATATTATGTGCTACTCCACGTTAGTATAGTTTCTAATGGGCCACGATAATAATGTAAATAAGTCATTAATAGAAAATACAAATAGAAGTGGTCCTAAATGTGATTCCTTAGGAACCCCTGATGAAGGATAAAAGACATGAGATTTATTTTTTTTCGCCAACCAAAGCGTGGTCTTGGGTATTGATATCAAAACAGAATATTATGAAAAGCATAGTAGTAAATGTCAATAGTGTTCCAGAGGGATATGCATTATCGCCTCCCCATTTTTAATTTTCAGATTGTCTAATAACGTTAGGTGTTGTTAGTATTAGTAATGATAAAATTATCATTTCCTTGTAACTAACCAACGTTTTTAAATTGCTGAAAAAATATCCGTGCCTGTAGGATTTGAACCCACGATTTCTGCGTTACCGGCGCATTGTGTCTGTAGACGTATCGTAATATCTCAGCAGACACAAGATTATTAAAGATATATTCTTTCAGGAATTTAAAATTTGGTTAATTGCAAGGAAATTGTAATTTTATCATCCTTAGGCAATATTTGGAACTACGCCGATTCTCCAGAATCTTGATTTCATCGGATAAAAACTAAGAGTTCTTCAAATTGTTCGTATTCCACAGCATCAGCATCTTTAGCTGTTATTATTTCTCGTCTGTATGTATCCCGTAAAAAGTCGAAACGAACGTATTTAGTTCTTCCGTGAAACACTTTCTAACGCTTCGAAGCAAATAGGTCATAGTCTAGAATTTCTACGTAGTATTAGAGGGTAGAAAGAGATAGCGCAACGAAATCTAGTTCCAGGCGAAAGCTAGATAAAGGAGGGACGATTCAACGCGTCTTGGTCACACGTAGAACTATACGACATGCCTGTCGTCTGGCGCCTTAGATATTCCTTCCCATACCGAGTAGATTGCTCGACCTACGCAGTACGTCTTTCTCTGCAGCGTTGCGGGGTCGCGTCTATGGAAAAAAGAGCTTTTCCCTCTCCGCAACAGCGCTTCTCCTTTTTTTCACGTTATCGTCTAGCTGGTCTCCTACTTTGAATACACAAAAGCGTACAATAAGTGTGTTTGTACGTAAGATACAAGGATATAAACATACGGAGAGAAGATAGAGACCTTATTTTATTCGAAAAGACTAGACGTAATTAAGGTTGTGGGGTGTATTGTGGTTCTATGTACGTTGTGTGGGTGTATTCATTGAAAGATAGGGACATGTAAATTTGTTGATAACATTCACGAATTTTGGAAGATAACTATTTTATCTACAGGGATATATGAGTTCCAACTACGATTACCTTGAATCTCAGAATTTTGTCTATAAGCTGCTTAGAGTTGCCCATTTTTTGGCAAATTGGGGAACGGTATTTTTTCCTTACTTCTTCTCTTATTGCGCAATAGAATCCCATAATTTGATGATTCTAATGAACGTGAAGACTGGTCATAATTTGGCCTTTCAGTATCCGTATAACAAGCTAAATAGATAGAATCAGATTTGACTAAAGGAAAGAAGGTTAATACCTTCTTATACGTCGATATATCTAAATCATTAGTCTCGGCAAAGTGGGGCAAGTTACAGTACAGTGCAGAGAGCAACGTGGAGGACCCGAGCGGCGGTATCAAGATAAGTGTTCAGTAAAGTTTACGTAGTCGCATCATTTATGATCGTGACCTTCATGACTTAGCATAGGCGATTTGAAAAGTATAATGACCATTACCAAATCCTTCTCTAATTTGAGAATATTAAATGTTTTACCGTGATGGATAATTTTCCTACAATCTAGTTATCGAAATGTTCAGTTGCATACGTATTGTAGTGGGTCTTCAAAAGATACACGTAGTTCTACTAACGTTTATTAAAACTATGTTCATTCAACAATGGGTACGGAGATTCTTACAGAAATTGAATAGGTTTTACGCTTAGAGCTGGTAACATGAAGGTTCTACTACTACTACTGGTACTACTGCTACTTCAAGAAATTGCGTGAGTATATATAAAAGTTACATATCAGTGAATTTGTGGAATTAATGCATCACGTGAGAAGAATCAATATTACTATCAAAATATAACTAAATTCATATGTTATTAACAAAGCACAATTGTGTATAAAACTAGATAAAGATGTAAACAGAAGGAGAAACAATGAGCGGAACGGAAGTGAGAATGTATACTTGACAAATATGTTGGAGTAGAACTCTGATTACTAGGAAAAGAATATTAATATATACATGCAAGTTACTATTCTAAATAAACATAAGAACAAATAAATATTATATATAATTACAGGGTATATAACAGTATTTTGACATATTTTAGATGAGTTAGATTTTTCGCATAAAACGTAAGGATTCCCTTCGAAAATTCGTCAAAATTTCATTCGTCCTAGATTTCACCCTTCTACGTTGTTCTCCGCACGGCACTGAAACTTATCCCTCTTTGCTTAGACTGTTGATGTCAGAAGTTGGCTTCTAAATTTAACGAACTAGAAGTCTTGCGTTTGCACTTAAATAGTCAATACCGTGAAGAGTTCGATATGCAGATGATCTCTTTAAAAACCTGTAAGTGGGGTTGACGAATTTGTAAGGATATTAGACCATTTTTTAACCGACTATTAAGATTTCGAAGTTCAGAACTCAATTCTTTTGCCTTAAAATCATTCGTAGTATTTCTTTGTTAGCCCCAATTCCTATTCCAACACGTTCGGAAATATAGTACATAACACAGAGAGTAATATCGAAAATAACGATTCATATCTGTTAGAAAGCCGATTCAATTTTAACCTTTTAAATAGAAACGTAGAGACTAAACTATAATACACGACTTATTTCATTCAATTTGACGCGTTCGAGCCATAAATAAAACGTCGAAAGTGATAAAGAAAATACCAAACGAGTCGAACAGTAAATAGAGCTGTTACCCGTCCGAGTCGGTAACAACGATTCCCTCTATTATTTTGTCAAAGGTAACGAGCGTGTTCTTTCGAAAACGAAGCAGAGATAATCGTCGTAATTATCGGAAAGGCCAGAAATCGTCGGGACCCAAACAGCTATTACAAGCTTTATTTATGGCCGAATTAAAACGCGATGTTGACATACAATACTTCTTTTGTATACGTACCCGTTTTACGTCGCTACGTACACTAGCGTCCATATTAGTTCGGACGCGCAAATAAATTTTAAGAGAACGAGAAAATATTCCAACACGTTTTTCCAGAACTTAAATAACAATTAAAATTCAAAAAGTAATTCTAACAAAGAATAAACAAACAGCTTCATCATCAAAGAAACTCCCTTTTGCGCGAACAACAGCTTTCACAATCCGAGGCATCCGCTCCACTAGTTTTTCAAGGACTCTATTTGGCATATTAGTCCATTCCTTTTGTAAAATGTTCCATAGGTGGTCTACGGAGGTGGGACACTCTTATCCAATTCATTCCACAACAGCTCGATGGGGTTTAGATCGGGGCTTTGCATCGGCCATGGCATTATTTGTAAAATCTTGTTGGAATCGTTGTCCTGCATGAATACAAAATTTTTGCCGATTACTCGTTGCTTCGATGGTATTGCATTTTCTTGCAGTATTTCTAAATAACCCTCTTTTCACAAAATACTTTAGATTCGCTTCAAGTCACCTGTACCGGCGTAGGAAAAACAACACCAAACAAACACGGAATTTCTTCCTTGCTTGACAGTTGGCACGATACAATCCGCCAATATTCTTTGGCCTTTCGCTCTTCTTACAAGATTGCACCTTGATTGTCCTAATACCTCAAACCTTTGGCAATCATCCACTGTCCAATTTCTATGCGTTCCTGCCCACTGTAAACGTTTTTGCCTGTTTCCCCGTCGAACTAGGGTTCCTTTTGTTGCCACGCAGCTATGAAGATTTAATTTTGTTTTTACTGTAGTAACAGCGATTTTTCTTGCAAGATCGTGATTCACTTTCACATTTCGCTTGCTCAGAAATTTTATACCTTCATCGTTGGCATGAGTTGTTATTCTATTACGACCTGAATGCGCCCGATCCCTTAAACTGCCCAATGATATCACTAACAGTCGTATTCTTCAAAGCAACAATTACAGAGCGCTTTTCTAAACTTGTCAGTTTTCCACTCGGCATTTTAATAACTTTAATCAAGTTCATACAAAAAGATACGCTCTTAACACTAACGCACGCACAAGCAGGTTTATTTACAAATTAGGACATTTATCAATACATAATATACTTTCGGGTGGCCTGTTCTCACCCCAAAGAGTATTGTAAATTTATTACCTGCAATATTGTCCCAAAATTAATTCTATTCATGGCGTTGAGGATTATTCTGAAAATTACTATATTATGTTATAAAATGTAATAGCTTTTAATCATTCTCTAATCGAAATATTCTTGGAAATTTGCCGGTATATACTTCATAGAGGACCTAATATAAGTGTTATTTATATATAAAAGCAATTATATTATCTTTTGGTAGAGTTTCGAACATTTTACTAGTTGTCCGTTATAATATGGACGGTAGTGTACATACGTAGCTTATGCGTTCTAAGAAGATTCAAATCCGAATTTACTTTCGAGCGTGGCCGGCGAATTAGTCAAATAATAATCTAAACTTGCAGAAAATAAAAGATCTAAGCGAACTATTTTTATTTTGAGCGATTTGTTTTACGATAAGAAGCGCAGAAGCACAGGTGCTCGGATGATATAAGCATCGTCCTATAAACATATAACCCATACACATTCAATGAATTATCTGGAATTCGCAAACAACACATGTAAATTAAACAAAGTTCTATTTCCGATCCGAAATTATGTTCGACGCGGCATTTATTTACTTAATTTCGAAATAACTTACGTGCGTCACTTTTTTTTGATATGAAAAATGCTATTTCTTAAACACTCTCGTGTAAGGAACGTACGTACAAATATTTTCGAACGAGAATTTGCGCGCTTATTCTTCATTTATCTTTTTTTACGGAAACGTTATAAGACGAAGGCAATTGTTGTTAAGCAGGTAAAACAGCTGCGCGGATCCATGGGCGAGGTTATTTCTTATTCGTCATAATCCATTCCGATCATATGGTTATCTTATACCTGCTCGAGGAGGTGAAATATTACGTCATTCTAAAGTATGACGAAGTGCTGACTAGAGTCTACGAGAGTTAGTTAAAATACGAGGGTGGATCCCCTTACAGTGAATATAATGTGGTATTATATTTTTTATTTTTCGACGTAGTCTCCCTTTACACTAACGCACTTGGTCCATCGGTGCTCCAAAATCTCAACAGCCTTCTGGAAAAAATTTTTGTCTGACCTCTGCAAACCACCTTTCTAACACATGGGCTGAAAAGTCCCGGGCCTAACACATAGATGACGCTAGTTTTATTGCAGTCACCTTTCTCTCAGTTAGTACTAACTTTCAAAAGACAGCTGTTAAAATTTCATGATATTCTATTAATTAGTTTGTGAGTTATTCTGCTAAGAGTCACGCTACTTTTGTTATTTTCAAAACAATGGATCAAAAACAATTTCGTGTTTTAATTTTACACTGTTTCTTGATGGGAAAAATACCGTTCAAGCGAAGCAATGGCTTGAAAAGTGTTATGGGGACTCCGCTCCATCAGAAACAACAATAAAACGGTGGTTTGCTGACTTCAAACGTGGTCATAGAGACACCGATGATGCAGAACGCAGTGGACGTTCAAATGAGGCGGTAACACCAGAAAACATCAAAAAAATCCACAAAATCGTTTTGAAGGATGGACAAGTGAAGTTGCGTGAGTTAGCTGACATCGTAAAGATATCAAAAGAACGTATTGGCTTTATATCGCATGAGCATTTTACTATGAGAAAGCTCTGTTCAAAGTGGGTGCCGCGTTTGCTCACTGTTGACCAAAAACAAGAACGTGTTGATGATTCCGAGCAGTGTTTGGCCATGTTTAAACGTAACAAACCGGAATTTTTGCGTCGATATGTGACAATGGATGAAACATGGATCCATCACTTCACTACGGAATCAAAACGATCGTCATCTGAGTGGATAGCAACTGGTGAACCTCGTCCAAAGCGCCCGAAAGCACAACAATCGGCTGGAAAGGTTATGGCCTCGGTATTTTGGGATGTGCGTGGTGTAATATTCATCGACTATCTTGAGAAAGGAAATACCATCAACATTGAATATTATATAGCGTTATTGGAGCGTTTGAAGGCCGAAATTGCAAAGAAACGACCGCATATGACAAAGGAAAAAATTTTTGTTTCATCAAGACAACGCACCGTGTCACAAGTCAATCAAAACAATGGCAAAACTACATGAATTGAACTTCGAATTGCTCCCACATCCACCGTATTGGCCAGATTTGGCTCCCAGCGACTACTGGCTGTTCGCAGACCTCAAAAACATGCTCGCCGGTAAGAAATTTCGCACGAATGAAGAGGTTATCGCTGAAACTGAGGCCTATTTTGAGGCAAAAGATAAATCGTTCTACAAAAGTGGTATTGAAATGTTAGAGCGGCGCTGGAATGATTGCGTTGCTCTTGATGGAGATTATGTTGATGAATAAAGCTAATTTTGAACCAAAAATACCGTGTTTTGTTTGTTAGGCCCGGAACTTTTCAGCCCATGTGTTACAGCTTGCATCAGTTGACAATTACTGCAAAATTTTACCCCAATGTAATGGTGCCAAGTTGCATTATTAATTAAATCACTTCAATAGACTTAATCAGAATTTTCCGTTGCTTTTTTTAATGATAATCGACATTAAATTTAATTAATTAGTCCTTTTTTTAAATTAAAAATTATTTAGTTTATAATTTTAGAGTATATTATTGTATTCATTATTTCATATCCTATTTTTTTTTCTTTTTAAGTTTTTATGTATTTATGATGATACTTAATTGCATAAATTGTCGTCTAATTAAATTCGTCCATTGAACAATTAAGATATCTTATATATAATTATATAAAGAGGAGCACTCTTATTTATACTTGGAATGGATGGATATATGTATGTACATACGTACATTATATATAACGATAAACATGTACTAATGTTGTACTGCCTGTTATCCCAGTCTAAGGTCTGATTTCTTGTTTGTTGAATGCCGTATATATCAAGATATGTAAGTTTCTTCGTACACTACAACACTGTAACTTCGTCTCTTGCTCCCACATTCCATCGTTTTAGGATCATGGTCAGGCATGACACATGCATTTAGAACCTCAACTCGTTGTCTTTGTGTGCGTCTATCGTTCTTGCCCTCTATTATAGGTATGCACTTGCTATGTGAGCTTAAATAAAGTCTGAATTATTTTCCCTAATTTCTCCTAACGTAATTTCTATTGTAAAAATTTGATTTTAGAACAAAGAGAGAAATCTTTCCCTATATAATTAGATATCCATAATTGAATAGAATACTTCTTCTTCCTTAATATCTCTAGCAAGTTGAGTATTGAAGTTGATACTGTACTATAAAGAAAGGTACACTACCGTCCGTATTAGTTCGAACATCAAGTAAAATGTTATAAACTCTACTAAACGATATTTTTTACATACATATAAGTAACATTTATAAACTCTTAGTTTATTTTTTATTAATTTTACAGGCAAACTTCCAACTATATCGATTAGAGAATGATTGAAAACCTATTATATTTTATGACCCAGTATAGTGATTTTCAGAGTAATCCTCATTGCAGGTAATAAATTTACAATACTCTTTCGGGTAGGAGCAGGCCACCCGAAAGTGTATTGTGTATTGATAAATGCTTTAGTTTCTAAATAAATCTGTTTGTACGTACGTTAGTGTTAAGAGCGTATCTTTTTGTGTAAATATGATTAAAATTATTAAAATGCCGAGAGGAAAACCGACAAGTTTAGAAAAGCGCTCTGTAATTGTTATTTTTCATCAAGAAGGTTATTCAGTGGATCAAATTTCCGAAAAGATGCATGTTAATAAATCGATTGTTAGTGATATCATTCGGAGACATCAACGCATGGGCAATTTAAGAGATCGGGCACGTTCAGTTCGTAAGAGAATAACAACTCACGCTAACAATGAGCACCAGAATGAATCGCGACCGTACAAGAAAAATTTCGGTTACTACAGTTAAAGAAGACTAAAAGCTACAAATCTTCACAGCCGTATTGCAACAAAACTCTATTTCGACGGGAAAACAGGCATGAACGGATACAGTGGGCAGAAACACATGGAAATTGGACAGTAGATAATTAGATAAGGGTGCTATGGACTAACGAGTTAAAATTTGAGGTGTTCGCACAATCAAGGCTCGTTTTTGTAAGAAGATCGAAATGCCAAAGAATATTGCAGGATTGTGTAATGCCAACTGGTCTTCTCTAGGTGGCTTGAAGCGAATCTAAAGTATTTTGCGAAAGGAGGGTTATTTAAAAGTACTGGAAGAAAATGCAATACCATCTCGGCAACTTGTACTCATGCTGGAGAACGACCCCAAACAGTCAGCAGCGATATGTAAACATTTCTTAAACGAAGAACAAGCAAATTCCTGATCCAAACCCCATCGTGCTGTTATGAGATGAATTGGACCGAAGTATGCCCTACTTCCGTAAGCCATCTGTGAAATATTTTACAAAAGGAATGGACTGATATGTCAAATAGAGTGGCTGAAAAACTAGTGGAGGGGATGCCTCGGATTATGAAAGCTTTTCTTCGCGCAAAAGGGAGTCTCCGTGATGAACGGAATGTTTAAATGTTTAAATGTATTTGCGTGTCCGAACTAATATGGATTGCAGTGTACATGAAACAGAAAGTAATACCGAAAAAGAAATTATTACAGCTTCAACAAACGATTCCTGTATCGAAGTCTGGAACTCACATACGCATATAAAATGAAATTTCGTATACTAATACGTAGCGTATGTAAGCAGCAAGCGGAAAGGTTATCTGTAACGACCGTACAGAATCTATTAGCTTTTTTGTTGTTTTGAAGTTTTGATAAGGCCAACTAATTGGTTTGTTGCTCGCGCGAGAACAAACAGAAAAGCGTAGACCAACTGCTACGAAACCCGATGTTTTGTAAACTCTTCTCCGTTATCGACGTGCGTGAGTTTCGAACGCAGTCGAACGTCTCCATTTTTATAAGCGTTCGAATGAATACAGTGCGGTTACCGAGAAACAATTCATCAATTATTGGGAGCGTTCAGACGATTCGGCAATTGAGCTTGGCAAGGTGCTTATATTATATTATTATGAGAATATATGTTTAGATGACGTACTGTATACTCTCCACCAAGGAAAGGGTTTTTTCTTCTTCCTATCCTACAATGAAACATTATTAGTTTGTAGACCTCATTGGGTGCTACTAAAGGGTAGACCCCAGGAACTGTACTCTGAATTTCAAGTTCAGAACGCAATGTTCTCTTGTGTTTTTTTCTCTGTGTCTTTGGGCTCTAGTCTTTCAGATATGAAATTGCCACCATTGCATTTGCAATCTGTTCTCATAGACGAAGTAATGCAGAGTATTAAAGGTTCAAAAAACAAATTTAGATCTATTGGGCCTGATTTCCCATAGGATAGCTGAGACTATGGATGGAGGTAGTCAAGTGGATGTTATTTATACTGACTTTCCCTATGCGTTCAAGCGGATAGATCATCATAAGTTGTTAGAAGAGAAGTTGAATGGCTTTAAATCTGAAGCTTCACTTCTGGAACTTTGGTCCTCTGCTCTTTAATATATACAGTGAAAATGATGCAGTGGAATAAAATTTGGTAAGAAGCTGAAAATGTTAGGAAAAGTATTTATTTTGGGAAAAGTAAATTGGATATATCATATCTACTATTCTACACATGGACTGAAAAGTCCCGGGCCTAACAAATTCATCAATGTAATCTCCATCAAGAGTAACGCAATCATTCCAGCGCCGCTCTAACATTTCAATACCACTTTTGTGGAACGATTTATCTTTTGCCTCAAAATAGGCCTCAGTTTCAACGATAACCTCTTCATTCGTGCGAAATTTCTTACCGGCGAGCATTTTTTTGAGGTCTGCGAACAGCCAGTAGTCGCTGGGAGCCAAATCTGGCAAATACGGTGGATGTGGGAGCAATTCGAAGTTCGACTCATGTAGTTTTGCCATTGTTTTGATTGACTTGTGACACGGTGCGTTGTCTTGATGAAACAACATTTTTTTCTTTGCCATATGCGATCGTTTCTTTGCAATTTCGGCCTTCAAACGCTCCAATAATGCTATATAATATTCATTGTTGATGGTATTTCCTTTCTCAAGATAGTCGATGAATATTACACTACGCACATCTCAAAATACCGAGGCCATAACCTTTCCAGCCGATTGTTGTGCTTTCGGGCGCTTTGGACGAGGTTCACCAGTTGCTGTCCACTCAGATGACGATCGTTTTGATTCCAGAGTGAAGTGATGGATCCATGATTCATCCATTGTCACATGTCGACGCAAAAATTCCGGTTTGTTACGTTTATACATGGCCAAACACTGCTCAGAATCATCAACACGTTTTATTTTTGGTCAACAGTGAGCAAACACGGTACCCACTTTGAACAGAACTTTCTCATAGTCAAATGCACATGCGATATAAAGTCAATACGTTCTTTTGATATCTTTACGATGTCAGCTAACTCACGCAACTTCACTTTTCGATCATTCAAAACGATTTTGTGGATTTTTTTGATGTTTTCTGGTGTCACCGCCTCATTTTGACGTCCACTGCGTTCTGCATCACCGGTGTCTCTACGACCACGTTTGAAGTCAGCAAACCAACGTTTTATTGTTGTTTCTGATGGAGCGGAGTACCCATAACACTTTTCAAGACATTGCTTCGCTTGAACGGTATTTTTTCCCATCAAGAAGCAATGTAAAATTAAAACACGAAATTGTTTTTGATCCATTGTTTTGAAAATAACAAAAGTAGCGTGACTCTTAGCACAATAACTCACAAACTAATTAATAGAATATCATGAAATTTTAACAGCTGTTTTTTGAAGGTTAGTACTAACTGAGAGAAAGGTGACTGCAATAAAACTAGCGTCATCTATGTGTTAGGTCCGGGACTTTTCAGCCCATGGTTACGTTTCAAAAATAAAATAAAATTATTTCGAACACGTATTACGAATTTGAATCAGATAACATTACAACAGTTACATATTCAATGATCTTCTAAAATCTATTAACTGCCCTTTATTAGCCTAAGCCGAATATATGGTAAATTCTAACAGCAGATTTTACGTCACTTACGTCTTTCTGTCGCACCAACCAATTGGGTCTAAAATCTAAATTTAATACGTCTTATCTATCCAGCTGATTGTCTCAAAAGGAAATCAGTTGTAATATTACACTCTTTTAATCCGAAGAAAAGCAACTACGAAAATACGTGTCTAATATTTTTCGGTGTACTGTGCCTCTACAAATTCTTATCAAAATCGGAGATAATTGTCTACGTTTACTTGTAAGTACTGTACAAAAAAGCACACGTTCACAAAGGAAAGTCAGTAGGCACTGATGTCAATGAAAGCATTAATCTAAAACATAAACCAAATAAAAACACAAGTTCAGATATTAATAATATAATCAATGTGTTTGGCGTTTCCACATCGAAGATATTATATTCAATTAGAAATAACACGCGTGATTGTGTAATTTTCCATTGAATCAAAGTCATTCATGTTTAAACTATATACGCCACTTGAATTAAAATATAATACGATATCTGTACGAGATATTTCGTAAACGCAACACAGCAAAGGTTCCCATTCTTAGAGTCAAGCAATATTTCGCCTTTAATGCGTTGTTTTGCGTAATTCGTGTGTGCCGGGCGGTGGAATTCTTTCCGTCTTTATCAAAAAAGGAAGTCGAAACGCGAGATAGTGCTGCTGGTTTGTTAACAAACAACCAGAAAATAAACGTGAATGAGGGACTTGCAGCTGTAGCCTACGTTGAAATTTGTATCGAATAGTTATGCAATGTGTATTACAGTTTTTCTGTTTTCACCTTTTTTCACTTTTTTCTTTCGTTTCTATTTCTTTGTTTTTTCTTATACTCGAATTTAATTTTTTCTTATACCTTATCATGATACGGTCCAATTCCGGAAACAATTTGTTTATTATTGACTCTGGCTGTGGAAGTCTAGGTGTTCATAGTACATATTCTATTCAAGTAGAGGTTCAGATGACGTACAGAAAGGTGATCAAAATATGAAAACACACCTCAGCTTAGAGAGCACAAATGCGAAATATGGTGCCACTATCGCATCAAGAAATATAAATAGCCTTGTTACTCTCAATATATATCCTACAGTTTTTAATGCAAAGGACGATACACTACTGATCTGGTTGTTGGAATTTAGTCTCAATACAGAGTACCTTCATCCTTACTATATATTTAAACAATAAGACTATTTTATCCATTGGGTCTCGAGTTAGATTGAATTTGCTTCCTAACATTACACAAATAAATAGGAATAATCATCAAACCTGAGGTAGTAAACAATATACAAAAAGAAAAATACATTAATTCAAGAATATTAAGAATTGATACAAAGCTGGAAGGAAACGAAATATGGAGCATAATTCTGGCATATGCCCCAAATGATAATGCGAATAAACAAGATAAAGACGAATTCTTCGAAGCTCTTCAGAATGATATAGACATTGCTGAAAGAAATCTTATAGTAATGGGAGACATGAATGAACGAGTCGGAAGAGACAATGATGGAGTGGAGAGACATATGGGAAGGGAAGGTCAAGAGACCATAAATGACAGCGGGAGAAGAATAATAGATATGTGCATTGAAAACGACATGATTATAACAAATACAAAATTCAGACATAAAGACATTCACAAATACACAAGAGAAGTGCCTAGCAGGAAAGAAAAATCAATCATTGATTATTTCTTAATAAATGTTGAAAACTGGAGGAAGGTAATATATGTCAAAGTCCAAACAAATGCGGAAATAGGTAGCGACCACTATCGCTGCTACAGATGAAGATTAGCAAAAATTCAAAAAGGACGAAAGAAGACAAAAGGAAAAAAGTAATTAAGGAAAAAATAAAAAGCTACAAATTGAAAGAGGAAGAAATTCGAGAGAAGTACCAATACAAGTCAAATCAACTATTTGAACAAGAGACTAAAAACGAAATAGGGATAGAGGACAAATGGATAAGATTCAAAAACATCATACTGAAGGCGGCACAAGAAAGCTGTGGAATAACAAAAATAGCAAATACGTACACAAAAAGAAGCAGATGGTGGACAGCAGAAATACAACTCAAAGTGAAAGATAAGAAAAATAAATGGATCAGATATATGCATACCAGGAAAGAGGAGGATTACAATATGTACAAAATGGCAAGAAAAGAAGCTAAAGAGAGTATCAAGAAGGCCAAAGAAAATTCTTGGAGAGAGTTCGGAATAAAACTGAGAGATAACTATAGAGAAAACCAAAAATTATTCTACGGAACAATAAAACAATTGAGACAGAAGAAGGCGCCGATATTGAAAAATATAAAGGATGACAAAGGAAATATACTAACTGAGGAAAAAGAGATAATGGAAAGATGGAAACAGTACTTTGAAGAACTCACAAAAATAAAACAAGACGGATACATAAGAGAAAAAGAGCATAAAACAAAAAACGACGATGAACGTATCACACCAATAAGCGACGAAGAAGTCAGAGAAGCAGTTAGCAAACTAAAACTAGGAAAGGCGGCCGGGGAGGATGGAATCACGGCTGAAATGATAAAATATGTGGGAGACAAAGGTAACGGAGAACTACTTGACCTCTTAAACAACATTATAATAAAAAAAGAAATACCTAAGGAATGGAATATGGGAATAATTATGCCCATATACAAAAAGGGAGACTCTAAGGAATGCTCAAACTATAGAGGAATAACATTAACTAGCATCCCAGGAAAAGTATTGACAAGAATACTAGAAAACAGACTCCGAGAGAAACTGGAAACAATACTAGAAGATACTCAACATGGATTTAGAAAAGGAAGAAGCACCCAGGACTTAATATTTGTAATCAGACAATTAGGAGAAAAACTAATAGGGAAAGGAAAGGAAATACATATATGTTTTATAGATCTTAAAAGAGCTTTTGATAGGGTAAGAAGAGATGATGTATGGCAGAGCTTGGAAAGGAGAAGTTTAGAGAAAGGAATGATAGAGATGATTAAGGCATTGTATAAAAGCAATAAGAATAAGGTGAGAACTTCCAATGCAGATTCAGCTGAATTCGAATCGCAAATTGGATTAAAACAGGGATGCGTATTGAGCCCATTGTTATTCTCTATATTAATAGACGACGCGGTTAAAAAAGCTAAACAAAAAGGGAAAAATATGAAAATCGGAAACTGGAAAATGAATGTAATTAACGTACAGGAACTAATGTTTGCAGATGATATGGTACTGATAGCACACTCGGAAGAGACATTACAGCAAAACTTGAAGATATACCAAGAAGAACTAACAAAGATAGACATGGAGATAAACACGAGGAAAACAAACACAATGATAATAGCAGCCGAAGAAAGAAAACATAGCATTAAAATCGGGGAAAATTGGAACAAGTTAAAAGTTACAACTACTTAGGAACAATCATTGAAGACAATAGGAGAATAGAGAAAGAGGTAAATAAGAGGATAGGAAAATCCGCAGAAATATATAACATATTGAGAAATTCGTTTCTGGATAAAAAGGAAATACCAAAAAAAAATAAAGACAGAGGTGTATAAAAGAGTGGTCAGACCGACATTAACATATGGTAGTGAGTCATGGATAACCACGAATAGAATCAAAGGCAGAGTTACTGCCATGGAAATGAGATTCCTAAGAAGAATAGAAGGAGTAACTAGAAGAAACAGAATCAGAAACACGACAATCACTAATAGTCTGGCTATCAAACCAGTAGAAGTGGTCATAGAAGAGAGACAACTGGAATGGCTTGGACATTTACACAGAGTGGAAGAAGATCGAATCACAAAGAGGATATTTGAAGCCAAAACAGAATAGGTAGACCCCGAAACACCTGGAAGGAGCACGTGTATAGAACATTGGAAAAGAGAAGTATCGGATGGTTTGAAGCCAAACAACTGGCTCAGAACAGGAACCTGTGGAAGATAAAAATAAGAAATAAATAGTCCGACACCGCAAGGTATAAAAGACATACGATTAAAAAAACAAACATTTCACAACTTTTAGCCAGACCTCTCTGTTCTTTGCAATTTTCCGAGCTTCATCCCAAGTTTTTCCGGAATTGCATTGTCCAGACTTTGTAGATGTCCCCACCACACTAACTATCTTTGTTCGACATAACTTTCTATTGATTCTGTTCGTAGCTCTGTTCTGATTTGTTCATTTCTTATCCTATCTTTTCTAGGTACATTTTTCACTCTTCTTAGATATTCATCTCCAGGGCTTCGATCTTACTTTCTTCTTGACGATTGAGTGCCCAGGTTTTACATCCAAATGTGAGAATTGGTCCGAATATTGTTCTGTAGACCGTCATTCTTGTTTGTTTTGTTATTTCTTTTCTGTTTATAAATCCTGAGTTCATAGCATAGTATACCTTGTTGGCTTACTGTATTCTGTTATTAAGTTCTTCTTTTTCTCGTGTACTGTAATTCCTAAGTACTGGACATCTCTAGCTTGTTGTATTTCTACTTTAAAACTAGAAACCGGTGTATTTCTTAAGAGAAGATGATTTTGCCGGTCGCAATTATTTCAGATTGCAAGATTTGCAGTAAAGATTTGATCAATCGATAACGAAACTAATTTAATCTTATTTCTTATACGTAGTGAAATTCATATGGTACATGGATGAAGCTTTTTCTCCTCCTTCTCGTGTGGAAAACGTGTCTTCCACATCGCACGCATTGTTGCAGTACCTAATTTGACCTGACGACAGTTACGGTCATCCGCGGTCATTGTTGCCAACATTAATTCTACTTTGCAAATAGAATAGAACACGGAGTTGAACGTGTGCATTCTCCGATACCGAACGCCGTAGCGCAGAGACACCGGCTAATAGGTATCATGATCTAGATAGCGATGGCGGGCGAATGAGCACCGGCCGTCGAGTTCTTCAATTTTTACGCCTCCTAAGCGGGCGAGTTCGAGTCGTGTGACACAAATAAAGCGGTGTTACGTATCTATTTAACTTTTTACCTCCGCCACCAATACCGCCGAAGCTATCGCCACTTGTTGTTGGACTCGCTGTTGCCTGCTACCTACTTTATTAACGATCTAGAAACCTAAGCATTGTTCTCTTGCTAGTACGTCGGCTAAATGATCTAGAATTATGTCTCCGGTTACGATTTTTTTTCTATCCGCGTCATATTCGAATCTTAGAATGTACAGTCCCCGTCCAATTTATTAGGGCTACTTATAATGAAAAACGTATTGCACAATCATAAGTTTATTCAGAACTGTCTATAGATATCATGATAACTATATAACTATTTTGTAATGCCTCCTTTGCTTTTCATAATTGCTCTCATTCCTTTTGGCATACTGTTTATGCAAGCGTTAATGGTATGTCCAATTGTAGCGTGATTTTGCCACATATCCCCAACATTTCTTATTAATTGTTCTTTTGGAGTATTTATTCTCGAATACACGCGTGATTTTAGAACACTCCACACGTTCCCAATTACAATGATGTCGAGAGGCCAAGGTAACACTGGCGGAACGGGTGTTTCCAAAAAACTTAGGATGGATTTGGCCATGTGGCATGGTGCCTTATCGTGCATGAATGTGTAAGGGCCTTCATTCGGATTTAAATCAATGGTATATCGCATCAAGACATCCTCCAATACACGCTTATATTGGTGTTGATTCATAGTGTATTGGCAAAAATACAGCGGTCTAGGACCTTCGACTGATATACAAGGCCTTACCATAACCGATAGAGGGTGTTTCGCCCTTTTTAGCACACTGGTTTGACCAAACCGTTTAGATGAACGTCGTCTAACAAATTGAGCTCTTTCAGTCATGGCTTCTAGTTTTTCCGCATTACTGAATACGATCTTTAACGAAGAGACATTGTTCAAACAAACAAATTTTGCTTGATTTACATACTCATTTAAGTTATTTTAACATATTTAGGGAACATGTTTAGATAGGTATTGTAAACCCCATTCACGAATTTTATACTTGTATTTGTGACTTATCGCGTTGGAAACACACAAACGCTTAAATTTATAACGTGGTCCTAATAAAATGGACAGGGACTGTATATACGGGGTACCCCAGGACTATTACGGATGTAATTAATGACAATGCATACAGAAATGAAGTGGGCGTTTCTCTGCTACAAAGGAAAATATACTTAAATCTTTGCTAATTAAGCTTTTGCAGTTTCGCAATATCTACTTTGAATATTTCTATTTGATATTTCATTTCACTTCGTGTACACTACCGCTTATAGTAGTATGGACACTTTCTATTTCATGCAAAATCTGACGTTTGCTTGAGAACTTTAAACAAAACTTAGGACTTATTGTATACACAAAAGAAAAGGTAATAATAAACATTGGAAACTACACTACATGGGCACAGGTACGAATGTTTGGGGCACCCAAACTTCGTCGAACGAAAGTTATACGTTTAAAAACAGTTGATCCCTGTATCTGACGGAAACATGCAATATCTATTAACTAGCGGCCCGAACATTCATATTATAGGTATATACACTACCGCTCAAAAGTGTTTAGGCACCCCTGTTTTCATGGATTATTCACATAATATTATGTCTACCAAAAAAACGTATTTAAAATGTAGTTCAGTAAGATAAACACACTTGGTCGGATTACCATAAACTGTTTATTGCGGTGCAATTACAATAACAATCCCTCTGAATTTACTGGGTAAATTTAGTCATCTGTTAGATTGTAGGTAATAATGTTTAAATTACCTTCCTAGAAGATTATAGTGAAATCTGTAACCTATGGTCAGTTGCAGTGTGGTTACACTATTCACGTCGTGAGCGAAATATCGTGTGACAATTTTTTAAAATGCCTCCAGGAAGAGAAATTAGTACGGAAACACGTGCACTTATAGTGGCTTACCATAAAAGTGGCATAAGTAATCGACAAATTGCCAAAAAAAAATTTTAAAATACACCACGCTACGGTTGACTATAACGTAAGAAAATATCGGGAAACTGGCAGTTTTCTTAATAAAAGACGGAGTGGAAGGCCAAAAGCGACAACATCTGCAAATGATCGCAGAATAGTGGTTACCAGCAAGTTAAATAGACGCAAAACAGCCCCGGAAATCACCGCAGAATTAAATGCTGGTCGCCAAAAACTAGTTCAGTGTTTCTACAGTCAAACGTCGCCTACAGAAAGCCGGGCTCCATGGACATATTGCGATAAAAAAGCCATTACTACGCAAACAAAACAAGCAAACGCGACTTAAATGGGCTCGTGAACATCAACACTGGACCATAGAAGAGTGGAACAACGTCCTATGGACGGATGAGTCCAAATTTGAGCTATTCGGAACCCGAAGACGCATATTCGTAAGAAGATCTGTGGGGGAACGTGCCAGAGAAGAGTGTATTGCTGCTACCGTGAAGCATGGTGGAGGTTCTATCATCATTTGGGGCTGTTTTGCTGGCACTAGTGTAGGGGACATTGTGAAAATTGACGGTATATTAAAAAAAGAAGGCTGCCGCGAAATTTTGGAGAACAACGCAAATACCTTCCGGAATTCGACTTTTGGGTCAAAATTTTATCTTCCAGCAAGATAATGACCCAAAATATTCCTCTAAATTATGTAAAGACTATTTACGCCATTTAGAAGAGGAAGGAACTCTCAAAATTATGGAATGGCCTCCCCAGAGCCCCGACTTGAATCCAATCGAGTTACTACAGGAAGAACTAGATCGGGAAGTACGGAAATCGGCTCCGACATCAGCTACTGACGTGTGGAACAAATTGCAATCGAGTTGGACCTCAATAACACAAGCAACCCTGTCAAAACTTATTGCGAGAATGCCTCGATTGTGTGCTGAAATTATTAAATCACGAGGAGGTCACATAGATGAAAGCAAAATTTAAATTAAACGTTTTAATTTTCACATTTATTTAATATATTTTTATTCATGTACGTGTATCTGTACATAAAAAAGTAAATATTATTAACATTTTTGCTGAGTTTTTATACATTTTTGCTGTCAGTGAGAGTGCTTAAACACTTTTGAGCGGTAGTGTACATCGCTCAAAACTTAGTTAGCATCATCTTCTGTATAGTCGCCCAGATTAAGTGTTCAGACTCCGATAAATAGTGAAAGTAAGAAATATAAAGAAAAGCTTGAGCTCTTCTAAATAGATATAGGCAATATATCCGTATTATGTGCATCTACGGAAGCGGATACAAGCACGTAAGGTAGTTTATTGCCTCGCACACGTTCTAGGTGCTTAAATTTCGAATCTTGATCTGAATTACTGCATTTCGGCATAGACATATATTCAAGTATATTTAAAAAATATACAAAAGAGAGGAAAAGAAGTTCTTTTTTTAGTAAAATTTATTTCTTGCACGTATGTACTGTACTTAGTATGAAATGCCACGGAACAAGCGAGTATTATATACATATCTTTGAGGGCATCCCTTCTTCAAACTAGGAGAAGCTAACACAACACAAAAGAACAAAATCTTGTATATATTTTCTTGTTAGTCCTAGCTACTTTTTTCTTGTATAATATGGAATTTTTTTTCCATCATTTTTACTATAAAGGCGAATAATCGTTTATTTCGTTAATCTCTTGTGAAATCTTAAAATTCACCAGAGAAAAATTATATATGTATTAGTTACATGCCGTATATTTAACCAACACGACATACGCATCATTGAAGTATGTATTTTGTGGCGTATGCGTCACCAGACGGTAGCGGCAATGTCGCCAGCTGCTTAGCGGGTGACGACCAGATGATTTAAGGGGTGCTCACCCTTCTTATACGTACCGTAGATATCCCCATCTCGATATGTCGATATTAATATACACCACCTCCCAGAATTTATATAATACCACTAAAAACATTGAACATTTTAATATTTCAAATCACTTACAAGTTTGAAACTTGTTGTGTACGATCGTTTTTCGGCCTTTACTACACCAAATTTTTTAATTAGCTAAATGATAACTGAACGCTATGGAATCATTTTTAAAGTTCTGGTACATAGGAAACAAATCCTGTCTTATATTTTATTTAAGCGATATTTCAAACCGTACACTGCACACGTGTATTCAAATACGGTACATTGGTAATTTTACTGCGGTGTAGTTTTAATGTTAAATAGTGTTAAAGTCTTTGCTGTCGTTGATTTCGATTAAATCTTCGAGAAGTTCCTGCCATAAATTTCCAATTATCAATTTTTCCTCTGGACTAATATGGACTACGTATATTATAATTTTAGGAGCACTGGTATATGCAGCGAATTTGCACTTTAAAAATCCAAAAAAGGTCAATATTTTTACAGTGAAATTTCCCTTCGCAGACACCCCTCTTACACGGACACCTCCCTTAAACGGACAATTTCTCATGGTCCCGACCGGCTCTCATATAATTTCTATTGTATTAACTCTTTCTTGGACTGACATTCTCCTGAACGGACGCGGACACGAGAAAATGTTCTCTTAACCGGACAAAAAATAAAATAAAGAGAAATAGCCGCTTCTTTGGGACATTCTACATTCAGTGCTTCTTCTGGTTGGCTCAATAAATTTAGAATCTGCCACAATATAAGTTTTAAAGCGATTTCGGGAGAAGGAGCTTCGGTTAATGCTGAAGGTGTCGTTTTTAAAAAAATGTCCTTCTTTGATTAAGGGATATTCACCGAGAGACATCTATAATGCCGATGATACAGGCCTGTATTTTAGGGCTCACATTAAAGAAGGGGTAAGTATCCCAAAGAGAGGTTTACAATTTTGCATTGTGCAAATATGGCGGGTGAAAAAGAAAAACTCCTAGTCATTGGTAGGGCAGCTAAAGCCAGAGCTTTTCAAAACATTAATATAAATAACCCGCCTGTAACATGGAAATACAATAAGAAAGCTTGGATGACAGGACAAATTATGACAGAGTGGTTGCAAGACCTAGATTGGAAAATGGCTAAAGAAAAAGGAAACATTTTGTTATTTTTAGACAATGCGGGATCTCATCCGAAAGAAGTTCGCTTAAATAATATAAAAATATTACTTTTACCCCCTAATCGTATATCAGCTTGTTAACAAGTTGACTAGGGGATTATAAAGAATTTTAAAACTTATTACCGAAGTCTAATACTCAAACATCTGCTAGTAAACATTGAAACTGCTGGTACAGCTTTTGAGTTAATAAAGAAAATTACACCACTGGATGCAGTTTATTTGGCAAAACCCGCTTGGGACCAAGTAACCAAAGAGACAGTTCAAAATTGCTTCCGCAAAGCGGGATTTAATCATGTAAATATGCAAGGTGAAGACCAGTTAACTGAGGCTGATACATCTGACCTAGAAGATGATTTGCCTCTTAGTGTACTTTCAGATATCCTCAAAAATAAGAATTTATTGAAATTGACGGATAATGAAAACCTTAATGATTTTTTGAACGTAGATGAAGATTTGTATGTTGAAGATCCAGATTCAGAACAAGAAATTGCAAATCCAGTTCAAATACAAGAACTTTCGGAAGATTCTGATGTCGATGAGGTTCCAGTACCAACAGAAGCTATCCCAAATTATGGTAAAGCTATTACCCTGACCAAGCAGCCCAAAAATTTTGTCGAAAATCACGGAGATACAGAGTCTTTGGAGCTTCTTTCTAAATTAGAAATACGATTTCAAGACGCCATTTTAAAGAAAAAGAGAAGACAAACAACAATATGAATTTTTGCGTCCTTAAAAGTGACTATTCATTTCATTGTTTTTGTATTACATATTACGTCTATGTATCTATGTACATATATTATACGTTGTATGTATATATCTAAAGGAAATAAACTTTTTTTCTTAAGTTTATTTTATTTATTTATTTTAAAAACATTTATATACATATACCATTTAAATGTCCCAGTTTCTTTAATATATTCATTTTTCGTTAAAACACGATTTCTGTTGTATCTACTACATATTTCTTTTATGCGGACACCCCTCCTGAACGGACATCTTCAGTTGGTCCCGTTGATGTCCGTTCAAATGAGCTTTCACTGTACTTATTTGTTACAAAAGGTGCTAATAATATTAAGCAATAATCGTAATAGTATATGCTATATTCAGTAATGCCAATAAAGCGTTAAACAAGTCAATACAAACACATGTAAATGTAATAAATATAAACAACAAGGACACGTTGTATAAACATCTAGACAATCTAAAAATTGCTTACAACATTGACAAAATATTGTTGTCAACATGTAAAATTAAAACTTATCTAAAAAAAAATTTGCAACCCAATAGAACCTCATTTTCTGAAAACATGTACGCAGCTGTGACTTGAACTGGCTGACTTAACTACGTTTGAATTCGTGCGGTATGTGATTGTACACTTTAACAACCTGAGTCGTTACATTTTTAAAAACTAACGTCTTACTTGTCTGTAGAGACAATAGGTGTCCTGTCTTGATACCACGGGTGTTATGCGTATGCGTCATCTCTAAATCGCGCACTTTAGTATAGTATAATATAAATAGGTCTTTGCACGATGTTCTCGGATGCAGACCAAAAGCATAACGTAAGATTTCTGTAATTTAAAAATTCTGTCAGCGTCCACAGATGGACGCCAAAATATAATATAATAGCAAATTTTGCTATAAACATAGGCATAATAGTATGGATGTTTGTAGATCGAGCTATTACACGAAGCGCTTACCCAAAGTTCAACTAGCTATCAATGGTCAAGAAATCTGTCGTTGCAGCAAGTGGTGAGTATCTTGGCTTTGAATGCAAATTTATGATGATCATTAAGGTAAAAGAATTGTTATAATCGTAAAGAAAAGAAAATCAAGTCCCATAATGATTTTTGAGTAAAAAATTCGTTGGATTTTGTTAATAGATTGAAGGATTTGAAAATAAATCTAGATGACAGATTAATTGGAACGAAATTGACAATTTATTTGCTCGATACGAAACTTCAATCTGATTAAAATTTGATCGAACTCTTTCGTACCTTGCCAAAGGTAATACCTAAATACGTTGGTTTTGACCATTTATAAAAATAAATACGAAGTTCTCCCATTCGATACAACAGTACAAACTTTACGGATATCACTGTATATACGCATACTTGTTTCTAAACGCACCCTCGTCTCGAAGCTGGCCGAGGATATCCGTACTTATCAGCATGTCAACCCGCGTTCTCTCCACTCCGTAATCGTCAAACCGGCTCGCTCTTGTTCGCGCCTATATCCTTCTTTGTTCGATACCCGTTAGCTCCTCCGCGGAGCGAAATGCCGACGTGTAGCGATCCTTCGGATATCGCGCGTAATTTTCCAGAAGCGGCTATGATTTCATTTGTTTCCGATGGGATGATTTGCACTCGTATTGTCGATTTTATGACCCCAAATTTATATTAAGTGTTTCCAAATGCGTATCGCGAGGATCGGGGACGCCTAAATCTACGTACGTACATACGTATATTGATTTTGTCGAGATTAGATAGTGACGGTGATTATGAAGGGGATGGTAGCGTTCTTAGGGGGATTTCGGTGAAGACTCGTTGATGATGTTTTTCGATCTAGAGCTTATACAAGTTATTTTCACTAAGACCGATGGTAAATTAAATTCGTTGTGCTTTCATTTTGGTAGTTTAATAACGTGTAGAGGAGGTCAAGGTAAAATAGTTGGGGATGGCTTTTATTCTTTTTTAAGCAGGTGCATGGAAAAAAATAAATAATGTGTCCTAAACCACGCAGTACATGATGTTAAGTACAATATTTAGTGTGCATATATGTTACATACCAGATGTATGCATAAGTTTTTTCTGGTTTAATAAAGAGATGGCAGTAGGCAGCGTATTAATTTGACACATAATTTTGTTCGTCTGAAACTTAAACTACAAACACACACAAGTTGGCTCTGCCAAAAACTAGCGTCTTTGCTCTATCGTTCAGTGATCATGTGCAGCTTTATGCCTGAAAAATGAATACTTGCGGCATGCATTACTTTTCCTATTTAGTCAAAAGAAAAATGCTGTAGAGAGCTATCGTTTACTGGTAGAAACATATGGTGAATACGCTTCATCGATTACAATATGTGAGACATGGTTTCAACAATTTAAAAGTGGTGATTTCAATGTGAAAGACAGCGAGTGCTTCGGTAGACTACAAAAATGCGAAGAAGATCAATTCCAGAAGTTATTCGATGATGACCCAACTTAAATTCCACGGCAATTAGCGGAAGCATTACATGTCTCACAAGAAACAATCAGCAGACGTTTACAAGCAATGGGGAAGACCAATAAACCCGGTAAATGAGTCCCACACGATTTGAATGAACTTCAAATAAAAAACCGTAAAGTCAACTGTGATATGCTGCTTCAACTCCACGAAAGGTAATCATTTTTGTATGAAATTGTGACGGGTGACGAAAAATGGATTTACTCTGAAAATCCGAAGAGGAAGAAATTTTGGCTTTCACCAGGGCTTCAACACCAAGGCCAAATTGTTTCGACGAGATGACCATGCTTTGTATGAAGGATTAATGTAAACCACGCATTAATCGAAAGACGACCGGAATGGGCCAGAAGACATGGCAAAGTGATTTTGCTACACGACAATGCGCTATCTCACACAGCAAAATCAGTGAAAGACACCTGGGAATTGTTTGGATGGGGCATCATTCCGCACCCACCGTACTCCCCGCACCTGGTGCCATCTGACTATCATCTCTTCGCGTCAATAGGGCACGCGCTTGCAGAGCAGCACTTCAGCAATTTCGAGGAAGAATAGCTCGATGAATGGTTTTGCCGCAAAAGGCAAGCGGTTTTTCTAGCATGGTACCCATAAATTACCTGAAAGATGGATGAAATCTGTGGATGCCCATAGTCAATATTTTGAATAAAGGAAATTACATGGGTTTTTTTAGCTAAAATGATAGACCTTCCATGATTGCTCCCTTTATAAAAAATACGACTTTTGGTTGGTATAATTTTTGTTTATTACTTTTTATATATAATGGATATAGTTTCTCTTCTTGTTCTGGATTTGGTTCAATCATATGGATTTATATTTTATTCCAAATACTGCTACTGAAGTAAATGTTATTATTATCATCATCATCATCACATTAAATGATACTCAGATGCATAAATGCGATAACTCAATTTTATACGAATTTAGGATGAGCCCGAGAATATCCTCCGTCAATAATAAACGAACTACTTCCGGAATTGGACCGTGTCATGATGAGATATGCAGAAATAGAATAAGAGTGAGAGCAAAAGAAATAAAATGAAAAATGAAAAAAAGAGGGACAACATTTCCATCCTCCTTTTTTCATTTTTCTGTTTACTTCTTTTCGTCTTACTTTTATTCCATTTCTATATATCCCATCATGACACGGTCCAACTCCAAAAGTATGTAGTTCGTTTATTACCGACTCTGGTCGTGGAAGCTTACGTATTCAATTCTCCGTCAGTATTGCGACAACTTCGCGAACCATCCTGTATCGATAATAATTTTGTTTGTCTCTCTTATCTCGTATCAAGCCTATGCACGAGCTTATTAAGATTCGGAATAAATTTCTATATAGTTAATAGCTATAAAATTGTATACTAAATAATCCCAACACTTCAATAGAATATCATAGGACGGTGTCCGATATCTACGCAGCGCTTTTAACCGGGCAACATTTAATCAATTAACCTTGCGATTAATTAAATCGAAAAACAACGCATCTACGGCAAACTGGCGCGGTCAATTCCTGCACGGAAGCCTTTCGAAATTAATTATCCGTCGAGGACGACGTGGAGGAAAAAAAGAGGCCCGACCGTTTCGGCCTGCTACGCTGACGCTCTCAAAACAAAGCGCCGAACGCAACAGAAGAAGGACGCTCGGAAGGACAATGGCTGCCCATCAGGCTTCGCCTAATCAACTTGGAAATTGGGGGAATCTCCGATGCACGCTGTATACGCGCGTACGCTAGACCGGAATATAGGGGTTTAGCGATGGGTGGTTGGTCTCGCATACGTTCTCCCTTCATTTGTTAACAAGTGAAGCGCGACGGGTACCGTACGATGCGCGTGTATATATCACTATATTATTGATTAGTGCCCGTGTTTATTTGTTCAGGTTCCTACGGTTTTATGGCGTTAAATGTCCGTTTTGAGGACAACGATACGTCTTTGTGGATTTTACGTTTTAGTACAGTAATATTAGATTGGTTTTAGGGGATCGATAGGGTGCTAAATAGGTAAAGATTCTATTTATAGAAGCATATTTCATCTATATTAAATGATTCAGGGTTTTATTTTCTACTAGAGCTTGAGGTTGGTAATCTATTTTCGTAAAAAAGTTTATTGTAAAGATTGGATTCAAAAATTACTTTTAAATAAGCCAAATCGACATTCTAATTGGTTTAAAAGATATAAGAAAGGTGAAGAAAAGATAAAATCTTATATAAAGTTTTCGATTTGGAAAACATAGTATTCGATAAATTTTGAACCGTTAGACAAGGTTTTTGCTGTACAGTTATGAACATTTTTAAAAGAACAAAATTGTACAAGCGCTAGATTTTGACCAAAACTCCTATAGGAAACGCCTGTATAACACAAAGCTTTCAAGACTTTCTCTATTTGTTTTCCTTTTTTTTTGAATTATTGAAAACTGAACAAATATTATTTTGGTGATCTTAAAAATTATAATTAAATCCCCTCACAATAGAATGGACTCTTTAAATTTTAAGAAAATATTTTAAAAGGAAATAATTTAATTGGTGCAATAATTATAAAAGTATGTACACAATTTACTAATTAAAGAAATTGCGAGCTTATATTCACTTCCGCAGAAGTTTCTTTAAATGCACATAATACGGATATATTACCAACATCTCTATAGAAGAACCCAAGCTTATCTTTTTATATCTTACTGCCGCTATTTATCGGAGTCTGAACGCTTAGTCCGCCCGACTGTAGAGAAGATACGTACCCATAATATGAATAATCTGGCCGCTGGTCTGCATCTTTCCGTCAGATAAGGGGATCAACTCTTTTCAAACGTATAACTTTCGTTCGACGAAGTTTGAGTGTCTCAAACGTTCGTACCTGCGACCGTATAGTGAAGGTAAACTTGCCTGAGTAGTTCGCCTCGAACACCTGGAGCAATATTACCGGATCGTTCGTTGCTCCGACGATGTTTCGGGGTACAATTGCACCCAACATTGTCACGGGCCGTATATGATAATGATGTAGATTATGTCATGATTGTGCGGACTGAGTTTCGTCATTGTTCCGACGAACTTAGTTTTAATATGTTACTCTGTTGTTTTATTCGTATAATTAGTTTGATATATGAATGCAGTTGTGAACGCGTTCACATATTTATGAATGTAACAAACGGAAACATATTTTTATTAAATGAAATGTTGGATAGTTAAAATGTTGCTTCTGTAACTCTTTATTACCGATTCAGTATTAATACTGATATCGTGTACATGGGCCGCACATTAAGTTCGTATAAATGTAAAGGTATTTGTACTTATTAATTGCAACATTTGTATTACGTTAAGTTTTAGAAGAAGGAAAGAACTAATTATCACATTTGTATCCGGAATATCGCATTACATTCATAACCAGTAACTTCCACTGTGAGGATTGGTTACGAAGCATTTCTTTTTTCGAAAAAGCCACAAATTAATAACCCAAGTGTAGTTTCCAAAAAGAAATTTGAATTAAAATTTGTCTACATCAACAGATGACAGACGGCTTAAAATAAAAATATATTTCTTGTGTTGTAGTATTAGTTCTTATACGCACAACTGTTGATAATAAAACAGATACTTTAAATTTAAACAAAATATTTCAAAAAGAAATATTTTTATTGGTGTAATAATTCTATAAGCATGTACACAACTTACTAATCAGCTGTGAAATATGGACACTGAGAATAGAATAACAGAAAATGTTGGATGTGGTACACAGGACCTGTAGGTTCAAATCCTACCGGCACCGTGACATTTTTTATTTCACAAACTGTTTGAATTAATTAAAATTTAACGTTGACAATACCACAAAAACTAAATTACTATATATATGTCGAAGATTAAAATTGAACATGTTACAAATCTCTAGCCAAAGACCATATACATATAGATATACCAACGGCACTTTATAGCCGAAGATAGAAAGTTTGAAAATACAATATAATGCGATTTATTAGTGTCAAAATATCGCCCGTTCATGTGTACACATGGTTTCCATCAGACGCATTTCCTTTGTTAAGATGAAGACCCTCAAGGCAATCTTTTCCCTTCCGTTCTACATACATATATACGTATGTGTACATAGAGGCGTTACGATCACGCCGATCTACAGGGGTGGCGAATGGCTTCGTCCTTATTCCTCTTACGCGCTTTCCCCGCTTATATACATGTAAATGCACGAAACAGTAGGCTTATTGAATTTCAATGTATCCGAGGTCGAGCACCGACGCCCCACGTCAACCGATATAGCTGTTGCATTATTTTTTTTCTGATACATAGAAGACTTTTCGTGTAGACTTTTTGCGATATTGAAAGTAGAGAAAGTAATAAATCTTGTACAGGATGAACAAGTAGCGAGCTTATGGTAGCTCCAATCAAAACTTTGTTTTTCGAAGCTAGTTTCTATTGGTATACAGGGTGTTTTTTTATCATTACACATACATTTTTCCTATGTGTAACTTTAAGACGAATATAGTAAGCAATCAATCATACACTCATGTTAAACGAGCGAGAATGCAGAATTCCTACACAGATCTCTCGTAATGCGAATAAAATAATTATTCTGTAAATCTGGTGAAGATATTAGTTTATTTTAACGATTAATTAAGACAAACAAAACAACATGAACAAAAATGAAGTCTAATTTTATAGTAAGTTTTCGAAGTGTCTTTCTTGTCTTTCAAGGAAATAAGTGAGGAGATCTTGAAGGCAAAGCAAGGTATTCCGCATGAATCCTGGGTTTATTCCAACACATGCAGTACCTATACGGTCTTTCAGTTGGTCCAGGTTACGTACTTGCGCGTTATAAATTTTACTCTTCTGTAACTCTAAGGAAAGAAATCATTTGGAGATGAATTGGCTAATCTTGAGAACCATGATATGGGGCGAAACCTGCCAATCCACCGTGTTTGAAATGCGCCATTCAAAAAATTCCTGACGTCGTTTGTAGAATGTGGCCTGGCCCCATCCATTTGGAGCCAAGGTTCATGAATATTCAGTATCTCAGTTGATGGAAGGATGTGGTCTCGCAACAGATTCAAATACTTTACTGTAGTGACGTTACTGTTAATAAAGATTGGATCAATAAATCTATCGCTTATTTTTCCAATCTAGACATTGACTTTTCGAGGGTACTGCGTTCAGGTCAGGTTTCGAACATAAGGATTTGTATGTGACTGATATCTAATGGATTAATGGTAAGGGAGTTTTATATTTTCCAATAGATAAATATAGGATACTAACCGGAAGTTCTGAGAATTGACTTCAGCATTTACACTAAATGTGGCTTCCTCAGCAAAAATTATTTTATTTAAAATGTCTTCATTTTCATTTAACAAATTAAACATTATTTCCCAAAAATCAGTTCGCTTTATTTTGTCTTCTTCGAAAAGCTCTTCATGGTTTGACATCTTGTATGGGTTATATTTAAATTCCTGCAGGATTTTTTTGCACAGAACCGTACGATATTCCAAAATGACTGGATACATCTAAAACGTGATCCTACAAACCATTCCTTTATATTCACAGGTATAGAGAACTCCACTCACACAAATTAATTAATTATGCGGAACGCAGCGTTTCGAGAGCACGTGGGCTCCCATTGTCAACGTACTGACAAGTACTGACTGAAAGTAAAAACTGTATCGCAGATGCAAATTATTTTCTACTTTCAGTCGGTAACACGGTTGGCAATGGGAGCCCACGTGCTCTCGAAACGCTGCGTTCCGCATAATTAATTAATTTGTGTGAGTGGAGTTTACTGCTATACCTGTGAATTGTACATCCACACAGTCCTTGCAATCGTCATTTCATTCCTTTATATAACATACGGTATTGGACTTCATGTTTTCTATTAAAACGAGATTGGTTTCATTTCTTTTTTTTGTGGGAATTTAGAACACAACCATCTTCTTTGAATTTGTTATAAATGTTTTCGTATAAGATATAGGCTTGTAGGGATAATTAATTGGAAACATGTCCCTAACTGTCCTTAAATTATGTATTATTCTTCTGGTACCACATTATCATTATTACCTTTACATCTTTGTTGTACTTACTCTTATTATTTATATTAGTTATCTACCTTTCAATAAATGTATTTAATTTAAGATACGTGTATGAATAAAAAAATCAGATATAATTTTTTTCTCTCCAAGGCAACCTAATTTAATCAATAAGCTAGAGGTAAATCCTTCACTGGTATATAACTGATTGTCTGCCACGACTCTTGTGCATTATCTTTTTAAGTTATACATAGGAAAAGTATATGTGCAATGATAAAAAGAAAGAATCTGGTGTAATATCGTTCTCACAATAAAAATCAAGCAGTTCGGCAAATTATTTATTTTACCTAAAATACGTTTGAAATGTTATTTTAGAATTATCACAATTTCATGTTCTCTTTAAGATCAACAATTGTTTTTGGGTTATTAATGTAATCTTTTTTAAATATAGGAAAAAGGAAAGAAAACAGGGGCAATCAATGGCTGTTCCTTTTGTGCACATCAGTACGTCATCAGGCCAACACAGTCTAGAAAAGAACTACAATCAAAACAGATGCAAAAGACACGAGACTAAACCTTACTTTTTTATTTAACCTAACCTTTTGAAATGTCTCTCTATTTAGGCATTTTAATTTGTGGTACACGTCCTTTTACAATTTTAATTTGTGCTCTTTGAAAGATTGTTTTGCTGCCGTGATGCTGCTGATGTTGTTTTTTGCATCTGTTTTGGTTCTGCAGTGATGCAATGATTTGCAGATGTGCATGAAACCGGTAACCATTGATTGATTCAATTGTTTGAGATACTCCTTTTTCCTATATTTAGATATGGTCTGACACCAAGTCAACAACGCTTCTTTTTGTAATTTTTTTTACCTTAACCAACTCCAAAGACAAAATCCAAAAAATGTTTAAACGAAAAAATATTGCAGAAGAAACTACAACTACTGTAGACTATGTTTTGATATTTTTAAATCACGAATAACCTATAATTACATTTACTTTTCTTGCAATAAACGGAATAAGATTATGTATGGATCAAAATATAAAAAAGACTCGTATGTTTTATTTTAATTTATACAAAATTAGTTCATCAAAAGTATCAGTAATTTTACTATTTCCGGAATTGAACCGTGTCATAATGAGATATATATAGAAACGAAATGAGAGGAAGAGGAGAAAGAAAAATAAGAAGAAATGAGATAAAAAGAAAGAAAAATGAAAGGAAGGAGGGGACGTAAAATAGAAAAAAAGGTGAAAAGAGTAAGAGAAGGAAAGAGTGACAGAAAGAGGGAGGGGGAGAACGAGAGCAAAGAAAAGAGAGAAAGAGAACAAAAGAGAAAGGTGGGATCTCTCTTATGTCTCTCTTACTTTCTCTTACTCTTTTCAACTTTCTTTCTATTTCACGCCCCCCCCCCCTTTTTTTTTCATTCTGCTTTCTTTTTATTTCTTTTTCTTATTTTTCTTTCTCCTCTTCCGCTTATTTCTTTTCTATATAACACATGGGCTAAAAAGTCCCGGGCCTAACAAAGAAAACACGGTTTTTTTGGGTCAAAATTAGATTTATTCATCAACGTAATCTCCATCAAGAGCAACGCAATCATTCCAGCGCCGCTCTAACATTTCAATACCACTTTTGCAGACCGATTTATCTTTTGCCTCAAAATAGGCCTCAGTTTCAGCGATAACCTCTTCATTCGTGCGAAATTTCTTACCAGCGAGCATTTTTTTGAGGTCTGCGACGAGCCAGTAGTCGCTGGGAGCCAAATCTGGCGAATACGGTGGATGTGGGAGCAATTCGAAGTTCAATTCATGTAGTTTTGCCATTGTTTTGATTGACTTGTGACACGGTGCGTTGTCTTGATGGAACAACATTTTTTCTTTGTCATATGCGGTCGTTTCTTTGCAATTTCGGCCTTCAAACGCTCCAATAACGCTATATAATATTCACCGTTGATGGTATTTCTTTTCTCAAGATAGTCGATGAATATTACACCACGCACATCCCAAAATACCGAGGCCATAACCTTTCCAGCCGATTGTTGTGCTTTCGGGCGCTTTGGACGAGGTTCACCAGTTGCTGTTCGCTCAGATGACGATCGTTTTGATTCCGGAGTGAAGTGATGGATCCATGTTTCATCCATTGTCACATATCGACGCAAAAATTCCGGTTTGTAACGTTTAAACATGGCCAAACACTGCTGAGAATCACCAACACGTTCTTGTTTTTGGTCAACAGTGAGCAAACGCGGCACCCACTTTGAACAGAGCTTTCTCATAGTCAAATGCTCATGCAATATAAAGCCAATACGTTCTTTTGATATCTTTACGATGTCCGTTAACTCACGCAACTTCACTTTTCGATCATTCAAAACGATTTTGTGGATATTTTTTATGTTTTCTGGTGTTACCGCCTCATTTGGACGTCCACTGCGTTCTGCATCATCGGTGTCTCTACGACCACGTTTGAAGTGAGCAAACCAACGTTTTATTGTTGTTTCTGAAGGAGCGGAGTCCCCATAACACTTTTCAAGCCATTGCTTCGCTCGAACGGTATTTTTTCCCATCAAGAAGCAGTGTAAAATTAAAACACGAAATTGTATTTGATCCATTGTTTTGAAAATAACAAAAGTAGCGTGACTCTTAGCACAATAACTCACAAACTAATGAATAGAATATCATGAAATTTTAACAGCTGTCTTTTGAAGGTTAGTACTAACTGAGAGAAAGGTGACTGCAATAAAACTAGCATCATCTATGTGTTAGGCCCGGGACTTTTCAGCCCATGTGTTATATCTCATCATGACTCGGTCCAATTCCGGAAGTAGTTCGTTTATTACTAACTCTGGCCATGGAAGCCTACGTATTCATATCAAAAATTCTCTGTAATAGAATCTGTCAAAATCATACGGAGTACCAACCAATTATTTCAAATTTACCTTGTACTACAATTCTGGAAACGTTTGGTGATATCTCCATAAACGCAATACTTCGAAGTTTGAGTGATACAGTCTGTAGGTGGTAATTTAAGATTTATAATAATTTCGTTTTCAGGAGCAATTTAAAGGGATAACTAAGAACAAATAAATAGGGAATCATAGAGACGATACAGAAGTAGTAGTCTTTCCAATTTTCGATTGTAAACTGTTCAGCAGTTTTCCTATAGTTGATTGCTTAACGGAATCCATATCTAACATTAGAAAATTTCTTTAATGTATCTAACTAGAATTCGTTATGGTTTATTTGAATAGAATAATCTTAACCTGGAAATTACTTTTGTATATACCTTTCTGTAGTAAACAATGACGTCAGAAAACTTCAACATCCTGATGCTAATACCGAAAAGTTAAATTTAAAATCGACAAATTCAAGTGAAAGCCACGTTCTCTTCTGATCGTCCTTAAACGATTTCCCCGTGGCTCCCCCCGTTAAGTGCCAATCGTAATAAACAAAAATTTACCACAAAAACACGATTGTACGTGCGTCAATTTTGAACCTTTCAAAGCGCTATCATCGAAAGTGTACGCATGTACGTCTTATCGTACGTATTATTATTAATATATTCGCCAAAGCTTATCGTATCAGCCCGCCGATATCGCGCCGGCAAATTTATAATTTGAACGGTAAAACGGTTGTATCTATGCGCGCGAGTGCAGTTATTTTAAAATTCAGATTACTTGCCTCAATGCCGGTGACATAAATACGCTAATGGTCGAATAATATACTGATATAAATTACTCGCGTACGTTGCGGACCGCACAAGGTTCGTCAACCTGTTCTAAATTCTACCGTGAAGGTTTTTTTATATCAAGCTTAATACGTGTACTTGAGAACGGACGCGTTAGGGTAGGATGAAAGCTTCGCGCGATCGAGCATAGAGGGCGACCGAATCTAATAGCCATATGTCATATTTTAGCAGGTGTGTTGTATGGTCAGGTCTTTCATTTTTCGTATAGAAAATATTGGTGTTACCAAACAGCTTGATTCTGTTTTCGATGTTTCATGGAAATAATCTCAATTCTTCTCTTAGTATATCTTTACGTTATTTGAGTTTGCATTAAATTTATGACAAGTAGTGGTAAACAAACTGAAATAAATAGGTACTTTTAAATAGGAATAATAATATATCCAGTGAGGTCGTAAAGTATGGAATATTTTCAGTAGTATTACTGCATGTGTAAATTCTATACCCAAGAAACGCAGCAACATGAAATGCGAAAACTATAGGGGAATTAGTGTTACGTCTTTTATGTGCAGACTGTATGGACGAATAGTAAAATCGAGAATTCCCCTATTCTCATCTAAGTATGTAAGTACATTCCAGTTCAGTTTCTGCAGAAGGTCCTCCAAATAAATACTGAATAAAAGAGGACCCGAACTGGATCCTTGGCATACATCATAGGAAGCATTAAACCCCTAAGATGTGTAACCATCAAATTAGTTACATCTGGAGGAAACCAGAATCACCCCGTTTAGATATTATAAATGGAAGACTGATGGTGTCAAATACTTTACTAAAGTTACTATGTAATATATCCACTTTTTGACGTCCATCCATAGATTCTGTTTCTGTGTTAATTCTGCAAGTTTGGTTGTAGTAGAACTCTGAGGAAGGAAACCATGTTGTCGCATAGATGCGTAAGATTTATAAGTTTGATAATATAATTATAGGGCTATAATTTTTGAAGTCTCAACGATCACAAAAAGACTCTAAGGAACAGGGAGAAGCTATTTAAATGTGAAAACTGAGGGAAATGTTTTTTTTTTCTTGGAAATTGGGAGGCGGTAGATGACAAGATTAGCTGTTTATAAACCATCATAATAATAATAAAATTTTTACTGTTTGATGAAACTGTGAAACTTTTTCTGGATGCTACTCAATCCAATCCGTCCTTTCTTCCCATTTCTTCCAATGCGTAGCAGCGTTAATTTCGTACTCTAAAGTTACAATACCTTCTTGTTCTAGTATACATTCTTCTTCTTCAGCTTCTGTTGCTTCCAATACGTCTTCCCATTTGGACGTACATATTTCATCTACAAATTGTATGGAATGTGATTTATACGGTGTTGATAACTCTTTCAACAATGAAAACGATGGTCGTGCAATTATATTATATTATATATATTAGTAGCGACTTCGAATGAATTACGTTCATAATACCTACGGCGACCATTTTCAACACTACAGGTCTGCTACACGATCAACAAACATTCACACATCACAATTATCTATTATTAATAACAGGAAAACTGAATAAATTTATATTTTGGATATGTGTCTTTCAATGTTTTCAATGTTATTTACTATTGTAATCAAATCTCTATACAATATCTATGTACTTAGTATTAGGTAAGTCCAGGTGAAAACCCTGACGTAATGGAAATCCCGGTAATTACCCGAATCTGCTAAATTAAGATTCTAATCCTCACTCATTGTGCTAATTATTCTTTTATCTCACATTGCTGGGGTTTCTATTATTACTGTGATATCATTAGCAAATGTCTAGATATTTTATTTACAAGAACAATTAGGTACTTTAGGGTTTCGCATTAATGCGAGACCTAAACTACTACAAAATAATCAACTCAACAATGTAACTTCAGTTATCAAGGTAACTCCGTGCAGTTCACAAGGTAACTCCGTGTAGTTCACCTCATTTAACATAAGGTGTAAGTCAGTACAGCATGTAATTCAGTAGACAACAATATAAGCATTATAGAGTTTCAAATTATCCAGAGCAAATTAACTTGTAACAGTAACTAGTGTGTTTCAATTCGTCATCGAGCGGGTTAATTCGTCATTTAACGTATTCAGTATATTTTTGTAAATATAGTATACATATCGTATTTATAACTTCTTCAAACCAGGAGGAGTACAAGGTTCTTCGAACCAGAACAATGTAACCAACAAGATACAAACTAATTCTTTATTCTTTACTTGCGAAAATTACCTTTTCATCATTGAAAATATTTCATGGTTAGCATCTCTTTCCGGAAAAAAAAGCATTAACAACGTCGAATTCTGCGAGAGATCCGCAGAAAACGGGAGATTCTTCACGAAGTTCGAAGCAAGACAGAGACGATAGCGAAAACTTGGATGTTCTAATTTTCCGACGCCTCTCATGCATATTTAACCGCCTATCGCGATATTTCTGTTTCGGGCGTTTCGGCTGTTGGCGGCCGAGGGTCTTATCGTTCCGTTAGAACCCCTCCCCACCCTTTCCCGGTTGCTTCCTTCTTCGTTATTCTTCCTCCAGCCCGGCGCGCTAGAAATGAACATCTTAATTGCCTTATTGTTATTAGGCTTTCGCGAGACCGTACCGGGGCGCCGGGTTTTGTTAATTTGCACGTCGTTTATAAACAAAACAGATTCTTTAAATGGTTTTCGGCGGAAGATTACCTCCTACAAGAAGCCGTATACAAAGAAAATAAAAACAGAGAAAATTCTTGAAATTAAAAAATTAACTCGGATAAAAGTCTTTGAAGGTAGATTTTCGTATAAAATATTTTATTAGATTCTTTGGATGGGAATTCAAATTGCTGGATTGTATTTAATGAAATAAATCCGGAAGAATATTAATATATGAATAAGATTTTTTTCTGCACAAACCACGTATTGTGCGTTAAGGTACTTTATTGATTAAGTAAAAAAAGGAATAACACGTTTGTGTTCTATGTATGCGCCTTGTTTTTATTTGTAGTGATTGGGATTCTCTCCAAAGAAGAAACAAAACTGACTATAATTAAAAGGTACCGATATGATTCTAAAGGTTAGAATATTAACTAAATGCATATAAAACGACTATTTTTGATCAAAAGTAAATCTGAAGGTTGCAGATATTACCGTTTAATAAATAAAAACAAGTGATATATAATATATAACTAGTCGCATCAACTTCTTTTACCGCCAACAAATATATAGCATATATCCGACTGAATAAAGATCTGGATGAGGTATATAAATACATATATATGAAACACTAATCTTATTTACAACTGTTATTACGTAGCATAAATTTGGTTAGATTGGTAAAATGTTTGCAGCACTAACAATATTTAAGACTACTAATCCCGTTGATAGCTTTAATGGTACTTTTAAATCTCCGTTTCTAAGATATGGCGTTAATTGTGAAATTCTTATGAAAGGGAGTACCGTTTTATTCATCGCTACATTTCAGGAACTTTTGAACACCACCTTATATGTGTTTTCACATATTTGCTAATCAGTAACATTCCTCCAATGGGCTCAGATTTCCGTTGTTAGGTCTCTGGTTTAATGATGGATATATTTAGTAATACCCTGGGATATTGATCAGGCCTGCACACTTGGTTTACGGTTGCATGATAGGCTACTCTATTTGGGTTGTCTTCGTTGTTATATATTGGACTTTGAGCAGTGACGATCTGGGGTTCTAGAACGATTTTGGTTCAATATTTTAAAGTTTTTGCTTACTAGAAATATTTTTATTTTTCTTACTAATCATAATTTAGAGCTGCAATCGGGAGAAGTCCTCGTCGCTCCGTTCGACAGCATGCATCTACGCTAGGGATTAAGCGACGAAGCTTACAAAGAATACTGCACGAATTACATTTCCATCCCTATAAGTTGCAGATTGTGCAACAATTACATGAACGAGACCCAGCGTCACGTATGGAGTTTAGTAGGCAGATATTGGCTAAAATTAACGAGGACGCGAATTTCGTTGGTAACATATGGATATCAGACGAAGCCCATTTCCACCTGAACGGTTTCGTAAACAAACAGAATTTTCGTTATTGGGCCCAGGACAATCCTTGTGAGTTACACCAGCGACCACTACATAGCGACGAGGTCACAATATCGTGTGCTGTATCATGTCATGGTTTTATCGGCCCTTATTTTTTTTTGCACGTGAGGATGGTAGTGCAGCGACAGTAACATCCGCTCGATATGTTGAAATGCTCTAAACATGCTTTATACCGAGACTGTACGAGCTTAATCTTAACACGGAAAACTTGTGGTTTCAGCAGGACGGAGCCACGTCACACATTACTCGACATTCGATGGCAGCAGTTCGTCAATTGTTTGGAAGACGCATTATTTCACGTAACGGTGACATTGAATGGCCTGCGAGATCCCCTGACCTTAGTGCGACTTCTTCCTGTGGGGGTATCTTAAAGGCAAGGTGTACCGTACACGACCTGCAACAATCCATGAACTGAAGGAGAATATTCAACAAGAAATCACTGCCATTTCCGAAGATTTGCTACACCGCACATTCCAGAGTTTTCATAACAGGCTGTTAGAGTGTGATGTACTTTCGTTAATAAATTACTAGTTTTATTAATTTATTCGTGGAAATGACGTTATTTCAAGATTTCCCGTTCCCCTGCGCCATCCTGTATTTGCAAGTGTAAAATTAGATGGACTTCCTAAGTCATTTGTAAACTTACTTACTACTGTTCCTTTTGTTGTTATATCTTTAACCTAGAGGATTGACAGGATAGGATTCTAGAGCGAAAAGATTAGCTTAACGAAATCTTCCCTGTAGCATGGAAAATCATTTATTTCTCTTATTAGTTGTAATTCGCAAATTATTTCTATCTGTAAAATTTAATAGACTAATCAAATCACTTATAAAAGTACTTTCTCGACATCCAAATTTCCTTTTTGCCATTTCTTTACAATACTAGAGAAATAAGATATTCCGCACTTTTATGCGGTCCTGCTTACCATTCTCCTTATTTGATTTTATTTCCGACAAAGAGTAGCGAATTTATGCATTATTCACAATCTCAAATTTGGCCTGAAAATCCTGTGCAGTTGCTGAAATATTACCAATTAATAAACACCACTTGCAGTCTCTATGCAAATGCGTTTCTGATTATGATCATACAATTTCTTCATATGTAAATGTTCCTCTTCCCCTTTATGATCATTTGATACTACATACTGCATTTCTTTAGCAATTTTTTACCTCATCAGACCATCCAAAACGTGGTTCATCCTTCATTCTTAATTAACCAGGTTAAAATTTATTCATCCAATTGTGACGCTGAATCTTCTGCAATTGATTTTAATTTTTGCACGTGTTAATACCATTTAATACATTCTGATCACTCTGTATTTAACATTAAAATTAGGTGCTATGACTAGCAATATTTTAAAGGTAAACACATTTGACAAAACATTAAAACTAAATAGCTGACTTTTAATCCCAGCATAAAATAATCCGAAGTAAAACAAGATGGGGGAACCCTCCCGAAAAGAAAATTAAATCATACTCCATTGAAAACAAAAAAAAAGTACCGTATGAATCACTCCCACAATATATGTATACACGCGTACGTACATTCATCAATAGAGTTGAATCTAAAACGGTGATCCTTGTGATGACGTAACGACGGTATTGTTCAGCACGTGTTACTGAGGTCCCTCCGCCTGTTAGAGTTTGGACAAAAGTGGTGCAGATGGCCACATATGTATATAACCCAACACCAATAGCTTACGCAGATAAGAACTTATTTAATCATTTTATTATAGCGAGTGTAAGTTTTGGTAGTGCTGCTATCAATCCAATTTAAATTCTATATTTGTCACTAAAATTTTGACATCTTCAATTTATAATTACGTTTCTGCGAAAAGATTGTAATAGGGTCGTATTTTTTCAGTAAAAGTTTAAATTTATCATTCAACTTTGTACGTATCTAGCCTTCAAGCCTCCAAACCGTTAAACGACGTCCCAATCCTACAATCTATACAGATGCGACCGCTTTTGTAATGACAATCGATAGACCGCCAACGCAACAGTTGCAGCAATCACAACCGTTCGATAAATACTATACGCTAATAGATTCATATTCGAATTATTAATTCGCATTCTTCAAATGTCTGTAGTGCAGATTCGTACGACGATATCGCATTGTACGTCTCTGCGTTTTGCTAATGCGTTCGTAGATAAGAATTCCTTCAAAACGTGCCAAGGTGTTTGCGCTGAAATTCTTCGCTTGTCGAACGGGTGTAAAGCGATCGCGTACAATATGATATCTATGCTGTTTTGAAACGTTCACTTTCATCTTTGCTGGGAAACAAATGCCTTGGCGATGTATTAAAGGTAAGGTGTATTAAATGTATAGTTGGGTGTAAAAATAATGGACTGAAAAAAACTATTTAATAGAGTAATTACTAGAAGAAAGTTTTTAGTTTCTAAAGGATGTATTTATTGCAGGATGGGACCGATTCTATTTCTTATTAAAACAATTTTCTTCTTTTTCTTAAAGACTTTATTACTATTCACATGTTATATTGTCTATTACTAACGTATTTTTGATTGTAACACAAACACGCAACTAGTTATAACTAGAGACCGGATTACATGCAAAGTGCAAAAATTTAATTTATTTATTATATTTTACATGTATATGTAGATGTATTACACTGATTAAAGTTAATTAGCGTTAATTAACTTGGTCTCTAGTTATAACTATATAACTAGGATTACCAACCTGACATGGTTGGTAAGTCAGCAATCTCACGAAGAGATTAGAGTGGTTAATTTGAAATTACTTACCACATTATGTAGTCTTAAACGAGCTACTTCCGGAATTGGACCGTATCGTAATGAGATATAGAAAATGAAATAAGAGTAAGAGAAAAAAGAAAATAAAAATAAAAAGAACATTAAGAAATAAAAAGAGAAAAGCTAGTAGATATACGCTTCTGTAATGGTTGTACATGCAGAGAAATAAGGTTTCAACAGGCAAGGAGCATGTCATTAACAGGTATTAACAAGTACGGAACAGATAAGATGCAGGAGCGTGACGGCATACCTATACTGTCTGGACCAAGTGAGGGTATACCTAGTATTACTTATCACAAGAAAGGTACTAGTAAGCTATGACCCCAATTCAAATGAAAAGTATCGTAGTATTCCTTGCAGGATAAACTTTAGCCTAACGTTTCAGATATTCGTCACTTCCGAAATATGCTCATTTACCCTGAAAGAACAAAGAAATACAAGACAAAATTTATCCAATGATCAATTATGTTTTTAGAATGATATTCTTGCCGTTGGCAATGATCTCCATTCTAGTTTCAAGACATGGTATCCCATTTTGTTAACAGCGGAGGTACCCGACGTGCTGATTGCTGATTTTAATGAAACTTTGTCAATAAATAATGGAGTACAAATATTTGATTTTAGTTTGTTTAAATATTGAAGTTTATCTTCAATTCATTTTTTTTTGTGCTATTAACTTCGGCACTACGATTTCTCCCCGCATGTTCAAAATTTAAAAAGAACAGTAGTGTAAGTTTTGGTACACTCGCCTTCAATGGTTTATTTCTCAAAATCTGTTACTTATTTTATTTTTAACGTGCAGTACAACCACGCAACGCGGTACAGGATATATCGTTAAAACAAGAATGTACTTTGTGGATACTCAAATAATTATTGATACCACCCCTGTATTTATTACTTCGTATAACCGTTTTCTGAAATGCGAACAAATAAATGTAACGTACATTGTTTCATCTATATTGTAACACCCTGTAGATGTATTATTCTCGCACCGGCCGAAAAAGGTTGTTTTTTTCTCTATTTTTACCCGTTCAAAACTTATTTTGAAAAAGCAAAATTTAAGGCGAATTTCAATATCAAATTTCAGCAATAAAATTTCATTACAATCCCTCGCGAGTTAGATTCGGTCTTGAAATGAAATGAGTTGTAATTGCACAGATTTTGTCATCGATTTTCGCAATTCTAGTCTTATCTTTCTCCTCCACCAATAATTTAGAGAAAATTCTGGAAAACTCGTTGGTAGCTTTAATGAAAAACGATGGAAGAAAGTTTCCCTCTAGCTTCGTTTCTTTTATACTGTTAAGTGTAAGGGCATTCATCGGAGTCTCCTTCTGCATGTAGATGTGAAGTGTTGTTAGCCCTAACAGAGTTTCTCGAGCTATTATGAGGTAGAGTATGCTTATACTCGTGATGTTGAAACCTGCAAACCGTTACATTTTTTTGTTCTTGATTAATGGCAACCACACCAATGAAGCGAATTAGTGCCATATATAAACATCGAATACAACGCTAATTTTGATCAATAACAAAATAATTTTGAAGGATTTTTTTAAGAGAAAATGATCTAAACAACGTTAAAACGGTATAATGCGACTTCTAATTGCATTTAAATCCAATTTAGAAGCTTTAGAAATCATCTACATAATTTCCTTCTCTCCCTATGCAAATTTGTGAGCTTCCTATGAGAATGCCTCTTTTAGAATACGTCCTAAAATCATCGCTATATTTTTTCTGATGTGTTGGAGGCTCTTAAAACAAACGAGTGATTAATGGTAGGTATAGATTTTGTAGGTTTTTGAATAGGCGTAATATAAAATCTTTTTTTCACAAGCGCAGATTTCAGGAAGGGGAGGAGGTTTGCTACGTCAATCTTAACTTGCCTTATATGCGATTTTCAATTGCATTGTATTGCATACCTTGTAAGTCGTTTACAAAGATAAATTCGCGAAAAGATATCCTTCATTTGTTTTTGGGTAATATTCACCTCCAGTGCTCAAATTTTTTGAAAAGTTTTGGCTCTCATTTTGATCTTCCTGTAAGCATTCTTGTAAACCTTTCTCCTAAAGACACTGCTACACATTGTATGTGTAATGTTTGATGAATTGTCCCCTTTGAGTATGAAATTCTTATATTGAGTACTTAGATTCTAATTACCAATTGATTCATGTTAAAAGACTGGACTGCTTTGACCTTTTCCATCAAAATAGTATCACAACAGTACTGAGTAATGTTTTTTTTTTGCTTCGTATAGTGATGTGTGACTCTTTTTTTCGTACGATAATATTTTTTGTTTTCCTAACCTTTTATTGGCGGCCCGACTATTTTGTAACAATCTGTATCTACGCAAATGAGCTATTATCATTGGCGACACCACGCGCGTGCCTTTTAGGAATATCTAATCGACAGGTAACTAACTCATATCTCTCTATCGGAGCGGTTATTAGCGGCCGCCGGTTCGATTTACATTTCGTGATTGTAAAAGGCGGTGCGGTACACGGAATATTGCGTCTAGAGCGTCAGGTGAAATCGAACATATCGGATTATGTAAAATTCTCTTCCCCCCACCCCCCTCCCGCGACCACCGCTTCTTATTCGAAAAGTTGAATCGAATAATTCTTTGTCGTAGCGCAATATGTAGGTATGTATCTATTTATGCACGTTGACCGGTATAAGTACAGTTAGTTACTATTACGAACGTTCCTTTCATTTTTCTACGTTTGCCTTATTGATTACTTCACGACTGGCTATGATATGTAAACGTCTGTATGTGTATATTGTAGAATATATCTGCATTAAATCTTGTAGGAATTGCGATTGTGCTTACAGAAGATAGACGTTAAAACGAACAATTTAGGCTTAAAAAAGAACATCTATAGGATAAAAATTGCTTGTAGTAGAAAAGGGACAATGGTAATTTTGCTCATTAGTCTTGACTACATTTTTAGATGTTTCAACAGAAGGATTTTGGGGTTACTTGCAATTTGTTTATTGTTAATATATAACACGTGGGCTGAAAAGTCCAGGGCCTAACACATAGATGACGCTAGTTTTATTACAGTCACCTTTCTCTCAGTTAGTACTAACGTTCAAAAGACAGCTGTTAAAATTTCATGATATTCTATTCATTAGTTTGTGAGTTATTGTGCTAAGAGTCACGCTACTTTTGTCATTTTCAAAGCAATAGATCAAAAACAATTTCGGGTTTTAATTTTACACTGCTCCTTGATGGGAAAAAATATCGTTCAAGCGAAGCAATGGCTTGAAAAGTGTTATGGGGACTCCGCTCCATCAGAAACAACAATAAAACGTTGGTTTGCTGACTTCAGACGTGGTCGTAGAGACACCGATGACGCAGAACGCAGTGGACGTCCAAATGAGGCGGTAACACCAGAAAACATCAAAGAAATCCACAAAATCGTTTTGAATGATCGAAAAGTGAAGTTGCGTGAGTTAGCTGACATCGTAAAGATATCAAAAGAACGTATTGGCTTTATATTGCATGAGCATTTGACTATGAGAAAGCTTTGTTCAAAGTGGGTGCCGCGTTTGCTCATTGTCGACCAAAAACAAGAACGTCTTGATGATTCTGAGCAGTGTTTGGCCATGTTTAAACGTAACAAACCGGAATTTTTGCGTCGATATGTGACAATGGATGAAACATGGATCCATCACTTCACTCCGGAATCAAAACGATCGTCATCTGAGTGGACGGCAACTGGTGAACCTCGTCCAAAGCGCCCGAAGGCACAACAATCGGCTGGAAAAGTTATGGCTTCGGTATTTTGGAATGTGCGTGATGTAATATTCATCGACTATCTTGAGAAAGGAAATACCATCAACAGTGAATATTATATAGCGTTATTAGAGCGCTTGATGGCCGAAATTGCAAAGAAACGACCGCATATGGCAAAGAAAAAAACTACATGAATTGAACTAGAATTGTTCTAACATCCACCGTATTCGCCAGATTTAGCTCCCAGCGACTACTGGCTGTTCGTAGACCTCAAAAAATGCTCGCCGGTAAGAAATTTCGCATGAATGAAGAGGTTATCGCTGAAACTGGGGCCTATTTTGAGGCAAAAGATAAATCGTTCTACAAAAGTGGTATTGAAATGTTAGAGCGGCGCCGGAATGATTTCGTTGCTCTTGATGGAGATTACGTTGATGAATAAAGCTAGTTTTGAACCAAAAAAAACGTGTTTTCTTTGTTAGGCCCATGTGTTATTTACCAGCTTAGGTTATGTGTGATCTATATGAAATATCTTTAGATGCCTTATAATTGGAACTTCTTCATAAGCAGTTTAATATGGCCATTTGCATGTTTACCTTTTTAACTTCTTGGAAATTAGCAGAATTACGTCAGTTTAAAAAAAAAGCTGTCCAAACTTATACTTATAATTACAAACTGGTTAGTATTCAATCTAATTGTGTGAAGGTCTTCAAACAGCTTCTTTACGACAAACTTTACAACCATGTTAAACCTTACCTCTCTTTTCATTAACATTGATTTATTAGTAAACAATCGACTACTACCAACTTGATTGAGCTAACGCAGTATATTGGCGAAAACTTTGACAAGCGACTTCAAGTGAATGTTATTTATATGTACTTCAGCAAAGCCTTTAACACGGTTAATCATAAAATGTGAACATTGAAGCTTTCTTCGATTGGGTTTTCGTCCTACTGTTGTTACTCTAATGCTATTATATCTTCATAATCGTTCATGTTAATAATGGATTCTTATCAAAACAGTTTTTTTGTGTCTAGTGGCGTGCCTCAAGATACTAACTTAGGTCCCTCTCTCTTTAACATCTACGTGAATCAGTTGTTGCATTCCCTTGACTGTAACGTTTTTTGCTTATGCTGACGATCTTAAAATTTACGACTTCTGATACTTTAAATCTACAGAGAAATATCACAACAATTAATAATTGGTAGTCTTGTAATGGTATTCCTCTTATTCTAAAACATTTAATTACACCGTATCTATTGCTACCATCCGAAAAGTAATCCAGTATAGATGCTGGTGTGCTCTTTGATGAACAAAGTCATTTTCTTAAAACATAGATCTATTCTTCAGTTTCTAAATCGCCTGAATGTTTATTTCCAACCTCAGTGAAGACCATGTACTGCTATCTTGTTTGTTCCAAAATGGAATATCAGCATATCGTTTGGTATTCTTCCTATCATAATCTTCGATAACTACTCGAAAAAGTCGAAAATTTCTTATAAACTTGACTGTTTTTGTTCTCCTAGTGGTATTGACTATGGAAGTTTGTTTTGAAGACACAATTTTGATTCTCATCGCAGATATATGGGCAGTCGAAGATTTTTTTATCAAATTACTTAATTCTGTCATTGAATCGCCCTTTTTACTTTACCAAATATGTTACTCCAATATAGTCATAGGTTTATTGATACTCTTTATATTCCTTCACCACATACTAACGTTTTAATTAAAGTGCTACTAAATCATATGTGTCAGAATGCCAATTATATGTATGCAGATCTATAGGAATCTCACCATTTATGTTTTCAATTTACAACTTAATTTACATAGTATATTATATATTAGTCATTTCTTAACATATTACTCTCTTATTGTTTTCTTTGTATATCTGGTGGGTAATAAAGATTATTATTATGATTTAGTATTATAATTTCTATAGTTCTTAATACAGAATCTTCAAGGTGATCTTAAAGTTATGAATGACGTGCTTCCTGTAATTAAAGATTTCCTTTATTCTAAAATTTATTGTATAAAACATTTTTTTTATATTTTTATTGATTTTTTGATTTTGATTTATTAACAGTGACAATGGAACATTCTTATAGCTAGACCGTTAGTAATAGTAATCATTTGACTAAGACTAATTTAATTAAACTGAATTAATTTTGTATTTACTGCTTTATATTGGTATGTACAGATGAAATCACGAAAGTTTGTAGGTACATCATTGTTTCATCGATAAAATAGGGACAAGGCTTACATATACACAAGCGAGATAGAGTATATAACATAAGTCGCAGCTACTTTAGCACAATCAGCTATGACGTAACTATAAAGTTTCGTGGTTTTCAGTGTATCGCTTTTAAGGATCGATACAAATAAACAATTTATCCATCTATTACTTTGATTCAACAGGAAAAGGAGATTTATTTCCCTCCGGATGTTTCACAACCTTAAATTAACCCTCACAGCAACCCTCTCTAGTCGCATACGCCAGACGATAACCATTATTTACCCCACTAAAAAAGAAAGAAAGGCGCAAGACAACGTTCTACCATTCCGACATCACCCGGCGTTGCTTCCACCAGCTCTCGAGTACGTCCGTAGATATGCGGTAAGCAAGTAAGTACATAAAGAAGAAATATGTACACATCATTGCCATCAATCAATACCCTCCGAATGCCCCGTCCCCAGTAACGACCCCGACGCCAGCAAAAACGGGGCGTCGCATGTATCATCCCGTGCATCTTCCATAAGAACTCGATATCCTCTGTGCGTTCCTCGTAAGTGATAAAACTCATTCTACTCTTCACCGGGTCATCAATAAAGCAAGGGAGTCTGCTAGCTCCGAATCGCAGTTTGGCTGCGATACGAGGGTGGAGTGAAATATTAGTATGATTGCGTTGGTTAAATTCTAAAATTTAATTTTTTCTATGAAAGAATATGGTTACTGTTTTTTTACAAACAATCTAATCTAATGAAATCTAATTAAAAATAACATTTACATTACTAGAAGACAGGTTCCATCTGCATTGGGATAAGAAAGTTATTATGCTTGACGTAGTCTTGAGTATGGTTATTGTTTTGGGTTATGGTTTTGATCATGGTCATGGTCAAAGTCATGGTCATGTCCAAGACTCTTATGCTTGACATTATCTACACTCTCCACTTCAGCTAAAAAATATATGTGAAGATATTTATCTTTTTTATTTACTGCTTAATAAAAACTGATTCAAATAATTTTCTTTTCTGTATCTCTTACCATTTGTGAGTTTCAGCAGATAAAGAAATACGTGCTACATACCTGCACTAACGGTCATAAGTATTTTTACCCACCCTCAAAATATGCTACAAGATTAATTGCCGAAGATTTTTAAAAACCGTTTCATAAATTTAAATATGACGGCCATTACCAAACACGTATTTTGAAAAATAAATCGATGACCCAGATAAGAACCTTACATACACAATATAAAGTAGTGAACAACAAAGGAATTAATAATTTGTAGTCAAAGTAATGAAATGGCAAAAATAAATGCATTATAATACCAAAAATTGTAAAAGATATGTTGCAAATATGGCGAAGGCGCCAAAAATTATTTCTATTGAGTGTGCCAAGAATAAAAACTTATTAAAACTTATTAGTATTGCTTGCAGAAGGAAAAAAGGTGACATATTAATGCCAGTTGGCTCATTACATACACACAGAACATTACAAAGGAATTATAATCAATCTCGTACTTACAGTTTGGTAATACAAATATTTTGATAGGGATAAAAAATAATCCCTTTGAACAATCTCCAATTATGCAGGTGGACAAACACTTATGGCGGGTAGTGCATATGCAACCTATATGTTCCCCAAGTTTTATAATTTCTTTGAATTTTCGGATTCGATACCGTTCCTTGCGAGATCTAAAAAGGTTGCCATTCTTATTACCACCTATTTCCAGAAAGATTTGTTAAAATACAATCACCAACGTCTTTTACGAAATGGAATTTTTATATTGAAACTGTTTAAATAATAAATTTTCCATAGTTATATTTGCTGTTATCGAAGAGATGAATTATTCCAGGTTTGTACCAAGAGTTTGCGTATAGCCACGTTTTATCATCAAAATTAAAATATGTTGCGTCTGGGCAACAACTGTTTAAACCTATTGTAAATTCTTTTTAACTTCGATATTTAAATGTTTATGAATATTTCACGGCTGAATTAATAAATGAGAAATATATGTGAGACAAAGGTAACAAAGAACTAGTTGACCACTTAAACAGCATCATTAAAGAGACAAAAGAATGCTCAAATTACCGAGGAATAACGTTAACAAGCATCCCAAGGAAAGTATTGACAAGAATATTAGAAAAAAGACTCCGACTTATTATAAATTCAATTTCAAGTATGAGTTCTGCTGAAAAGTAATGATTTAACATCTAAGCTAATAGCTTGATACTTTTTCAATGTAATTGGTTTTTCAATGAAGCTGCAAAATCCCATGAACATATTTACACGATACTTTCCTTCATATGCAACATTCTCGGTGTCGTTCGCTAAGAATTTTGGACCCTATTTACCCGAAACAGTTTACAAACACTACCAGCCTCATAGGCCACTAAAGCCCACCTTACGGCGTAGACCTTCGATATCAAAACTTGCTGCTTTCGCGTTTCGATCGAAGTTTCCCACGGTCGAATTCAACAGTTCGTCCGTTCACAGAGCGTATTAGACGGGAGCGCTTATAACCCATCGGATAGCCGAAGACCGTAGCGCGGCCGATTCTCACGGAGCAGGATGTAAATTCGTCGCCACGGTCGTCGTCTAGCTGGCGTTCTCCAGAGGGTTGAAATGGAACGAGAGGCGACGAGGAAACGACGAAGATGGCGCTACGTGTGACGGAGTGAATGCGAACCTCCGACGCTACAACGTTCGCGGGAGATAGAACGACAGCGGGGTATACGACGGGAAGGACGTGATGCGGGAAAGAGAGAGGGTGACGTAGGTATGGAGGGGCGAGTGGGGGACGTTTTGAAACGCGAAAGGGTACCGGAAGGAAATTGCTACCGCAAACTGACGGTCTGCTTGCCGCCGAACTTCTCCGCGTTTGTTGTAGTCGTGTACAAGTAAATTGTCGGGATAATTTTTGTCATTGCAACCTTGTGGAATATGTCAAAAATGCAAATTCTTCCGCTTATCAGCGGGAAATTCTTTCGAAGTCCTTTAATGATGAGGCCGCAAGAAGAACATCTTCTAGAATCTGAACCCAGGAGCAAAAAAAAGAATAGGGCTTAATTCGTTAAAGAAAACAGCTACTTCAGCGAAATTTTTATATCTCCTTGTTATCAATCGGAAGATCTTGCTTACACTTAAACAATGTTTCATATTCCTGTTCATATTTCTTTGTTTTCTTAATCACGTCTAGCAAATTAGTAATCGCAACAAATATAATTCTTTTCATTTCTATAAGGCCTAAATAAGATAACGAAATCCTTAGTATATTTTGGGTTATATTGACGTATAAAGTTTAAAGAAAGTAATTTTAATTCTGTCAGTTCCAAACATCATTTTCACGAAAGATATATGGCTTTAAATAAGACATTCTCGATCAAAATTCATACTCCACAGTGTACTGTGACAAAGGACAACTACAGAGGTTGCCGATTTGGAACTTCTTGCCGGCAATGTTTCAAACAGATTTGGTCCGGATAATAAAATATTGGTAATAAATCAGATGAATATTGAAGGCCCAAGGTTGGACCCCTCAGGAACTTCCGAAGAAGGAATAAATTCACTAGAGCTAAATCTATTGGAGAAAACATATTGGCGTATATATATTAAGCAAATACAATTGAAACAAATGTACCAGAAAATCGCTAAATATAAAGGACAATAATTTATAGGGACGTCCTTTATATTCAGTGATCAAAAGCTTTAGGAAAATCGGTATTTGGAACTTGAACACGTAAATTTAGGGCATGTGATAAGAACTATATGAAATGACACAAATTGGTCACAGTTGGTCGCCTATCAACAAAGCCATGCTGAGAGAGTGAAATACTCTTTAGTGCAAGGTCCGTTAGCACAGTATTGGCATTGTTCAAAGACTTTGCTGAAGTTTTACAGAATAATTACAAGGGGGTAGTTGGATATATGAGCAGAATCATTCGATTTGAATGTAGCCACAGTGCGAGTGATCTTCTATTTGTTCGGGAACAGTGAAGTTTTTAAGGCTAAAAAGAAAATTCTGAACAAAGGATTTACTAATACATACCTTCAATACTTAATGAAAAGTTAAGGAATGTGGTCATCACCAGAACTGCGACTATATCTTAGTTTATTTATGGAATTTAGGATAAAATTGTCAGAAAATTCAGTAGTGTTTATGCAGAATTTGGTGTTACATGCGTCTTGAGGATTGCTGGCAAATAATGGATCGGTGAAAACACCACTAAAATATTCTACAAATCCATTAATAATTTGTTGAAGCATACTAAAGCTAACATTATTGAGCACCACATTACCAGAATGGCAATTGTTCGTTCTTCCTCTCAGACAAAGGATTAGAAGATAATCGGATTATAAATAATGTCGTGTTGTAGATTGCTCAGATAGTTGAAACAAACCCTAGCTGACTGACTTTTAATAAAACGATAAAGTTCTAGAGAATCTCCACAGTTAAATCGTCTCTACTATCATAGGAAGTGATATTCCAGTTTGATTATGGTTATTTCGAGTGTATAACATTTAGGATAACTTCTTCTTCGTGGTAAAAGAATACAGGAACGCAAGTGTCAAACAACGAATACAGTGTTGAATAAAATATATAGCATGCAACATCAACATCAGAACAGTTTTCAATGAGGAACATGCGCTGAAAAGTCCCGGGCCTAACACATAGATGACGCTAGTTTTATTGCAGTCACGTTTCTCTCAGTTAGTACTAACCTTCAAAAGACAGCTGTTAAAATTTCATGATATTCTATTCATTAGTTTGTGAGTTATTGTGCTAAGAGTCACGCTACTTTTGTCATTTTCAAAACAATGGATCAAAAACAATTTCGTGTTTTAATTTTACACTGCTTCTTGATGGGAAAAAATACTGCTCAAGCGCAGCAATGGCTTGAAAAGTGTTACGAGGACTCCGCTCCATCAGAAACAACAATAAAACGTTGGTTTGCTGACTTCAAACGTGGTTGTAGAGACACAGTGGACGTCCAAATGAGGCGGTAAAACCAGAAAACATCAAAAAAATCCACAAAATCGCTTTGAATGATCGAAAAGTGAAGTTGCGTGAGTTAGCTGACATCGTAAAGATATCAAAAGAACGTATTGACTTTATATTGCTTGAGCATTTGACTATGAGAAAGCTCTGTTCAAAGTGGATGCCGCGTTTGCTCACTGTTGACCAAAAACAAGAACGTGTTGATGATTCTGAGCAGTGTTTGGCCATGTTTAAACGTAACAAACCGGAATTTTTGCATCGATATGTGACAATGGATGAAACATGGATCCATCACTTCACTCCGGAATCAAAACGATCGTCATCTGAGTGGACAGCAACTGGTGAACCTCATCCAAAGCGCCCGAAAGCACAACAATCGGCTGGAAAGGTTATAGCCTCGGTATTTTCGGGTGTGCGTGGTGTAATATTCATCGACTATCTTGAGAAAGGAAATACCATCAACAGTGAATATTATATAGCGTTATTGGAGCGTTTGAAGGCCGAAATTGCAAAGAAACGACCGCATATGGCAAAGAAAAAATGTTGTTTCATCAAGACAACGCACCGTGTCACAAGTCAATCAAAACAATGGCAAAACTACATGAATTGAACTTCGAATTGCTCCCACATCCATCGTATTCGCCAGATTTGGCTCCCAGCGACTACTGGCTGTTCGCAGACCTCAAAAAAATGCTCGCCGGTACGAAATTTCGCACGAATGAAGAGGTTATCGCTGAAACTGAGGCCTATTTTGAGGCAAAAGATAAATCGTTCTACAAAAGTGGTATTGAAATGTTAGAGCTGCGCTGGAATGATTGCGTTGCTCTTGATGGAGATTACGTTGATGAATAAAGCTAATTTTGAACCAAAAAAACCGTGTTTTCTTTGTTAGGCCCGGGAGTTTTCAGCCCATGTGTTAATTCGCATCGCATACAGTTTGATACAGATACAGAAAATTAGCTTTCCTGAAGTTATACGGTCTTGAAATATTTTTTGGGAAGTTGATAGGTGATACTAAAACGGTGGAGACTTTTATAAGAAGTACCAGATGGTAGGTATTCTCGACAACTAAAGGTGCAAGATTTTTTTAACATCTCACATGGAAAATGAACAATAACAAGGTCAAACAGCCGATATTTATCGTGAGATATAGAATTGTGTTGAACCAAATTGTCAAGATCAACTAAATTAAAATTGTCCTTTTGAACCACTCCTTCGCTACGTATTTTTCCAATAACTTGAAAGCTTCTAACAAATCGAAAAGTTATATAGGATTGAGAAAAATATTCCTCAATGGAAATGTCTGCAAATAGCCAGGTTTCAACCAAGCAGACGATGAAACAGAAGAGTTATTGCGTTTATTATTGTTGTAAAGAGCATTAAAAAATCGTAAATATACATTTTAACACCTTTAAACTTTCCGCCAACCTTGTATATCTAAATACGATGTTTATTTGTATGCTGGATGTAATCGGAATATTTTGCAACGCTGCAGATTAGTTTGTTGAAGTTTAGAACGTGGACATCGGTAACTTGATCTGTTTGACCGTTCGCAATGCTAATTAGAAAGAGAAATTGTCGTCAGCCGATGCATTTCACCCGATATGCGTTGTGAAACTTTCAAATATCGAACGTTCGTACGCTGCAGGTTGTTACTTTTTCGCAGAAATACGCAATACTTTACAAATCTATAAGCCACTTGCGTGGGAGACGGGCGATATTCATTCCATATTAACTTTGTTGTTTATTGGGTGTAATAAACAGTAGAGGAAACTGGAAATTATAGAGAAAGAATTATTTACGAAACCAAAATTATTATACTGTACTGTTATAAAAATGGATAGCTAATTTCTCTGGAATTGTTGCACTCATAAAGTTGAATCTTGTAGAAAGAAGGACCATTTATTTTCCTTGTAACGTTGAAATGTTTCCTGTGGACCTTCTATCAAATCGAAGAATGTTATAAGATTGAAGAAAATACTTGTCACTGGAAATGTCTTCAGAATCAAATAGCTGGCATCAAAAGCGGATAATGAAACAGAAGAGCATTATTGGGAAAGGAATTACGATGAGGTGAACAGACTTATACCATGATCAAAATCTAGGCCAGCGCGGAAGACCTTGAAAACACTGAAGGCGAATACTAGGGAAATTAAATCTATAAATTCAATAGGCATGGATAGTTGGAAGAGATATTATGAATCTTTATTAACTGAAGACAGAAATTTAGGGAAGTTGATTGCACAAATTAACTGATCAACCAAGTCATAAAAGAAGTAAGAGTGAAGAAAATTCTAACTACCACCACCACCATAATAATAATAAAAAAGCTCAACGAATACGAAATTCTTATATTTACACAAAAATTTTACATTAAAAAAGGAAAAAGAGTAACAGATTTATTCCTCACAAAAAAATTCCACATTAAACAGAAGATACCCAACACTTCAAAAATTAGTTTCATAATTCGATCCGAACCTAATCAATTAATCGTTCCCTATCTATTTATCTAGCCATCTAGGGAAATAAACGTCGTTCCTCGACAAAGATCTTCTCACAGCGTGTCCCATGACCACCCCCGTACAAACGGGACCACCCCAAAACACAACAGGCTCGCGAAATACAAACCCGATACACCACTCCAGATCCTCTCCAGAGCCGCACGTCGCAGTTCAATCCGGCAAAAGCGTCGCCGTTACCGCCTGAAATCCGATGCCTGGGAACCGATTTCGCAAACTCCGACGTCCACGTGACCACCGACGTCGTCCGACCCCGTACAGCGAACCACCCTGAAAAGCAACGAACAATTTTCACGGTCGGATCATTAGATAAAGATTGGCGGATGAGGTGGGGCGAGGGGTAAAGGCGATATTTTAATTGAGTGCATTGTTAGCGAACGTGTTGCGCGCCCTCTGTGGAATATACGGTAATTTGGAAGTGCATTGTTTAGTGGGTATGTCGTTTGCGTTGTATGGTTTTGTATTACCTACGATAATCTAGGATGTCGTTGCGTATAGGATTCTTATCTTGAATCTGGTCTAATTTGTAGTAATTATTTTAATTGGAGTTGGGGTTGAGAAGGAAAATAGGAGGTATGGGGGTTATTTTCGGATGGTAATTGTCAAAGGAAAGGAGGAAATTGCTTTCATTTTTTAGTATCCAAAAATGTGTTTGCAGCAATTTGCTCGCACGAAATGAAAGTGGTTATCAAAGAGAATTTTGGGGAAGTTTTCTTTTATACAGCGTGTCTACCAAATATGGAAAAAACAGATAAGAAGAAATGGTTGAATTAACAAAAAACCCGCATTCTAAGCGATTTAGAACCCTCCCTCTTGTGGTTGTCTTCCCTGATGAGATGAGTTAGGATCTTCGTACCAGACAACTTGCTAATTTTTTTTCCGATACGCCTTTCACGTACGGAATTGTTGCAGTACATACATTCGGTTGTCGTTCGGTACCATCATTCCTAACACATGGGCTGAAAAGTCCCGGGCCTAACAAAGAAAACACGGTTTTTTTTTTTGTTCAAAATTAGCTTTATTCATCAACGTAATCTCCATCAAGAGCAACGCAATCATTCCAGCGCCGCTCTAACATTTCAATACCACTTTTGTAGAACGATTTATCTTTTGCCTCAAAATAGGCCTCACTTTCAGCGATAACCTCTTCATTCGTGCGAAATTTCTTACCGGCGAGCATTTTTTTGAGGTCTGCGAACAGCCAGTAGTCGCTGGGAGCCAAATCTGGCGAATACGGTGGATGTGGGAGCAATTCGAAGTTCAATTCATGTAGTTTTGCCATTGTTTTGATTGACTAGTGACACGGTGCGTTGTCTTGATGAAACAACATTTTTTTCTTTGCCATATGCGGTCGTTTCTTTGTAATTTCGGCCTTCAAACGCTCCAATAACGCTATATAATATTCACTGTTGATGGTATTACCTTTCTCAAGATAGTCGATGAATATTACACCACGCACATCCCAAAATACCGAGGCCATAACCTTTCCAGCCGATTGTTGTGCTTTCGGGCGCTTTGGATGAGGTTCACCAGTTGCTGTCCACTCAGATGACGATCGTTTTGATTCCGGAGTGAAGTGATGGATCCATGTTTAATCCATTGTTAGACATCGACGCAAAAATTCCGGTTTGTTACCTTTAAACATGGCCAAACACTGCTCAGATTCATCAACACGTTCTTGTTTTTGGTCAACAGTGAGCAAACGCGGCACCCACTTTGAACAGAGCTTTCTCATAGTCAAATGATCATGCAATGTAAAGCCAATACGTTGTTTTGATATCTTTATGATGTCAGCTAACTCACGCAACTTCACTTTTCGATCATTCAAAACGACTTTGTGGATTTTTGTTGATGTTTTCTGGTGTTACCACCTCATTTGGACGTCCACTGCGTTCTGCATCATCAGTGTCTCTACGACCACGTTTGAAGTCAGCAAACCAACGTTTTATTGTTGTTTCTGATGGAGCGGAGTCCCCATAACACTTTTCAAGCCATTGTTTCGCTTGAACGGTATTTTTTCCCCATCAAGAAGCAGTGTAAAATTAAAACACGAAATTGTTTTTGATCCATTGTTTTGAAAATTGTAATTTGCGAAAGAACCTCTTGTGAATGGTTTCAACATTTGGCGGTGGAAGGAACAATATTCTTATAGACATAGAATTAGAGGCGTTACTTCATAAAGACTCGTGCCAAACGCAAGAGGAATAATCAGCAACATTAGAAGTGACTCAACAAGCCATTTCAAAGCACTTCAAAGAGTGATCTAGGAGCAGAAATTGGGTATCGTACGAGTTAAAGCCGAGAGATGTTGAAATGCGTTTGTTTGCAGCAGCTGCTTGAAAAGCAGAGACGCAAGGAATGTCTGCATTACGATAACCCCAAGCGCAGAAGTCATAAGAACTTCCAGACTATGCTTCCACATCCACGGTGAAACTGAATATTCACAGCACCAATGTCATGCTCTGTATTCAGATAAACCAGTTCCGTGTAATCTATTGGCTGACACCTCTACAACCGAATGAACATATATTACATTATTCAAGCCTATAAGTATTTCCACAAAGTCTCCAATTCCACGTAGTAAGGGGATTCCCCCATTCTACTAAACTCTTCACAGAATTGCATAAAAGCTAGTTCAATTCCGTGGAAGACCGCAAATTTATGACCGAACTAGTACTAAGTATAAAACCTGATTCCTTTACGTACGTTTACACAGTGAAAGCCTTATGCGAGCATCATTGGACCCATTCGGTATTTACTAAAGTTATTTAACAGAAAAATTCCTTCTTACAAGAATTATGAAGCTATACCTCCTTATAGATATACCGTAAAAAGGAGTACATCGGTTTCAATGTAAGTTAAAAAAAAAAACTTTTGAAAATAATTTTGGGCCCCCCGAACTCGGCTTAATACTTTATTAATTACATCAATTACCAGTTAGTGTGAAATGAATAAAATAGAGTATGATAGTCGAAAAAAAAATCTAAAAAATCGTATATTCTATTTTCAGAAAGCAATATTCAATATCGTTATCGACGATATACTCAGGCGATTTTCGTCTTTTTTGTACAAGGTGTGAAACTAATCCGTTCCAATATTAACGCTTCATTTTTTGTCGAAAGGGGCGTTGTATAGTTAAAATAAACGATGTAAAATCATCCAGGTAACAATATAGTTCCTCCTTTCTAATAATGGTGATAATTCACTTTGCTAAATGCCTTTTTTACGTAATAAGCTTGTTTACGATTAAATATAAGTTGTCGTTTTTGCGTTGGCTACACTCGCACATAACACAATCGCATATGTACATACATAACTTTTTTACTGTCATAATTAGACCGGCTGTTATTGCACATTCAAGAATGTAATTGCTGGTTAAAAATGCACGTGTCTAGTACAGTACAAACGTATATATATCTATGTACGTAGAGAGTGTTATATTCCGTGCAATTTTATATTCAATATGAATGCGTCGGGATTGTATTGCAGGTTGTTTTTTATCTTTTGGTCAATGATTCGTTTGATTTAGGTAATATTCTAGTTGATAACGTATTAAATACATACAGAGTAAAAAAAAAGTACAGTACTGAGACTACAACTGCGCTACCAATTTTCGTTCAGAGGCGTCCGGACTGGTAGTGTTAAAAATTAAACATTTTATTAAATATCTATTGGAAAATTGCTTTATAAATGACTTTCGGCCTGCATATTTTTTTACTTTTATACACAGTGATTATTTTCTGTGACTTTGACTGCCATTGAAATACGAGAGCAGTTTTTTTTTGAACCTTCGAAGTAAAACAAGTGTAAATAACGAGTGTTGTTCTAAAGTTCTTATGGACTCTGGAAGCTCTGCCCTCGTAGCCACTTTTCCAGTTCACGCTTAGCGAGACCGGTGTTACACAGGTTACTCAAAAACTTCCTATCGAAATTGTTGAAGAAGTTGTTTCATGAATGAGAAGAATTTCGGAAATTAGCATACCTCTTCTTTTGTTTTGAATGGCTCTATGCAATCGTTGTAAAGCCTGACAATAAGCAGCTGTATTGATCATAGTCCGCGGTTCCATGAGTTCAACAAGCAACACATCCTTTTCGTCCCATAACACTATAGCCAGAACATCCCTCTTGTTGAATGTTTGTTTGAATTTTTTCGATTTGCTTGGAGTTTGAGTGCATTCATTCTTATGACTACTGTTTTGTTTCGGGGTCCAGTATTGAATCCAGTCACAATTGATTTTAAAAAATCTTCTCCTCCAACTTGTCTTCTGATACGACAGACTCGCGTTTTCGTCCCCCTTCATCGTAAATATCGTGGCCTTCTTTAAACTTCCTACAGCATTTACGCACAACATTACCCGCCATAAACAGAAAGAAAGTTCGAAGTTGAGACTGAATGGGATCGATTAAAACTAAAAGTTACCGAAACGAATACCGTCTAATGACGATTGCAAGGACTGTGTGGATGTACAATTCACAGGTACAGCAGTAAACTCCACTCACACAAGTTTATTAATTATGCGGAACGCAGCGTTTCGAGAGCACGTGGGCTCCCATTGTCAACCGTGTTACTTATTGAACAGAGAACCACCTCCAATTGCACACTCGAGTTTGATGGATTTATTACCATAGGCCCTGTTAAAGATACGGTTCGCTTTCGGTCCATCCTTTCCCGAAAAAGGCATTAGACCACCGAGTAGATTGTAAATAGCCATATGTTTTAGAAATTTTAGAGCCTGCGTAGAAAATAATTTGCATGTGTGATACAGTTTTTACTTTCAGTCGATAACACGGTTGACAATGGGAGCCCACGTGCTCTCGAAACGCTGCGTTCCGCATAATTAATAAATTTGTGCGAGTGGAGTTTACTGCTATACCTGTAAATACGGTCTAGATTAGTAGATCTGCCAATTTTGGTTTTAGAATCGTATTCTGTATGATTGGAGATAGCTTTCAGTGAGCCTTGGACCAAATCCAAGATGAGCGAAATTTCGTACGTAACATAACATGTACATCTTAACATAACAGTCTTTATAACAGAACATGTTAAGGATACATACTTGGCCTCATTAAGATTAAGCTCTTTGTATTATCGCCTTCACTTACCAAACAGGAACATTTACGAACGTTTTTCAATGAAAATGTTTCGAATAAAGAATTAAGGAAACATGTGTTACTTTCCTTACTTCCATAGCGATTAACTTTGCAAGGATACAAAGAGAAAAAAAACCAACAAAGTAGAATACGAGATAAAATAATATTCCAGCAATGAGTAGAACTATTTTCCTTTTCTTTTTGCTCCGATTAACCTTGTTTTTCTATTACATAGAATTCCCTTAGAAGAAAGGAAAAAAAATTAACGACACTACCGCCTCAATATTCTATTCTACGTATTCCTTCTTACGGTAGCATTACGTAGACATAATTACCTTAATATCATAGCTCACCTTGCAATTAATATGCGGGTACCCATTATCGATCGAATTGACATGCTGTGATAGGAGGGAAATGTCTTATTTTTTCCCGATCTATATTTTAACGATCCCATAATCTACATTAGAGCTTTGTGAAAATTGCATTCGTTGAATATATGCATGCGTTTAGTGTTTATGTGGTAATAATTTAGAATGCGAGATAATTTAACCTTTGCAATTCATACGTACGTATTTATTATCATTAAAACTGCAATCACCCTGTAAAACAGCGAACGCATATTCTTGTCTACGGTTTCTGTTCTATGTACGTATGGGGAATATTATGTAAATCTACCGCAACTTTTTTTTATTACCGACTCGTTTGTTTACGGCATAATGCACAATCTAAACAAATACTCGTAAACATGTCACGCTTAGAGCGACCGTTTAAATAATCGTAGATGGACGCATATTGTTATTTGTCATTGAATTTGCGTCGAACATTATTTTTACACACATGTCAACGTGAAACAGCCGCTTTATGACAAGGTGAAATGTCACGTGCTCCACGAACGTGTAGGCCTACCGATCGCGTCTAATGGCAAAACTAACTTTGCACGCATGTATATGTAACAATGTATGTTTATGATAGTAATCTTTCGTTGTCGTCTATGTTAAGTATCAATGCGTTTTGTAGATAAAAACCAACGTGCGTATGCACTGACGCTTAAAAATTGCAGTGGTGTTTAGGTGCTTTTTGAATTATCATTTGCCGCGAGGCTAACAACTACAGGACGAGAAGAAGAAATCCTTTAAGTAATTAATCACCTAAAATAATAATGGAGAGAATAATAATAATATTTTTCAATTTCCACCAATTAAGAGAAAAGTATTTAAATATTTAGAATTAAATGAAAGCTAAAATTGTAGCAAAAAAAGGAAACGAAAATGGAACCATTCTCACAGAATCTCAAATAATTTTATTAAATAATGGTTATGGGTTTCGTGCAACTTTGCACATCATCAGGCCTAGACGCTCCAAAAAGTGACTATAAAACCAGAACAGATGCAAACAACCTCATTAACACTACAGTAAAATTTTATTTTGTTTCACCATTTTTCTGATGTGTAGAAGCGCGCAAATATTATAGCCATATTAAAACCTAAAAAACTCAGTAATAGGCCAGAAAATTACCGGTGTATCACGCTGTTGAGCGTAATTTACATACTATTAGAAAGTCTTATTTAGAATCGAATAAGCCCAAAAATTCTCGAGAATGTACCAATAGATCAGGCTGGCTTTTGTTCGGACAGAAATTGTTCTAATCAGGTCCAATCTCTAACAACCTCCATGAAAGCCGGCTTTCTGAGATAGCCAAAAACATCAGCCCTATTAATTCATCTTGTTGCAGCATACACCACAGTGTGGAGATATGGGTCGGTCTATAAGTTTATAAAAGAGATATCTACTGTCTAAAGGGAACAACGCTAATTTAAGATATGCTCTATTGAGGAATATTCACGGTGACCGTGGAAAGAATAAAAAGTAATGCCATGAAGCTGAATAGTGGCATACCATAGAGATCGGTCTTGGCCCCTATACCGGGTGAAGAGCTGAAATAAATGAATGAATGGAACAAATACTTCACTCTTGTCTGGCTATATACCCTTTTCACCACGCAGTAGTACGGAATGAGGGCTTCATTGAATTACGGTCATCGATACGTGGAAAGTGCGCTTATGGTGCATAGCCGACATGGCAAGCATAACAGCCAGAAAATTTGTGTATACAGATGACTGGGCGGTAGCCACGCAGCACAGGGATTTCAAGCTAACAGAGAAGGTTCCCATTGAACACATGTACGCCTTGGGAAGATGCTTCCGCAGATAGAGGCTTCAACCGAGCGCGGCAAAGACAGAGGCCACGTGCTTTTATATTTTGAGGGTAACTTGCTGAAGCATAATAATAACTCCAAATATCTCGAAGTCACGCTGGATAGGACAGTTTCTTATAAGAAGCACCTAACAAACCTTGCTGCGAAAGTTAATACTAGAAATAATGTCTTCCAGAAATCATGTGGCATCACATGGTGATCTTCGGTTGCTACGTCGAGACCCTCAGCTATGAGATTAGTGTATACGGCTGCTTGCTGTGCTTTGGTGTGGCTCAACAGTGTCCATATTAGCTTGGTGGATCGATGACTTAATAACATAATGCGCCTTATATTGGGCACTATTAATTCTACCCCAAGTGACTGGCTCCAGGTAGCCACATACCGTCTGCGAAAATCCGTGGACGGGAAATGCTCCTGAGAGAATATATGAGAATAATTCGTAATCCTTAACTCCCGGTTAGACCTGATTCACCTAGAGAGTCTAAATCTCTCGATGGCGACGGTTTCAGCGCTACTGTAGCTTGAAAGGAAAAGTAGAATAGTAACGCGCCGACAGGATGTCGGCACATGCCATGTATAACAGACAAACCACCGGGCTTCGAATTACCACGAAAAGCCTGATGCTTACTGAATAGAATACGGACAAGTCATGGAGTATACAACGACTCTCTCTTTAATGGGAAAAACCAGTCTCCGTAGTATAACTGTGGTGCTGATAGATAATCTGTCAGATATATCGTAGAAGAATTCCTATTGAAATCCTACACTGGTGAGACGAGCGATTTTCTAACTGCGACTGAAGTGCAATAGACTATATTAATAACTTGGACGTACAATATGTGTTATACTTATATGAAAACATTTTATTTATTAATGTTCTTTGTACATATACTATTGAGTCCTTTTTATAATGTCTGTAGCTATACGACAAATAAATAAATTAAAATTATATAAGGACATATACGAGAAGTTAAGACACCAAAGAGGAGGCAAGTCAATAAGAAATACTACAATCATAAGGAAGGTAATCCAGATATTATTTGGACTTTTTTTGATAATCTTTTGAGTTTGCCTTTTTAACGTTAATTTTACTACCGTAAAGCTGTTAATGGTGTTGCTTGTATCTGTTTTAATTTTAGTCCTTTTCTTTGGAATGTATTGGCCTGAAATTATTTGAGATATTGTGATTGGTCCCCTTTTCTTCTCTCCTACAGTTTGATATAAAGTCACACTGAGTCAATAATATTCCTTCAAAAACTGAAAGCTCAAATGTTACATTTCTTACAACACCACCTAACTTCTATTAACAAAAATAAATCCTTCGATAAAAATTGCTTCATTTCCTGAATTATTTAACCAGCATTGCTTTATCTAAATTCTGCATTGATTAAAAAAAATAACAAAAATAAAATTGTGAGACTATACCACAGTAACTCTCGGAAAGTATTTAACAAATAAATCAAAACGTGAAACATCCACAATATTAAGCCAACGTGTTCCAGATTCAACTGATTTCTTCATAATTCGAAATGTGATCGTAGATTATATGGATGAGGGAAAGATTTGGTATAGGAAGCTCTGATCATGCTCCCATTCACATTAACCAAAGGGTTAACAGATATTAACTAATGGACTGATTGATTGGCAAACTTTCAAAATCTATCTTGAGCTACCAATGCTTTCGCCTTATTTAAAAAATAAGATCAGTTAGATAATGAAGTCGAAGCATTTATTAAAAAATGTCCCAAGAGCAGTACACCTACCACTATCCAAACAGAATAATTACCCAAGCGAAATTCTAGCATTTATTTCCGAAGAAAGAAGACTCCGAAAATGCGTTTAGAATTCAGAATCTTCTCACTGAGATCTTCGTACAGCTCTTTTTTCCTCCGCTCATAAACCAACCGTTTCTTTACTATGGGATGCCCATTTATTGATTTTGTTTAACTTGGACTGTTGCTGGATTGCCATTGTGTGCGCTAGTGCTATCTTTCCACGTTGCAAAACGTTATTATCCGTGTATACGTTGGGTTCGCTCTTGTATTGGTTCGTAGGTGTATGTATATGTCGATTGCGGTGTTGGTCGGTCGGTAGCAGTAGAGCTGTTGTCGTTCGATGCTGCATTATACGGGCCCGCTTTAATACGGACAACTCGCCCGGACTATTCTCGCATGGCATGCCGTTGTTCCGACCTATGTTAAAAATCAATGTTTAGTGCTATGCGATTCGCGGTAGGTTAGGGTGAACGTTCTCTTTACTGTGACAGTATTGCATATTTGAAAATGCCGTTTTTGACATGGACATTTCGTGACGCGAGAAATGCAGTCAGTGATAGGCTCTTTAGGTAGATTCGATCGCTCCATACGCTTGCTAGTCAGGGTGGGCGTTTGGAGACTGCTTTTGGCTTCAGTGTAGGGCTTTTCGATAAAATTTAATCAATACCATAGTTAGTCGAAATAAATATCCAAAATCTTGAATTCTGCTTCTGGTAACACTTTTGTTTTCTTTCCTTTTCTCACAGCTGCAGATAAATGATTCCTCTTACCTTATACTGCTCGAATGGAATACACAATTCCTTTGACTAGGAAACTTCTTCTTGTTCTTCACTTCATGTTTTGGCCACTACGATAGCCATGTTTTACTTAATCTGCCTACATCTCTTCTGCCAGCCATGGCTTTACTTTTATTTTAATAACTTGTTTGGGCTATCTTCATCGTTCGTTGAACTTGTATAGTCCGACGTTTCGACAGTAGACAGACTGTCAAAACGTCGGACTATACAACCAGCTAACAGAAGATTAGTCAATAATAATAATCCATGTCTCCGTTCCCCAACGGATTTGCCAATCACAGGGAACATCAGTCGGCTATGAATTGTTATTACGTCTGCGTTTGTGGTGCGTCTTAAGATATTTGTTCTCAGCATTAATCATGGAGTGAGAGAAACCACAGATATACCTCAACCCTGAGAAGGAGCTTCGGAGTTCGAACTCGAGACCTTGAGACTAATAGCCAAGCACACAAGGCACTGAGCCACCAGTCAAGAGATTCAATAGTGGCCTTAATTTGGAGTCCTGCGGCATGCCAAATATGGATATGAATTTCTGTGACCGGTAATCATGATATTCTATTCATTAGTTTCAGAGTTATTGTGCTAAGAGTCACGCTACTTTTGTTATTTTCACAATAATGAATCAAAAACAATTTCGTGTTTTAACTTTACACTGCCCCTTGATAGCAAAAAATACCGTTCAAGCGACGCAATGGCTTGAAAAGTGTTATGGGGACTCCGCTCCATCAGAAACAACAATAAAACGTTGGTTTGCCGACTTCAAACGTGGTCGTAGAGACACCGATGGCGCAGAACGCAGTGGACGTCCAAATGAGGCGGTAACACCAGAAAACATCAAAAAGTCCACAAAATCGTTTTGAATGATCGAAAAGTGAAGTTGCGTGAGTTAGCTGACATCGTAAAGATATCAAAAGAACGTATTGGCTTTATATTGCATTAGCATTTGACTATGAGAAAGCTCTGTTCAAAGTGGGTGGCGCGGTTGCTCGCTGTTGACCAAAACCAAGAACGTGTTGATGATTCAGAGCAGTGTTTGGCCATATTTAAACGTAACAAACCGGAATTTTTGCGTCGATATGTGACAATGGATGAAACATGGATCCATCACTTCACTACGGAATCAAAACGATCGTCATCTGAGTGGACAGCAACTGGTGAACCTCGTCCAAAGCGCCCGAAAGCACAACAATCGGCTGGAAAGGTTATGGCCTAGGTATTTTGGGATGTGCGTGGTGTAATATTCATCGACTATCTTGAGAAAGGAAATATCATCAATAGTGAATATTATATAGCGTTATTGGAGCGTTTGAAGGCCGAAATTGCAAAGAAACGACCGCATATGGCAAAGAAAAAAATGTTGTTTCATCAAGACAACGCACCGTGTCACAAGTCAATCAAAACAATGGCAAAACTACATGAATTGAACTTCGAATTGCTCCCACATCCACCGTATTCGCCCCCAGCGACTACTGGCTGTTCGCAGACCTCAAAAAAATGCTCGCCGGTAAGAAATTTCGCACGAATGAAGAGGTTATCGCTGAAACTGAGGCCTGTTTTGAGACAAAAGATAAATCGTTCTAGCAAAGTGGTATTGAAATATTAGAGCGGCGCTGGAATGATTGCGTTGCTCTTGATGGAGATTACATTGATGAATAAAGCTAATTTTGAACCACAAAAACCGTGTTTTCTTTGTTAGACCCGGGACTTTTCAGCCCATGTGTTATATTGAAAATATGCTAAATAACTTGTCAACGTGTTACGTGCTAATAAGAAAGGGTTATACTCCGTAAGACCTAATACTTTAAAGATTGGATAACACAGCCTATAGTCTTGTTTATACAGCATTTAAACGAAAGCAACTGTGTAAAAATGTAACTTCGAGCCATGTTCTTTTATGCATCGATCGTCTTATTTATTTGGACTTTAGGAATCTAAAAATTGACCTATTTATTCTTATTAAATACTATTTTCATATACAGTTATTGCAGAAAGAAATCCAGTTGTGAGATATTTCCAATAATTACAATTAAAATTGTACGGTATCATTGCAAACACGATATTTTAGGTTTGCAGCGTAAAGAAACGATTTTTACAGTTGCTAACGCCGCGATAAGGAAACCAGTGTTTTCAGATGTGAGAGCCGGATACGACTGGGACACTTCGCGAGGTCAAAACTCGCGATTTTGTGGGCAATTTAGATTAGACGGAATCTCGAACTTGCGGCGATGTTATTTATTAAAGAAATCGGCGACGCTTTCGACTAGTTGGCTTTCGTTTCGTGAATATGTTAAACCGTCCGATATTGCGACGGAGAAAAGTGAATAATCTTGTCAATCGCTATCTAGATGCGCCCATAAATAACCTCGATCCGCCATATTGTGCGGTACGTTATTTGAGACGGTTTCAGCGTGGAGGTTTCAGATCTGATTCGTGTGTCAAAAATTGTGAATGATTTAATCATAAAAAGTTTACAGTTACAATGTTCTTGTTCGAATTTAAAGAGTTATTATTGAAGAAAAGTATGAAGTATATTATTTTTTGAAATACGTAAAATATGCTTCATTAAACAAACAAAAAATACGTTAAATTTTAAAGAAAGGCAACTTTCTATTTAATTATTTGTTTTAATCAACATTAAGTAGAGAACTATTGAAAATATTTGTGTCCAGAGTAAGAAGATATGAAATAACTAGAGCTGCCAAATTGTGTCGGCAAACCAGTGTCTTTCATTCACGTATATGTAGAATATCATAATGACTTTCTTTTCTAAAGTATTAAAAGTTTCACTGTTTCTAGTTTTATGAATAAAGAGAATATGCATATACACTTTTATATTTAGAATGCTTTTAAATACTACCTGATTAAATTTGATAGTGGGAAAACCCACGTTCAACCAATGGGTTAAACCTAATCCTAAAGATGCATTTAAATATCTAAAACGACTTGAGTACGAAAACAAATGATTTTTGTGCACGATGATGCAACGTAGGTAATAAACAAAATGAACCTTCGATAATTCTTGAAAGTCACTCCCACCAATTGGGGTGTGGGGTTCTATTTTCCGTCGTATTGATTGACTAGTGCGTTCCAAAATACTGGGGGTGCTGTACCTCAAATGCAGCAAAAATGCAGTTTCAAAATTTATTCACACATTTTTCAATAGAAATTAGCAATTTAAGATAATCCAAAAGAAAAAAATTCTACCTTTCGTTTCTATTTTAATGTTATTATTTCTCGGACTATAAACAATCGTCATAATCTAGTCAATGTGACTCCTACTTAGCTGACAGCCATCGCTAATGGATGGGTCACATTATGCGGCAGCTTGCAACATAATTCAATCTCTCGAACTGTTTAGTTCCTCGTTTTCTAAAGTGTCGGGGACCAGGATGGAGTTATGAACATCAGACCTTGCTGCTTTGACCTTAAACTGATTTCATCACCAAGGATCTTATCACCATCCAAAAGGACTATTAGACATCGATCTCAAGATACCGGACAACATGGAAGGAGACCATTCAGGAAATCACTTATTTAGTAAGGGTTACAAAGGTAATAATTGAATGGTCAAAGACTGATGACGTGAAAAATCGATTTTTTTCCCGCTTGGGACTATCGCCAAAAGATTCGATTTGAAATACAAGTTCCTCGCTGTATGGAGGTGGATCTCCGTCAACGGAGTCAGGTCCCTTCGTCCCTTAGAATTATGGACAGGTGATGTATCAATTTGCATTTCAATCTTTAGGTGGTAGCTTCATCTCGTGATGATCCTAAGCACGTCAAGGATTGGTCGCATAACTCTCATGGACTGGTCAAGACGCTTCCCTGATTGGGGTCCGATCAAATATGTGCTGGAGCTGGAGAGTTGTTTGCCAGCCTCATTGGATCCATCTTGCTGAGTTTTTGTCGACTTAGCTTTATTATATGACCTCCTGGTTAAATAATGTAGCATTCAATACCGTTGTATTCCGAAAAGATGAATTTTGTTCTTTTGAATAAATATTAATTTTGAATAGGTATTGCAAGTGTTAAATAGCTTCCGGTTACCATCTCTTTAATGGTGAAATACCGAAAGTTCCGTTAAAATCGGTCCAATATCAACTAAAATCTAGACAAAGAAACGAAAAATTTACACTATTTTGGCTAATATTGTATCAAGGTACTGACAAAGATTGTCATCTTAGCAGTGTTAATATGTGACACATCTTTTGTTATTTATATTAAATTGACTTCATACTGTATACCTTTCTGTTTAAATTGGTGCTCGAGATACTACAATGTTTGATGATTTGGCAAAATTTTCAGCTAAAACTTCCAACCATTATGTCTGATTGTCTGTTACTTTATGAAGTCGAACTGGATTTCTAGTTTCCACTAATCTATGTATATATTGTTTAAATTACGTGATTGAAAAGGCGAAAAAAATGTCGGAGCTTATAATCTGCGAGAGGTGGAAAATTAAACATTTTTCTAGAACGTTTAGATAACGTGCAATGTTATCCCTCCACTGTAACTTGCCCCACTTTGCCGAGACTAATGTGCACCATCTAGATATGTTTATAAGATCGACCTGCAGCCAGTTACAACCATCAACACTAAACACTTCAAGGAACAATTTTAAATCATCAGCGAACAATAAAGTATAAGGTGAAATATGGATTGTTATATCATTTATAATTAAACTGAATATTAAAGGCGCAAGGTTAGACCCCTCGGGAATTCCCGAAAAAAGGAATAAATTCGCTAGAGCCAAATCCATTAAGGGCCCAAAGTTAGACGCGGGGGAACTCCGGAAGAAGGAATAAATTCGGGAGAGCCAAATCCATTAAAGAAAATATACTAACGTCTACTAAACATTTCGACGTATTTGAGCGATTTCTCAAAGAATTTAAAAAAAATGAAAGAAGCTCCATAGCGGTTACATACAATCTTTTAACACTCGAACGTACATAACACTCTGTACACATTATATTATGATTCAAAAAAAACCACCTGTACGCGTCTTGTGTCCCTGCCAATTCCTGATATCTAACCGTAAGAAACTTCTCTCTATAGTGACATTGAAAATCGATAAACAAATACGGATTAGGTAACTGGTTGATTAGTCCGTGTCCAATGCTCGGTAATCATTATCATCGCGCACGGTCTGGAAAACGCCGCGACACGCACGTAGCGATGCACTTTTTGCTTCGGTATATGCACGGGTCCACAGCGCAAAGCGGAGCGACGTTTCAAGGGCGAAGCAGACATCGCCAAGGTGGTAGTCGCTGCGAGGGACGGACATGGTGATCTGCTGCGTGCGTTCAGTCGATTATTACGTATTAGGTGCATGTGCCTATTCTACTTACGTAACGTCGTAGCGCTGGTGAACGAACAAAAACCGATAGTAACGGTGATAGTATTGTTGGATGTCGGAATATCGATAATTTGGGTCGTGTAAACTCTGTTTGTTACGAGAGATCCTTCTGAAACTTGATTGTATTTATGTATTGTGTTCGTGAAATAATACACATCGAAAATAACATTTTTTTTCTGTTTATCTTTAAATCTTAGCTTCGAGTTTTTTTTGCTTGGCGGAATTAGGTCGTATTCAAGAAAAACGATTTTTCTTATGTTTTAAAGTGTAAAGTTTCGTTGGTGTGGTGGCTAATTTTTTCAAGCAAGTTTAGAACAATATATGGAAGAACAAAAAAGTGTCACCTAAACAGAAACATCCAAAAACTATGTTGCGCTAAAATAGTATCCTAAACTATCAGAAGTAATTGAAAAAAAAATTAAAACCCCACAACGTAATAATAGTCCACAAAGCAGTTAAAACCAGTTATAATTTTTTCTACAAAAACTAAACAAAAAGCGGAACATCTTAATACATCTTAATAAAACAAATTTCATATACATATACATATATACACACGAATACATTAACGAAGTCTACCAATGTTAACATCCAACAACCGATTAAAGTTGTCATAGATTCGCATCATAGACGAGCTGAACATTCAGTTAGTAACAACGTATACAATGTTAGAACACATCTCGCAAATTGTCGTGGAACCAAAAAACTTAGCTTGCACAACAAGAAAGATGAATCAACTTTTTTATTGAGCAATTTGTATAAAAATGAAAGGTAGGCGTTACTGCGTCTAACTTCTAGAGGTGTTACTGAAAAGGAGTCCAACAATGTCATATGGAAAGCCTCTGCAAGTGTAGATGTTATCTTGATTACACCATAAGCATATCCACGTTTCCAATGGCTTTTATATAACATCATAATACGGACATCATACGAATGTAGCATAGTCAAGTTTAAAATGCACAAAAGAAGAAAAATAACGCTCTTAATGAGGATATATTAGTAAACATGCTGGTATTGCGCAATATAAAACCCTTGCTCTTTGTAGCAGAAGAAACAATTCCTATAACACGGTCAATGAAATCAAGTCACGCATCAAATGTTATCCCAAGGTAGTGTCGATTGAATAATTAACAAAAAAGTACTTTACACTTCAATATATTTAAATTTAACCTATTCGAGATGCACCAAACACACACCAATTCCATGCTTTTCTGCAGTTACAGACAATCATTGTGTGAGGTTATATAAAAGAAAATCATCAGCGAACATTAAAATCTCGCAATCCACAACATGAAAAGAACAAGAAACACAAGATACAGTAAAGGGCTCAAACTGGAACTTTGCGGCACACCCGATGCAATTAATCCGTCTGCTGATTCGAAACCACTGTAGGACACGTAAAACCTGCGCCCAATCAAGTACGAACTCATTAATCTAATAAGTGCATCACTAAAACTGAATCTGTGTCATATACCGTGATCAATACGATCGAATACCTTTGAGATATCGGTATCAACTTGACCCTGATTGCTCAACGCCTCCGCAAGATACTCCACAAAGTTTCCCAAATTCGTAGTAGTCGACCGTTTATCTACAAAATCATGTTGAGCGGTTGAAAGATGATTCCCAATACTAGGACGTATACGTTTATAAACTGCTATCTCGCAAACTTTCGAAATATTCGATAGTATTGAAACTGGTCTGATCGTACACTACTTTTACTTGGCAAATCCTAGAAGGTTTCCGAATAGATGAAAAAGCGGACGTTTTCAAACTAAGGTTGAAAGTAATACAGAAAGGTTGGGAAAGGGCACTGGCGCAATCCTTTGAAAAGAAACTGGGGATATGGTCCGGTCCAGAAGTCGGTTTGTTCTCCAATAGTTTCATCGCAGACAGTTAAAGCGACAATATGAACGAAGTGGAAGTTTGCAAAACATTCAAAAAATAATCAGAAAACGCAGCAATTATTGACTGCGCTTTATCAAGACGTTCTCCGTCTTTATATATAACTCCAGGAATTCTTAACTGTATAAAGTGTCATGATACACATGTGTATATATATATATGGCAAATCCTACAGTACTTGCAAAAAATATCTATACCCACAAACGCATTAAAAACACAAATTAAATGAAGAACAAATCGTTGCTATATTACAATATTACTTTACCTTTTACCTATACAAATGCTGTAACTTTGCGAAACTTGTGCTGGACAGTTATTCAATGCAAGTCGTCTTTTCTTCCCATTTTTCCAATGTGTAGCAGCATTTGTTTTGTTAAGTTACAAGACCTCCTTGTTGTTCAGCTTCTATTGCTTCTTATACTTTATCTCGTGTGGGTGTATATACCTCATCCTCAAATTCTAAGGAATGTGGTCTGTACGATTGCAAAAATTCTGGGGGTGTATCAATTCCGAGTGAAAACAATGTTTCTTATTGAGCATCAAGTATCAAGCATCTTTCATTATGTCGTGTAATTCTATTTCGTGGTAATTATGTCCTATTATCGTTGTTAGTAACTTCTAACGTTAACATTTATAATATTTTGAACACAACAATCGTAATAATAGTAATATCTATTATTAATTTCAGGTGTGATCAACTCTATATCTTATAATGGGATTTTTTGAAGTCTCTGTTCTTCTCAAGAGCATGCCTACTTTCTGTTGTGTTTGCAAAACTTACCTTTCATTAAGCTCATTGTGTTTAATTATAACACATGGGCTGAAAAGTCCCGGGCCTAACAAAGAAAACACGGTTTTTTGGTTCAAAATTAGCTTTATTTATCAACGTAATCTCCATCAAGAGCAACGCAATCATTCCAGCGCCGCTCTAACATTTCAATACCACTTTTGTAGAACGATTTATTTTTTGCCCCAAAATAGGCCTCAGTTTCAGCGACAACATCTTCATTCGTGCGAAATTTCTTACCGGCGAGCATTTCTTTGAGGTCTGCGAACAGCCAGTAGTCGCTGGGAGCCAAATCTGGCGAATACGGTGGATGTGGGAGCAATTCGAATTCAATTCATGTAGTTTTGCCATTGTTTTCATTGACTTGTGACACGGTGCGTTGTCTTGATGAAACAATTTTTTTTTCTTTGCCATATGCGGTTGTTTCTTTGCAATTTCGGACTTCAAACGCTCCAATAACGCTATATAATATTCACTGTTGATGGTATTTCTTTTCTCAAGATACTCGATGAATATTACACTACGCACATCCCAAAATACCGAGGCCATAACCTTTCCAGCCGATTGTTGTGCTTTCGGGCGCTTTGAACGAGGTTCACCAGTTGCTGTCCACTCAGATGACGATCGTTTTGATTCCGAAGTGAAGTGATGGATCCATGTTTCATCCATTGTCACATATCGACGCAAACATTCGGGTTTGTTATGTTTAAACATGGCCAAACACTGCTCAGAATCATCAACACGTTCTTGTTTTTGGTCAGCAGTAAGCAAACGCGGCACCCACTTTGAACAGAGCTTTCTCATAGTCAAATGCTCATGCAATATAAAACCAATACGTTCTTTTGATATCTTTACGATATCAGCTAACTCACGCAACTTCACTTTTCGATCATTCAAAACGATTTTGTGGATTTTTTTGATGTTTTCTGGTGTTACCGCCTCATTTGGACGTCCACTGCGTTCTGCATCATCGGTGTCTCTACGACCACGTTTGAAGTCAGCAAACCAACGTTTTATTGTTGTTTCTGATGGATCGGAGTCCCCATAACACTTTTCAAGCCATTGCTTGGCTTGAACGGTATTTTTCTCCCATCAAGAAGCAGTGTAAAATTAAAACACGAAATTGTTTTTGATCCATTGTTTTGAAAATAACAAAAGTAGCGTGACTCTTAGCACAATAACTCACAAACTAATGAATAGAATATCATGAAATTTTAACAGCTGTCTTTTGAAGGTTAGTACTAACTGAGAGAAAGGTGACTGCAATAAAACTAGCGTCATCTATGTGTTAGGCCCGGGACTTTTCAGCCCATGTGTTAGTTTTCATTAATTTAGTTGTATTGTTAGGGTGAATGCAGTGTTGGATTCCCTCTAAGATCGGATAACACTTTCATATCAGTTTGAATTATTATATATATATATATATATATTAACGTAATCTTAAAATACATTTCCAGTAATTTAAAGTCTTCCAAATTTATTCTGTATAAGCGAAATCTCTCATAGAGAAATTAACTCGCTTTAACATTTACAAACCCTGAGAGAAATTTCACTACAATATACTACTTCCTTATCGCATTTCACATTATCTCTTTTACAAACACATGGTTGCTGTTCATTGAATGTTACTTCCTTCGATTAGTTATATCTTTTTTGTAACTAATAATATAATCTAATTAAATCAATACAAAATAATGTGATTAAAAACAATTTTATATTACAACAAAATAGGTTGCATCTGGATAAGAACATTATCATGCTTGATTTTATTTAAACTTTTAACATAGCTTTTAAATTTTCTGGTTTGGGATGGTCTCTTGTCAGTGTATGCGTTCGTTCAAGCTCATAATTTAGATATTTTGCATACATTTTTGTAATTCTACAGAAAAATGCTCTTTAAGCTGTTATTTCTGTTTTTTTTCCGTTACTGTATTTAACGTTTCTTTGAAATAATAGAAAACTTATGTCGGGATTATGTATTTTGACGTAGGCGAATGTCAAAGGTCCCCAACGCCAAATTGCTTTTACGTAAATGCATCGTATTACTTTATCCAGGTAATTATATCGGGCCCGCGATCGTAGGGACCATTGAACAAACTCGAACAATAAAGGAATATGTGGGACACGCACTAGCGAAATGTCATGGAATTGTTTTGTTTAGAATAGGTTGAAGGTCATAACAATGGGTAATTATTATGATTTACAGTCGAAAACGCGTCCTTGACTGATCAAATTCATATTTCCAAATCAAAATTAACGACGAATAATTAAAAATGACTTTATCAATAATTAAACAAAGATAAAAAAGATCAAACAGCGCAACTCTTAAAAATAAGAGTTAAAGCTGTAAAATATGATTTTTTTTTAGGAAATAATTAATATTTTTCCAGCGTTTTGTGTCTCGAAATCCTAAGCGGGTATCCGTATCGTGCCCTTGACCATATGCAAACGTACATAACGTATAAATGTTTACTTTTTAAGCGTAGACGTGTTGTTTTTCTAAATTATACGTTCAACCTATTATGTAATTTTTTTTTATTACCTTTGACAAACCACGACCGCTAATTTGTGTAATTTATATGTCGTTCTTGTCATAATACCTCTGTTAATGAGGAAAATTAACAATCACCAACTGCCTATTTACGCAAAACATCGTTAGACATATTTATTTCGCGTAATATTTAATTAAAGTCAGGTTTGATGTAAAGTTTAAGAGTGCTGTGATTCTTTCAGGTAGAATGCTGGTCTTTCATATTTCAACTTAATATAACCAACGTGGTAGATCTAAAATAGATGAAGTAATGTTGGGATTAAACATTTTTATCTGTACTATGGAATGCGTTATTTAAAAAGATAATTAATTTAAGTTTTGCATACTGAGACATAGAGGGCGCCACTAGTCAAATGTTAAAATATACTAAAACTTAATCTTCATCTTTAATTAACTTAAATCCAAAGTTACTGTAGCCACAGCGAACTGTCAAACTTAGTTAATTAGTTGAAAAATGGAATTAATGATTTCTGTTTTCAATAGTGTAGTACCATATCAGTTAATAATTTCTCGTTTGTATGGAGAATTCGAACGTGGACGGATTAGTATTGACGACAATCCAAGAGCTGATGCACCAAAAATGGCAGTAACCCAGGAAAACGTCGATGCTCTACGAAAAAATCATTAACAAAGAGCAACATGTAACATATTACGAGATTGAGGCATCACTGAGGATTTCAAGGACCTCAATTCCAAAAAATTTGTATGTAGAATTGTATGTAAACAAATTAGCTTCCTGATGTATACCGCATCTGTTAACAGAAGAACAAAAGGCAGCTAGGGTGGCAAAAATACCCTAGACTGCTTCAACGTCGGAAACTCCAAAATTATGAGCAACATCGTCAGTGATGCTGAATCTTCGATTTACTCACACGTGCCAACAAACGAATGGAATAACTGTTTCCAGAGTTTTTTTCGGGCGCCTGCAAAAGTGTAACACATTTTATTCCAGCTCTATATGTAAAACTTACAATTCCCAGCTTTCTATAATCTAGCCTAGTCTCAGCTAATCAGTGACAAATTGTATTGTAATTTCCTGTATATTACATATATTTTCTCGGAATTGAAAATGATACATTAGCGATTAATATTTTCCCATTGTTTACTGTATCTAGAAAAAAAAACTGTATGGAGTTAGGAAGATAGGATAGTAATAGAGTGTAAAACACGTTAAAAAAGGTATACTGCACATAGATATGCATATCGTGAATATTCTAGAATAGAATATTCGGTGTTTCTGAGTGTACCCCCACCACTAAGCCATGATGTAAGTATGAGCTGTACTAAATAGTGAATAAGTAAACTTCCAATCGAAATTGATCTGTCAAAAAAAAAGCAAACCTACAACAAATTGAGTCAATTTCAGCTGTGTTAGAAGATACTTGTACCAAGCTAACTTTTCCAAGTTAAAAAAATTAATGAATCATTTCGATGGCAAATATGCATCTACTTTACTAAAAACTGTTTTAACTTGAGAAGAACAATCTTCAGCCCTAGAAAACTATGCAAATGATCTTGGTGATTCTCTTAATGAAATGTTTACAGGAAGTAATACGTCGATCAAAAGAAGTGACTTCCTCGAAGCATCCAGAATTTATAAAGAAACACATGGTAGATCAACAAGAGATAGGTTAAATAAATCACTATTTCATTATAAATTAAAGGAGAACGAAAACGTTGCATAAAACTGGTTGTTATATTCGCCTTTGAATAAATCTCTATATTGTTTTCCATGCTTTTTATGCAAACCGGAAAAAAAATCCAGGAGCTGACTAGAAGGGCTAGTCTCAAGGAATAGGTACTGACTTAAATTAATATTAAACCACCGTTGGTATTTGTAACGATAAAATTACAATTTCCTTGCAATTAACCGACGTAATTAAACTCCTGTAAAAATATCAGTCACGGAGGGATTTGAACCCACGACCTCTGCGTTACCAGCGCATTCTGCTACCGTAACACCTAAAGACTGCTCGAGTTCAAATTGCCTTTAATACTTAGATGTCACGATGTCTACAGATATGTCATAAATTCTCACGAACAATTAAATATTAATATTAAACGATCGTTGGTATTAGTAATGATGAAATTATAATTTTCTTGTAATTAGCCAATGTAATTAAATTCTTGAAAAGTTATCAGTCTTGTCAGGATTTGAACCCATTACCTCGGCTCACGTATATATGATTTGTTAGTCTACTCCATTTATACAACTAACTTGGAAAGGAAAATTAAAATTTGGTACTTTTTTTCTTATCATTGATACCCTAAGCGTGGATCTAAATCAGGGAATGGATTCATAGAACAAGATCAATCAACGGTTAGGTTTCTCATCTCGTTTGGAAATTTTAAATCCCGAGGTGTTGAAGCATAGGTCTAAGCAAACTCTGCTAAAGTCTATCACAATGATATTAGTGCCAAAAAATGTAGAAATAACAATTAGAATCTGTTTATACATGAAGACCAACTGGAATGGGGATGGTTCCTTTTTAAAATTGAAAATAATCACAATTTCATACAGATTGAACTGTTTGAGTTTGAAGAAGTCATTCATGATTTTTTTAGTCTGAAATTCAGAAAAATAACAGATTATACTAATTAAAATGTTGTTCGTTTCTAATACTGCTGACCTTAAATTTCTGTCAAAGAGGCCCAAAGTATATATTAAAGCACCATGGCCCACCACTTGTCTTAAGACGGCCTTCACAGCAACACGTATTTCCAAAGTATTTCAATGACCTTCCACGAGATTGCCACTGCTATAACTTTTAAGTCAGTGCTGATGTACCATTTATGTATTTTATCAAGAGGAAGTATAGTATTTTCCTAGAATTCCGTGACCAAGAGGAATGGAATACATAATCGAAACCATTTCTTACACAATACTATCAAACCATCTTCCAACTTTGCTCATTTCGTCCAGATCGAAGTTAAAGCATCAGAAAAGACGAACGGTAATCGCGATAGAGCGCGAAAGGCGGCGCAGAGGGCGTCGCGATCGCTCTCATCGCTATAAATGGCGCGAGATTCTAAATAAATTACAGCTTCCACATTTTCGAATAAACTCGTTCGCGGGACACATCGCGCTACACGTTCCGTCTCCCCTCTCCGGCCATAAGAGCAGTTTGCTCGCGCGATGATAGCGTCACGTGACCTTTAATTAGTTGGCGCGACAAAGACGGAGGACAAGGAAGAGTGAGAGAGAGAGAAGGGGAAGCTCGAAGGGATAGAGCGACGGTAGAGGACGCTCGCTACCGTTACACGAACGTTGGGGTAGTGCGGAGAAACGGGTAGGATCGGAGGGAGATTGCTTTCCAGAGGGCGGCGGGCGAAGGGTGAAAAAGGGAAGGGCGAAGGGAGCATAGCACAGCGACGGTTGCAGGTCACGCCAGTCGTGGTAGTCCTTCGGGACATCCCCCGCGCTCTAGCTAGTACCTACCGAGAGAGGCGGACATATACTTATATATATTTGTATACAATCGCGTACAAAAATATTTGCCTGCTTGTAGAAGGAAGATAAATATATTTTTCTATTAGATTTTCAAGGCTCTTCTTCCAACATTATGGTGGATGGGTCATCGCTTCCCATTGAAAACTCTTTCAGCTTTTGAAATGAATACGTAGGCTTCCACGGCCAGTGTCAGTAATAAGTGAACTCTTTCCGGAATTGGACCGTGTCATGATGAGATGTAAAGGATGAAATAAGAGTAACAGAAAAAGAAATAAAAAGAAAAGGAGAAAAGAAATAAAACGAGAAAAATGAAAAATAGGGGTGAAAAGAGAATAAGTGAAATAAAAGGTAAGAGAAAGAAAGGGAGGGGGAGACAGAAAAAGAAAAAGAAAGAAAGAAAAAAGGAAAGAAAAAGAAAAAGAGAGGTAAAACCACTTTGGAAGAAGGTTTACCGTGACCTTCTTCCGACGTGTTAACTGTGCCAGAGGCGAAAACCTTAAGGAGGTTCCGGAAATAGTTCGTTTATTTCTTTCAGCTTTTGTTATATCATCTTCATTCTGTGTAGTTCAGCATTGTCCTGATGGAAATATAGATTTCGCCTTGAAACACTGATTTAAGCTGTTCAAGGCTCTCCCAGTAGACCTCCTTTGTTATCATTTGGTTTTGGTTTTGAATGTGCAAAATGGACCAAATCTTTTATATCGCACCAAATAGACAATATCTTACGTCAATTAAGACCTTCTTGAACTTATGGTGCCACTGTCTTCGGCACTTGATACCTTTGTAGAGATCCCATTTCTAGGCACCAGTCACTCAGTCCAAAAAATGTTTATTTCTGGGACGTTATGGTGAAGCCTTCGGACGATTTTTATCACAGTTTGATGGTCTTCCTGGCTGTGGAGTATTTTCCGTGGTGAAATAGCCCTTCTTAAAATGAGAAAACCATTTTCATGGTGTACTTTCTCCACTGGCATTATCTCCATAAATACCAAAAATGATACTAGCGGCTTTAGATGCCTTAACTCCTCTGTTAAAAACTCAAACAAACGCTTGTTTTGTCTACCTAGCACTCCATTCTTCTTTTGCTTATAAATCATATAATTTTTGCATAAATTTAAAAACATGTAGTCTATTCCATTAAACAATTTTATGACATATCCCTAAGATTTCTGCCTCAATGTACTTTTGTGCTAGATGCAAAAGAAAAATGTTGCAGAATCAATTAAATACTTTACAATGATGTTCGAGTATCATTAAATCAATGTCTTTAATGTTTCTTAATTGATGTAATACTGGATATCACTTATCCTTTAAACGAAGATACATTTTACGCTCAAATACTTTAAAGGGTCAGATAGTTTTGTCCCCAACCGTATACATCAACGGGCACAACACCACCGAGTTTCGGGTTCAGTGATCGATACCGACATTTAGTCTCTCTCTCTGACGCCCGTTCAGAGTGTTGTTGTTCCTCCACGCCACTCTACGTGGTTATCAAGATACCGATACTCTACTAGTAGTACTACTACCGTCACCGCTGCCACCCCCAGGAACTCCCAAACACTATCGCCACACTCTATATTGAAGTTACTGTTGGACAGGACCGGATCTGTTAAGGTTTAGGACCATTGCTGTGGCTGATGTTCAGAAATGCCTTGCTGATTTATCAATGAGCTCGCGAACGAATATTTAAGTTTGATGCGTTGTCGTTTTACTACTGAGTGTTTGCAGTGAAGGAAAGACGTTCTCAAACGTATACTACGTAAACTATAACGAACAATGGTCGAAGTAAAACTTAAATATTTTACAAAAATTTCCAATATATTTATCACAATGTTATTATAACATGTTTCGCTATCACTGTAGCTTCATCAGATATTCTAAACTATAATGCATTGTTAAGTCGTACACCAATCAAATAGAACCAGGAAAAGTTGCTAAAAGACATTGCAAAAGTTTTGGATAAGTTCTTTAAGGAAGATCAAATGTAATGCAGTGTGATCAAAAAATACTGTCTCTATTGGCATCAAAATGTTGGTTGTTTCATTAGCGTATTTATGTAACTGGACTTGAAACAAATGCAGTAATTGCAGTACTGTCTGTATTTTGGTAGTCGAATGAAATGTTTAAAATTTGAAATGGGTCGTATAATTTGTCTTGAAGACATTACAACCCACATACCAATTTCAATCAGATATGAACTTGTTGCAACAACAGCATGTGGATTTTGAGTTGACCAAGATCTGTAATTGTTTGGGTTCACATAAGTAAAGAATCTCATGTCAGAAACGTCATCGTTAACATTAGTACTATTGAGAAACCATTGGCAGTATTGCATTCGTCCATTATATTTATGGAAGTAAGCGTTGACTCACAGTAACTTTTTGTGGATGATGTTTTTGTATCGATCGTTGGTAACCTCTGCATGTTAAATCTTCAGAAAAATATTTGTTATGCTACGTAGACAATAATAGAGGAAATTTGTTTGGTAATAAAGCCTATGAAGAGAAGTGTGTTCTTGTATACCCTTCCTTAACTACAGGAGTTAACACCTTCGATGTATCAGAAATTTAGAAAAGCGAGAAAACAGGTTCACCATTGTCTGGCAAAACCATTTTACTTAAGTAACTCATTATTATAAAACTATTTTATTCCACAGAAAATATTAATAATACAAAATCTATACCTAAAAACATCAAAAAAATGTTGATGAATGGTTTTGCAAATTTAATAAGCTGATATATATCTCTCAAAGGATAAACGCGAGAGAGAAATTACTTTGTAGATTATCCTCTTGCTCTGACTGACTAAATTCTTAGTTATTGCTATTTCCCTTACTTTAGTTTAAGTAGTTCGGAAGAAAGTCGATGTTGTTTTTTTTATAGCATAAGCTTCTTCTCTTTTTAATCTAGTGTATGGAAAGGAAAATTACCACTACTGCTTAGTGGGTAGTAATACTCCGAAAAAGGAGGAGTTAGAGTAAATAGGATGTGAGGGGGAAAGGCAAAAGATGGTGTCCGAAACGATACGTATGTTATAAAAGTTAGAGTAACCAAAAACTTGAACTGAATGAAAGCAGTAAAATTAGGCACAATTGTTTTGATTTTGTCCAGTGATATTGGTATAATCACTTTATGGCATTTAAGGTGATGGAGATTTTACAGGTAATGATAAACATGAACATGTCAAAATGTCAGTGGAAATGGTTTCAGCAAAGAAGGCGTGTGGATTTTAAGGTGAAAAAGACGCTGGTAGAAAGAAAGCATCATCGGGGAAAAAGCATTGGAACAAGTTAAAAGTTACAACTACTTAGGAACAATCATTGAAGACAATGGGGGAATAGAGAAAGAAGTAAATGAGAGGATAGGGAAATCCGCAAATATATATAACATATTGAGAAATTCGCTTCTGGATAAAAAAGAAATACCAAAAAAAATAAAGACAGAGGTGTATAAAAGAGTGGTCAGACCAACTACATATGGTAGTAAGATAACCACGAATAGAATCAAAAGCAGAGTTACGGCAATGGAAATGAGATTCCTAAGAAGAATAGAAGGAGTCACTAGAAGAGACAGAATCAGAAACACGACAATCACTAATAGTCTGGGTATCAAACCAGTAGAAGTGATAATAGAAGAGAGACAATTGGGATGGCTTGAACATCTACACAGAATGGAAGAAGGTCGAATCACAAAGAGGATATTTGAAGCCAAAACAGAGGGAGAGATTGGAAAAGAGAAGTATGGGATGGATTGAAGCCAAACAACTGGCTCAGAACACGAACCTGTGGAAGATAAAAATAAGAAAATAAATAATCCGACACCGCAAGGTATGAAGGATTATAAAAAAAAACCCTGATTCCCTCTTTTGAATAAATTTTGAAGGGAAGAGACTAGAATGAAGTTTTTAAAAAGGAAAAAATGCAAATAAGAAAGCAATAGCGACGTGTTGAAGATATTGGCTGCGTCATCAAAAGTTGGCACCGATAAAACTGCTGGATATTTCTATTTTTGTTGCAGATTCTCTAACTTAATTCCTAACTGAATATCTACTTAAATATTTGGGGATGTTTTCTATACGTCATGGATCATTTGTATGAATTTAATCAAACTCCATACGCTCTATGGTCGATTTTGTTTCCAGGAATTCTTTTCGGAAAGATATTTTAATTATTTTCTTCTGCAGACTGACGTTAAAAATGCCCATCATTGACATTATAAAACTTGTTGTTATGTTGAATAAATAATAGGATAAGTGATATGCATTTGCGTGTGAATCTTTAAGGCAATTGAGATATTAGAATCACATCCCGTTGTGGTGGGTTTCAATTCATGCAGGAAAATGAGAAGGCCGATAAGTTGGATAAAAAATCGTCCAGGACACTTTTCATTATATCAAAGCCTTTTTATTGTCTTAAAGGAAAATAAGTGAAATCCTAATAGAGGAAAAATGATTAGTAGATCTAGTAGATTAGATTCCTAGATATTTTACATCTTAAAAAAACTTCTTTTAATTGTGAAATCTAAAAGGTTTTATTCATACCTCTATTTTTTTTTTTTAATTTAATGCAAATTTTGCAAGGTTACTTCACAAAATAAGAAATCTAACCAAAGTATGCATAATATGCTATAATGCTTTTTAGCGTTTTACAACTTTATAGATAATAAAATTTAACAAGTAAGTATAAAATCATGTTCGCCTCATGCGCTGCGGTTCGATATCGCAAATTATCATTCTTAAAAGACGCGTTTAACGCAAATAATTGCTTACGTACCAGTTTTACGGCTGGTAAACGGTAGAACACGTCTATAAATACAAATAAAGCGAATTCAATTATAATTATAAGAGTTCCAATTAACTTAATGTGTCAACTTCTGTCTTCGAAAGTTAATCTTTGAACCGGGAATGTGTTTATATACGCATAAATTGTATGAATTAAGATATGCAGCTTCGCAAAGAACGATTAGCTCTTAATATCGTTCCTTAACGCGTTTCTATGTAAGTTGAAACGTTGTTTGTATTAATATCCATAGTCGTAGTGACACTAAAATTTTAGGGTTACACTCCTTGATCCGGTCCTGGCATCCTATTCCCATTGCCAGCTTGCCTGCGCTATCTTCTCTCTTTCTGGCTAACGCTCGGAGGCGAATTAGATTTTTGTTAAAATCGCTCTCACGAAATCTTTACCCCTTACTGGAAAGGAAGAGGAGAAACTTTTCTCCCTGTTGTTCCCTTTTTCTCTTTTACGGACGAATGTATATATATATATATATATATATATATAAGTGTATATATATTTTGCCCTTGTTTTTTTCAACCTTCTCGGTTCCAATTCTTGTGTTTTAATTGGCGACTTGGGATTCTCTCTTTTCTTCTTCAATCTTTGCGCTTTTGTTTTATTATTTTCGTGCGTGTCGGTGTTTATAAATAAGTAATTTCATTAGCGCGGATGAAACCTTCTCCTCGTCGCCTGGAGAAAGATGAGTGGTATCGACGAATGAATGCAAGGAAAGGTTTCATAATAATTTAAGTTTTCCTGACCTTGGCGAATGTTGATGTTGGTTCTCGAATTCCACTGTGGTGGTCTAATTTTAATTAAAATGGTTTGTGGGCTAAACTTTAGTGTGCAAATACGTTCGAGGGCCGCGTTTATAAGTAGTGCATTCTAAAGTAGTGCTCATAATTTTTAGCGATAGATACGGCTATGCCATTATAATGTAATTTATTAAAATAAGAAAATGGAACGAAAAGTAGTGATAGTATTTCCTTTCTCAAGATAGTCGATGAATATTACACCACGCACATCCCAAAATACCGAGGCCATAACCTTTCCAGCCGATTGTTGTGCTTTCTGGCGCTTTGGACGAGGTTCACCAGTTGCTGTCCACTCAGATGACGATCGTTTTGATTCCGGAGTCAAGTGATGAATCCATGTTTCATCCATTGTCACATATCGACGCAAAAATTCCGGTTTGTTACGTTTAAACATGGCCAAACACTGCTCAGAATCATCAACACGTTCTTGTTTTTGGTCAACAGTGAGCAAACGCGGCACCCACTTTGAACAGAGCTTTCTTATAGTCAAATGCTCATACAATATAAAGCCAATACGTTCTTTTGATATCTTTACGATGTCAGCTAACTCACGCAACTTCACTGTTCGATCATTCAAAACGATTTTGTGGATTTTTTTGATGTTTTCTGGTGTTACCGCCCCATTTGGACGTCCACTGCGTTCTGCATCATCGGTGTCTCTACGACCACGTTTGAAGCCAGCAAACCAACGTTTTATTGTTGTTTCTGGTGGAGCGGAGTCCCCATAACACTTTTCAAGCCATTGCTTCGCTTGAACGGTATTTTTTTCCCATCAAGAAGCAATGTAAAATTAAAATACGATATTGTTTTTGATCCATTGTTTTGAAAATAAGAAAAGTAGCGTGACTCTTAGCACAATAACTCACAAACTAATGAATAGAATATCATGAAATTGTAACAGCTGTCTTTTGAACGTTAGTAGTAACTGAGAGAAAGGTGATTGCAATAAAACTAGCGTCATCTACGTGTTAGGCCCGGGACTTTTCAGCCCATGTGTTACAAAGGTGTAAAGAATTTTCCAAATTATCGTCAGTCAGCCTTGTACGATGTCTTAATTTATTAACTTTCATTATTGAAAAGAACTGTTCGCATTTATAAGTACTGCTAAGCGCACAAAATCAATCTTCTTGTGACTTTTCTAAGCTCCGTAAAGTGGTCTTATTCGAGGAATTTTTTGTAGAAATGGCACAACTCCACGTCTTCAAATTTAGATTTTAAGAGTGAGTCTTCTTAAAGCTCGATCAACTTCATTTGCAAGTGTATTGGAGCATTCTGTACATTACTTTTTGTTGGAGTAGCAAGTAAATTGAAACAGTCTTCTGTTTTTGAAATCGCTAAATCTTTTCGAAAATTGCTCCGACGGTAACTTGAGTCCTTCAGCATATTGAGCATAGGCAGTATTTCCATACGCAGAGAGCGTGGTGAAATAGTAACTGTTACCAGACAGCAACTGTGCCTCCCACAAGCGGATTTTGTTCGGAGACGCTTTCAAACGGCTGTACAAATCACACATAGTCCTTGCAATCGTTGAGATTTATACACTTCAGAGAAGTCATGATGCAAACACCTTCAATACAGTAGATAGATAGTATAACGATTTTTTTCCAAAATCAGAAACATATCGAAGATTTGGACATAGCCATAAAGAAAAATTATTATGACGTGTTCTACAAGGGAAAACGTAGAGCTCCTGGATATGGAAACATTAGTAGGAAAATAATTTTGTCGCATTCACGATAAGATTCATAAATATATTCGAAATACGAGGGTAAGCTGAAAAATTCGGTAACTAAAGTATAGCAAATAGCAATATTTCAATGAAATATGTTTTATTTTTCGACATCATCTCCCTCAAGATCAATACATTTATTTAGTCGCCGCTCAAGTTTTTTTATGCCATCACAGTGTCCTCAAAATAGCGGTCCATGGAAGCTATCAGCTCCTCATCCGAAGCAAATCTCGTACCGACGAGGTGTCTCTTAAGCTTAGGGAAGAGTTGATAGTCATGGTGTAACTCTTCGAGTATCCTCAACAATTGCAAATATTGTATGGTTGTATAATTCACAAGTACCGCAGTAAACTCCACTCCACACAAATTCATAATTTATTCGGGTCGCAATATTTGAAGAGTACATGGGCTCTCATTATTGGCGACTCGGTTGACAATTGCAGTCCATATGCTCTTGAGCCGCTGCGTTCCAAACAGCGGAGTTTGCTGGGATAATTGTCAACTTCAAATTTCCTGTTTTACCAAGGAACGCTTATCCAATCTATTAACTTTAGAAACATAAACTATTTACTTTCTTTGCCACCAACAATTATAATCTGGAAATAGCCAAACATCAGTTTTTTTTCTTTTTTGTTTAAAGTTTCTTTTTTTGACATTTCTTTTACAAATGCATAATTAATTTTTTAATGTATTATAAACAATATTTTACCGTGTTTATTGCGTACACATTATGGACAGAAAGATCTCGGCCTATAGCCTTTTGGATCTGTTCCTAAGTAAGGCTGTTCGATTTTGTCAGGAGGACAGCGGCGTCCTAATACGAAGTCTGTATTGTGGTTGATTTGATTCAATGTAAGCTGAGTGAGATTTCAATATCCCCAGGTTGAGGCAAGTTTACAAACTATTGATAATAATTAAGTACAAGGAAATGGTTAACGCAATACAGAAATTTACGTAATTCCTTAATGCCGTTAGCTTCTCTCGTAACTGCAAATGGTGGACGCGTTGTAGGTGACACAAGAAATAATCATCTTATTACAACATCTAACAGTAGTAAAGAAGAAATAAATTTTGCTAAGCAAACGGTCATTTTCGTAAAATAAAATGTAAAAGTAAATAAATTATTTTAATTTTCGTTAAATTATTACGAAATAGCGAAAGTGCCGCCACTGGTATGTTGACGAAACGATCAGTTCTACTTGTAAAAGTTACAATATGCGCGAGTTTCAAAGTCAACAACTCCAAACACCGATTCCGATACCAATAAACGTCGAAAATATAATTGCGGTTATAAATAAGCGTTTCGAAGTTGCGAAAACTTTCCTCCTCGGGAAGTATCGGTAAATAATTTCGTCCTAAATTACGCCCGAACAACAAAGAAGTAAATAGACGGCGGCACGCTAATACACTCGCACACATCCGCGCATAAACAGATCGCGTACGGAGAGAGAAACGTACATTTCCACTTATTAGGCACGAACCTGGCGTAGCGTCGCCGCGACGTCAGCGCTGGCGCCACCTAGCGCCGCCGCTCGCTCACTTGCTCTCGTACGCTTCCGGCACCTTTTCTTTATGTGATTAACCGTTGACTGAATTAATATATTTGTAATGGTACGGATTTTCGGTTCGGTTTTAAGGTTAAAAGTTTTCTAAGTTACCCTCTCTTCTCTTGGCTTCATGCTTTTATACGATTTACGTTATAAAGATTGGTTTTGATTGGATTGTTTTTTAAATTAACATCAATACGTTAAAACTTTAGAATATGTATCTAATGCTTATATGCTCACAATAGGATAATAACACCCCTAATTAAACATTTATCTTCTCTGTTCTGGAGTAACTTCTTTTAAGATGGTTTCTATGCATATGCATAAATTTTTGTATTGGGTAAGTATTATTCTTTTAATATAAGAATGTTAAACACATTCTGCGAATCTGTTTCAGAAGATGTATGTTATCTAACAGGTGTATATAAGTGATAAGAGCAACGACGCTTATTCCATTCTAGATCGAACAAAAGCAAAATAAACATGAAGAATGGTTGTTATGGAAGAAAATGAATGTAACATGTGTAATGAAACCCAACATAGTCAAGGCCTTGACTGTTACAAGAGCCATCTTTCATTTGATCTGCCTACACTTCTTTTTCCTAAACATCTATAAAATTTCGCTCTGGATGGCAACCACCCCACTTGCATCCGTTCTACGTATTCCTTCCACTTCTTTTTGTTTTCCCTTAATCTCGCATTTATGTCGAAAATGTTTAGTTCTGTTCTGTGACTGTATTGCACATTTGAAAATGCTGTATTTAACATGGACATTTCGTGACGTATAATTGTTTTTTCGGACACTGCTTTTGGCGTCAGTGTAGGGCTCTTCACCAAAATCTAATCCCTACCATACTTAGTCGAAATAAATACCCAGAATATCGAGTTCTTTTGATAACGCTTTTATTTTTTTCCTTTCCTCGCAGCTGAAAATTAACGATTTTTCATGCTCTTTGTTGTTTGAATGGATTCCTTTGCCAAGAAGCTAGCATCTTCAGCTGCCTTGAAATAATGGAACTAGGAAATTTCTTCTTCTTCTCGTCCGGATTAAGGCACTTTGTTTGTTACGATACTCATTCTTTTTCCTAACCATCTATAAAATCTCGCTCTGGCTGGCAACCTAGTCACTCATCACCTTTTCGTTTATGTCGAATATGTTATGTTTAGTTCTGTTCTTATATCACCATTTCTTATTCTATCAGATCTTGTGCAACTTTTTACTTTCCTCAAAAATTTTATCTCTTCTGTCTATATCCTGCTTTCTCGTTGTTCTCTTTGTTGTTCATGTTTTATTGCCATATAAAAGGGTTGGTACTGCTATCGTGTTGTAAAATTTTATTTGTGTATCCTTTCTTGTTTAGTTGTTTAACGTTCTGCTGATTGTTATCACATATATGTGCGAATTTATTCAGTTTTTCTTCTATGTCCTTGTTTCGATCATAAGATGCATCGCAGCCTAAATGTGAAATAAAGTGTTTTACCTGTTCCAATACAGTTTATAACTATTTTTGTCCTAATTGGCTATTTCCCCAGGAAAGCCATGGTTTTGGGTTTATTTGCCGATATTTTCATTTCATAGTTTTGCCAGATTTTTTGTAATGTGTGTATTCGTTTCTATAGATCATTGTCTATTTCTGTTAGGAGTACTAAGTCGTCACCATATAAGGTAGAATTTAGGGTAGTGTTTTGGTGTATACGTATTCCTGCGACACACAGCACCCATGTCTAACTCCTTTGTTTGTTAGTATTTCCCTAGTTAATCTTCCGCCTATATCTATCATAATTCTGGTGTCTGTATATAAACTTGTACAGGTCTTATTAAATGATGTGGATATTCCTATTCTTTCAGTGATTAAGGCTGGAAATAAGGTCCCTCGAGGGTATACGACGGCGAATAAGTACTCTCTATAAAATCCTGGGAAATACCTCCTAAACATTATCAGCTCTTCCAGCAAGCCCGACTTCCACATCTACGAAGGCGTAAGCCGCAGAATCTCTGGGCAATGCACAGCATGCAATGAGTCTATGTAATGAAGCTAACGGAATTGGACAAAAGGCGTGTATTCGGCGCCTTAAAACTGAATCAATTCGGTTAAGGGAGACAACCCGAACAGAAAAACCTGATCCCGACCACTGCAAGGTTAAGCACAGGGCCAGCAACCAGCTCTCGTAGAAATTCTAAAATACTTGCAGTACCCAAATTAACTTCGGATATATAAGATCAAGTGTGAAGTGAAATTATTTTGTATGTGTAGATGACAATTTTAAATTTGTTCACATTAACTGTTAGCTTGTTGTTCATACACCATGGGTGGAATACATTAAGTTGGCTTTGGAAATACTTGCAACTTGTGATATTTAACATCGTAAAAATTAATTTCGATTAAATCCTCCGACGAAGTTTCAGGCGAATGATCATTACTTTCAATGGGCAATTGATCATTTCTTCTACTCAAAGTGCTACAAGAACTTCTTGCATCGACTCTCGCTAATTTAGTAACCATAATAACACCACCAGATGGCGTTCCTGTTCCTAAAATAGCTTTAACCTGTTTCTCTAACGAAGTTAAATGTAAAAGGAAATTAAGGCCTTTAACCACGCAAATGATTTAGACTGACTTCGTCGTCAGTTGAAATTCGAAAATCGACACGAAAAAATAAAACATCTACACACACCATGTATCACCGGTCTAAGTAAATCTACGTCCAAATCGTATGTCAATGTGGAGATTATTCACGCTCCGCGTCAATTTCATTTCTTACGTAAATATACCGCTTACATAATAACAAACAATTCAATTGCCGCGAAACATGCGGCTCCGCCATTTTACTTTCCGCGTAACCGTTCGGCGTTTGTTTATTTTAGCGTGAATCACAAGAAGGCCGGCGTTATATGTTCGAGCAGTCGTTGCTTTCCTGAAAATGAGACGAATATCGACGCGCCTTCCACCTGAATCCCGAGAAGGACGATTACTCAACAAACTATTTTTAACCGGTAGCTTACGAGAGGGCTTGCTTTTTATTTGATGTGAGAAAGATTGAAGGCCGAATGAGTGAAAGTTTTCCATCTACATGACGGAGATAGGATGTACACATAGCGGTAAATTTAAAGGAACATACATAAAATCTAATTATTTTCGTATAGTATACGTATTGTTAGTGTTTCTCAAGTAAAATTTTAGTATGTAACTAGGTGGAATAATTGGAATCTGTTTTACAAAGGTTTTATACAGAATAACTTTATTGCACGTAAATTTTAAACTTGGTTAACTACACTAGGGTGACAGAATAAAATAGACACCTATTAATTAAAAAAAAGATACTATTCTCGTTATATATACAAAATATTTTAAAATTAGACTAATATTTTGTCGATCCACCTTTACTTGCGTGAAGTGCTGCGAGTCGTCGTGGCATAGAATTTATTAAATGATTAATGGTGTCTTCTGGAATATTTAACCACTCTTCTGTAACAGCTGCCACGAGTTCTTCCTTATTGCTGGGTTTTCGGGGTCGTTTCGCCATATTTGTCTGGATTATGTGCCAAACATTCTCTATCGGATTCATGTCTGGTGATTGGCCTGGCCATGGTAAAATCCGAATCCCCTGTTCCTCTTTCCATGTGGTTGTTGTTCTTGCTTTGTGGCAGGGTGCTCCATCCTCCATAAAAGTGGCGTCCTCTTTAGATAAAATGGCGTTGTCGAATATCGGTAGTAGTCCTTCTGTTAATATTTGGATATATTTTGCCGCATTTATATTTCCGTCGCAGATTACTAATTGCGATCTTCCACAATGCCATATCGCGCCCCACACCATGATGTTCACACCGCCGTATTTCACCGTCTGATGCGAAAATTTGTCGTCCAGTTGCTGTGACGAACGTCTCCATACCCACGTATGACCACCATCATTGAATTGGCGGTATCTGCTTTCATCTGAAGAAATGACAGATCGCCAAAGCTCTTCAGAAGGTCCGGCACGACCTGGTCTCGGCTCCACTGTTGTTTTTTCCTTGCGTTTAAATTGTGTAATCACACGGTTAACTGTGGACAACGGAATATTTAAAAATTTATTTATTTCACGTTGCGAAGCGGCGCGTTTACTCTGGCCAACGATGCGACCCCGGGTGAAGTCGCTAATATCACCCGAACCTTGTCAGCGAGGTATAGTTGTAACGATACTAAACTATGACGAATTCCTTCCGATGCATCTACCCCTACCTTAATTACAAGAGAAAGTTCTCAATTCGTTCTTAGAATTTACCTGTTTACATATTTATACCGCTTTACCTGCTGTCTATTTTATTCTGTCACCCTAGTGTATTTAATGCAGTCATTCGTCATTCATCTTGCCATATTTCTGATAAAATCATCGATCAGTTCTTGTGGTAATTTTCCAATCAATGCAGATCTCATTTCCTCTTTATTTTAAACAGTAGGAATTCTTAACCTAAATCTTCTGTCTGGCATGTTCCATATATGTTCGATTGGGTTCAGGATGCTGTCAAATTTATTATTGCTACACCTACTTGGTTTAAAAAGTCAGTTACATAGTGGGCAATATCTGAGCGTGCATTATGCTGTACCAGGGTAAAATTTTCTCAATATATGGGGTCAAAAGTAGTATCTCTGATGTATCATTAGCTTTGTGCGTATCCCAAACATATGTAACCCCATACCATAACCAATCTCCACCAAAAGGTAATAACAGTATTTAAATGGTGCATTTCCTTCTCCTCGGCGTGGATGCAGTCTTTCGCTACCATCAATTGGATTTATACAGAAGCAGCTTTTTGTTTCTGAGAAAGAACTTGATCCCACTACTCATCATTGCAATTTCGATGTTCTCGATCGAATTCTAGTCGCGCTACATGATGAAGTCCCTGGGGTTTTAGGGCTCTTATTGGCGTATAGCAGTCTTGAAGAGTTTATATAGCAATGTATGTAGACACTGTTTCTACATAAAAGTATTGTGTGGTTAATATGGTTGAGCGTTAATCGTAATAAATGTTGAATATAACAAGTTATATTGCTAGTATAGAGCAAAATCTGTGCAGTAACCGGAAACGTTTTTGGTCTTATATTCAGAGCAAACGCTGACGTAATAGAATACCTGTGCGTATGCAGTACAATAACATTATATCTGCTACACCTGCTGAAATAGTAAATGCTTTTGCGGGATGCTTTAGTAGCGTATACATTCAATCCCAAAGCAGTAACTTGCCTGCCTTTCATGATATGACTCATTCGACGATAACTTTTACATCTATTACACCTGAAGAAATTGAATTGACACTTAGACGATTGAAAGATTCTTTTACGACAATTCAGGTAATATTCCGGGATATATCGTTCGTGATTGTGGTTATGTTTTTGCAAAGCCTTTGCACGTCATTTTCAGTTTTGTTTTGAAGCAATTTAAATTTCCAACAGTTTGGAAGCAGATATGCCCAGTACTCAAGAAAAGCGATCCGTCTGAAATCCAAAATTATCGTCCAATCTCTTTACTTCCTAACTTTTCAAAAGGATTAGAACATATTCTTTTTTCTCATCTTTTCTTAGAGTTGCGGGGAGAGATCTCTCAGAAGCAACATTGTTTTATATCCCAACGTTCAACCATCACTAATCTAGCTTGTTTTACGCAGTATGTTGCAGAGGCAATAGACAGTAGAAGCCCAGTTGACACTATTTACTTGGACTTTCAAAAAGAGTTCGGTCAGATAGAAAATTGAATTCGTTCGGATCTTCATGGCCATTGCTCTTACTCTAACAGTGGAACTTGATCAATAGAGAATTCCAATTATGCTATAGGAACTACGTGTCATTCAAGGACATCGCTACCTCTTGTATACCGTAAGGATCTAATCTTCGACCTCTAATATTCCTGCTCTTCATTAACGACGTTGCTAGTATTGTTGAATGCGAAACACTAATATACGCTGATGATATTAAACTATTTCTAGGTATGATTCCACTGCAGATTGTGTACTTCTTCAGAGAAGTATCGATTGTGTTTCTAATTGGTAATAAGTTAATAGATTGTCCTTAAATATATCTAAATGCACTACTATGACATTTACTAGGCGGCAGCAAGCAATTATCTACCATTATAAAGTTGAAGGAACACCACTGCAGATGTCAAAGAATTGAAGGTGCTTTTTCATATCGCACTGTCTTTTCCTGATCACATAACTCAGTTGGTATCGCGATGCTATAATAATCCTAATTCTAGAGACTTCCGTAATATACAAGCTCTATCTTCATTATTCTTTTCTCTCATTGGATCCCGTCAGGTTTCCTATTTATGAAACAGACGTAAACTCTATTGAGGCGGCGCAGAGAAGATTCCTGTAATTCCTCTATTTTCTGTGGGAGGGATCTTATCCATATAGAGGCTATAAACATAGTGTATTACTGAAGGCATTTTCTTTCTCTTTCTACCACGAAAACGACTTCTTTGTTAAAATTTTATTTAGTACATAACAATATTGATTGTTTCTGGCTCTTAAATAAGTGTAATTTACTTACTCGCAGAATTAGCTCCAGGTCGTCATTTCCCTTCCATTCCGGTCGCACTCGAGCAAGTATCGGCAACCTTTGACATGTTTCGGGCTAAATTTTAGTGGGCAAATACGTTCGCGGGCCGCGTTTAAACCCCATATCACTCGATCTTTCTCATTTGGAGTGATTATGACTAAATAAATATTTTCTTTAATTGGATTTTTCAAAATATCTCGCGGGCCCGATCAAATCTCACAGCGGGCCGGTGGTTGTCCACATATGCTTTATAAGGTCTCCAGTATACCTGATGTGCACCAATTTTAATAGAATCTCCGATCTTTGTGTTATCAACCCTGACCTATTTATATCTGCATTGATGTAGCCTTTCTTCCTCAGGTCTCTTCGGTCGAACATTTGTCAATCTTTTATCACCCATTTTAGTATTAGTTAAATAATCTTAATAATGATTTTATATATATATACGAGGATAGATGCCTTTGCTGTACCATGACCTTACAGTGAAACTAGAGTAGCATTTCTTTTTTTTTTCTCCCTCTGCACTAGTGCACTTTGGCCATTGATGCTCCAACACCTTAACAGCCCCCTGGAAAAAAAATTTTCCGACCTCTGCAAACCACGTCTCTATAGCTTGCATAATTACTAGAAAATTTTGCCCCACGTAAGATTTCCTTTAATCTGGGGAGAAGCCTGTAATCAATAGTAATATTATTGTTATTGCTCGGTACAATTTTTCGCTACCATCAATTGAATTTATACAGAAGCAGCTCTTTGTTCGTTAAAAAACTTGACCCCACTGCTCATCATTCAACCTTCAGTGTTCACGATCAAATTCTAGTTGCACTACGTGATGAAGTCTTTGGAGTTTTGGGACGTTTACTGGCAGATGTGACTTGAAACCAAATGCTTCAAGATTTATTTTTTTTTTTATTTCTCGCAGTAAATTTTGCCGTCAACAACTTACATTACGATGGGTGGTTAATTCTAATTTACCAAGCCTTCGGATAACTTCACTATTTGCTATTATTGAGCAATATGAATCGGTACTAGGTCAACCATTATCACCTGGTTTTTATAGCAATAAATCAAAAGAAAAATGAATTCCAACAAACCCGAACAAACTAAATTAATTAGCTAACAATGACTTAATAAATGGTATCTATAGATAATACATATGGAAGGCATAAACTTAATTTCAATTTTCTGTCAGGTTAATTAAATCCCAATGGAGCAGCAACTATAATATAATAAAAGATACTATTACTCAACCAACTACACCTTGAAATACGACCATTTTAATCACACAACACAAAAAAGAACTTATGCAAACTTATGTACAATTTACCTTCCGCTAACTTTATCTCTATCGATATCTCAACCCACAATCGTGCCCGTGCCAATCCGCAGCTACCCTAAACCGTAAACATCTTTATAAAATTAGCGTCAGATAAGGAAAGCACGAGTTTAATTCGGTTCCCCCGGTTCTGTCTCGTCCTCTCGTTCGCCTACCCTTCCTATCTACGATGCTTTCGACTCATTTACCCTCCGACACATAACGGGGCACAATGTGCGCCCCGCATTCCGGGAATACACGGTCGGAACGAAACCGGGAGGGAAACTAGGCGAAATCGGCCGAAAAGGGAAAGCGGAGGGACGAAACGAGAACGGTCAGAGGAGGACTCCGGACGTATGATGACGATGATGGGGACTAAACACCTCCCGCGCTCGCAGTTAAAACGTGGAGGCTACAAATCATAACTACCCTCTTGTCGAGTGTTTGCACGATGCGGCGGTAGAGAGAGAGAAGGAGAGAGATACAGAGAACGTGAGACGCGAAATATGAGGATGGATGAGCTAAGGGAAACGAGGTTGGTGATGATCTACGGAGTCAGAGGCGACTCGTTAGGTTTCTCGTCGTACGGGGGTAAGTTGAAAACTTCGGTAACTAACTATGAGATGGCGCTGTGTGAAAGGAATCTTTGATGGTGTTGTATAGCTTGATGTTTCAAGGATATACGTGATAAACTAGTTTGCTGTGTACACTCGTTCAAAGAAGAGCACTTTTGGCTAAATACCTGTGGAGGAAGTATTTTTCACGCAAAGAAATTCATGCTGATAAGGTAAATGTATTAGGTGAGGATGCTCCTTGTTTTAGGACTGTTTGCAAATGGGCGAATGAATTTAGAAAAATTCGTACGAACGTATATGAATTCCTCTTTCTGGACGCCCAAAAACATCCACCTCTGCAGAATGTGTGCTAAAAGTTTTGAAATTTGTGGAAACTAATCGCAAGTCAACATTGAGAGATATTGCTAAAGCTACAGGCATCTTCAGAGAACGCGTGAGGTACATTTTAAATGTTAAAATAGACATGTCTAGGCTGTATCCTAGATTGGTGTCACGTTTGCTCACACCACCGCAAAAACTCTAACACGTGGAATGTTTCACGGCCATTTTGGAGCGGTTTCGGCAAATTCCAATAGACTTTAGCGCCAATTTGTGACTTACGATGAAGTACGGATCCACCATTACACACCGAAAAGGAAACAGCAACCAAAATACTGGACTAAATGTTATGAACTGGCTCCAAAGAAGGCCAAAGTGGGTGGTTTTTTGGGATACGAAGGAAATTTTGTTTATCGATTACCTTCCAAAGGGACGAATGATTATTGGACAATACTATTCTGAACTTTTGGATCGATTGAAGGCAGTTATTATCGAAATAAAACCCTTTTCCATCAAGACACTGCGCCAGTTCACAAAAGCGGAATTGCCGAAGCAAAATTGACCAAACTAAAGCTCGAAGCCCTTGAGCATCCCCGTTGTTCACCGGATTTAGCACCGTCGGACTATGATCTCCTACTCAAGTTTATGAAGTACCTCGGCGGTATGAGATTGGCTTTGGATGAGAAGCCGATAGCCGTCGTGGACCACTATTTTGAAGAGCTCCAAGAAAACTTAAGCATGGACTAAATAAAAGTATTGATCTTGAAAGAGATTATGTCGAAAAATAAAACACATTTCATTGAGATATTGCTATTTGCTATTCTTTAGTTACCACATTTTTCGGCTTACCCTCGTATATGAGATACGGATGGAATCGAAGATTATAGAAATGCTTGTAAAACCTCACATTAGCTTGTTATAGCAAAATGCTCAAACCTTAACCAGTAGTACAAATTGGAATAGGTCCAGCTGACGAAATATCCAAACATATGTCAAGTCTATATCTTACGAAAAATTAATATAACAGCTGTTGGAAAAATTTCCCTTTTCTCCTATCACATAGTCTACTCAGCATCTTTTTGTTACACACAGATGTCCCAAAAGTCTTTTCAAAATTCAACATTTAAAGGATATGTTAAAGTCATAATAATAATAATAATTACTTTATTGTCCAACAGGAAAGGACGCAATTACAACACAAAAAGGGAATTAAAATTTCTCATTTCAATCTTGAGGGAATCTATTCTTAGACGCTTCCTGAACAACCAAGAACGCGATCTAGCGGCTATTTTGCATACTTACACCGTATACATCTATATACCTACGCCAGGTGTTTACGTATACATCTAAATCTCAATTACTAAACTTGAAACTAAATTTTTCGACGGTATTCGCTCGGAACCACAGTACGTCTAACACGTAAATGTTTATTTTATTTCGAAAAACACGCATCAAAGACCATAATCGCATCAGCGGCGTGACTCATAAATCCCTAAACTAGAACGATTTGGCACTACCAAGGTATTCGATTTCGTTCTTGGAAAACGTTTTCCCATAGTTTTTTTTCCTTTCGGGCGTTCTTTATATGTTAAACAAGATGCATCGATGGGAAGATGTTTATAGTGTGGTTCATTTCGGTGTTGCAACGTGTTAAAAGCTGTTATTTTCCCGAGAAATCTTAACCGGAATGACTACGCAGTGCTTTCAGAGAAATTTCTATTGTTCCAGATAACTTTGATGTTTATCTATAAACATTTATTGACGGTAAAAACTGGAAACTACTTAGAATTGCGTTTCTGAATGCGTAATGAAATAATAGAGGTATTGTTTTATCAATGACACTCCAATAGTTTCAGAAAGTTAGATAGATGTCGCACGAAATGGGCACCAAAACGTTGAAAAGATAATAAGCGAATTACTTCCGGAATTGGACCGTGTCATGATGAGATATATATGTAGATATGAAATAAGAGTAAGAGGAAAAGAAATAAAAATAAAAAAGAAAAAGAAATAAAAAGGAAAGAAGTAAAGGGTTACAGAAAAATGGGGGAAGAAAGAAAAAGAAGAAAGTGAAAAAAGCTGGGATCTCGACGTTTCGCCTCCGTTGTATGAGGTTTCTTTAGGCTCCTGAAGAAGCCTTCTACGACGGACGACTAGAAGGATTAAAAACAATACATTGCTTTTAAAAATAATTTTAACGTTTATAGACTTCCGCAATTATTGCTTTTCTTTTAAAGAATTTAGGTCTCCGGGTTAAAACCACGTCATGACGGAGCTTCTATTGGGTTGCTGCATGTCGTCCATGCAACTGAAAACGAAACGTTGGCAGACACATGCAAATACGGCGCGATTTCATCCCGGAAACCTAAATTCTTAAAAAAAGAGAAAACTTTAACGTCCATTCATAAAACATCGAAACCTGTTGAAGTCAAACATGAAGCAATGTTCAAAGATAAGAACGCTGTTAAATACAGCTTCTCCGACGATGGCAGACAAGTGTTTCATTCTTTTGGCACTGGTTAGCACCAAGGAAGACTCACTTGAGCTGTAACGTTAGATATGGAGATAGTAGCAGAGAGGAAATTACAATGTGTTGCGCAAAAAACCACGCTGATGAGGCCGGGCAGGCAGAAACGTGTCGGAGTGTTAGCGTTTTTTGTCTCTTCACATTGTCTTTCTCGTGAATGATTTTACCAATACCATGAGAAGCTGAATTTAACACCGTTTTTATCTTTGGTGTTATTTTCTAGGCATTTTTAGATGTGCTTTTAATCAGACAATGTTATGTAAAAATTTAGACGTTCGTCTTGTTCTAGATAACGTTTAATAAATATAATAAACACCCCTACTAAATATAGGTAAAAAAACAACATCCTCTATCTTATAACCAATATGTAAAAAAGGCGCGGAGTTCTTTCACTAAAAACAGATTTCATAGACTTAAAAATGTTGGATATCTGAAATAGTTTCCTTATTGTAACGAAAGCAGACCATGATAAAACATGCTTTATTTTGTTGTTAAGGTTGCATCAATTTCAGCACAATAAATTACAGTTAATCTAGTGATACATTTAAATAAATGGTTCTACAAACCTCAATTTATTGCGGTGGGGAGGAGGGGAGAGGGGGATGGCTTTGAGTATTAAAACTAGACGGGACTAAATTGTAAAGACCTTATTAGAGCAGCTACAGATCGAGAGACCTGAGGTGGTCGCCAACCTTCGATGACGGAGATGGTACAAATAGAAGAAGAAAAAGGGCAATTCCTATGGCAAAAAAGGGAAAGGAGTAATCAAAAACTGACTTGAAGGCAGAGCTCATCGAGATTTCGTTTAGCCTCTTCCGGTATCAGTAATAAACGGACGTATACAACAAATTTTGACGATTGCAAGGACTGTATGGATGTACAATTCACAGGTATAGCAGTAAACTCCACTCACACAAATTAATTAATATGGCATCTCTAGAGTAATATGATGATGTACACAATTAGGGACGCATGAGGTATCACATCTAGAAGGAATATGTTTCCAAAAGAACTTAAGGTCATAGTTTTCGTAGCTTGGTATTTAAGTTAATGTATAAGTTACTGAGGATATTAAATAAAAAAGAAACATTCTATTCAACAATTGAATAAGTTGTATAATACAGTCAAATACATACAATAAATAAATTATTGATTCGCTATATTTTTTAAAATATATCGTTTCTACTCCTGTATCTCAAACAAATTGTTAGCGCTATCAAATCCATAAATAATAAAAATAATAATAAATATTTTAAAGAAGTTAATTAGACACGCCCAGTACTTGATTTAAATCATTCTAAAAGCACAGTATAGCAATATTTCAGCATTGTAAAAAAATGTACAATATATGTACGTATATAACCGGACAACTAACTTGTCCATATTTGCATGTGCGTATAGCATGGCAGATTTTCATGGCGACCTGGTTTCGTTTCATAAACAAGAGGATCCATTCATTTGTATTTGCACATACGTATTCATATGTTTTTTACATGGGCATGTAGACAAACGACCATCAACCGGCTAGCCCGAAGGCAACTTAAATCTTTTGTGACCTGCATAGTCGACCTAGTGGAAAACGGGAATTGTTCGCGACATTTATGCGCGAATAAAAGATTTGTAATATCATATCCACATATGAATTTACACGTTAAATATATGTATACACGTATATTAAGGTTCTTTCTGAAGGAGAAGATTGATTTTAACACAATTATTTAGCAGTACCATGGCTTGGTTAACACAGTTAGGTGCTTTAGAAAAATCTATGTAGATAATGTGTGCAAGTTGCAGAGAGACGATTTGCAGAGGTCGGACAAAAATTTTTTTCCACTGCAGTTTTACTGTAAGGGGGTCAGAGGTACAACATAACACATGGGCTGAAAAGTCCCGGGCCTAACAAAGAAAACACGTTTTTTTTTTGGTTCAAAATTAGCTTTATTCATCAACATAATCTCCATCAAGAGCAACGCAATTATTCCAGCGCCGCTCTAACATTTCAATACCACTTTTGTAGAACGATTTATCTTTTGCCTCAAAATAGGCCTCAGTTTCAGCGATAACCTCCTCATTCGCGTGAAATTTCTTACCGGCGAACATTTTTTTGAGGTCTGCGAACAGCCAGTAGTCGCTGGGAGCCAAATCTGGCGAATACGGTGGATGTGGGAGCAATTCGAAGTTCAATTCATATAGTTTTGCCATTGTTTTGATTGACTTGTGACACGGTGCGTTGTCTTGATGAAACAAAATTTTTTTCTTTGCCATATGCGGTCGTTTCTATGCAATTTCGGCCTTCAAATTCTCCAATAACGCCATATAATATTCACGGTTGATGATATTTACTTTATAAAGATAGTCGATGAATATTACACCACGCACATCCCAAAATACCGAGGCCATAACCTTTCCAGCCGATTGTTGTGCTTTCGGGCACTTTGGACGAGGTTCACCAGTTGCTGTCCACTCAGATGACGATCGTTTTGATTCCGGAGTGAAATGTCCTTTCAAGATATAACTAAAATGTCTTCCATATCAAATTTTATACGTAATATGCTGCTAAATTAACTTATCCAAAAGATACCTAGCATTCTTTATGAACGCCCTCCAATAATCCCCGATAATACAAAATACATTGCGTTGAATTCAAAAACCAAGACAACCATCCAAAAACCTATATTCGTTCAATTCCCTTTCTTCTAACTTAAAAGGCTTCTCGCGATCATCGTCGATGGCGCTAGCGTAGGGCGCCGCGGCGTCGATCTTCCAGCAAGCGTCTAGTGTACGTAGTAACGTTGTTACTAGTCCTACCACGTGCCCTATATTTCATCATCACCCCCTTCCGGCTACCCCTATCGTCGGCCGCCTGTCAACATGCCACCGCCGTTACGGCCGCAGCAGCGCCACCTAGCAGGAGATGAACGACGGTATTCAACGGTCCTTACGCTGATGGAAGAGCAGTGCCGTTCGTCCGGGAATTTTAGATGATATTTAAACGAATTAGGCAGAGGTGAGAGAAAGTTGTGGTATATGGCGGAGTCAAGTTTGAGTGTATGAAATTTAATACGGTAAATTAAATAGTACGGTGAAAACCACGAAAGTTTATAGCTACGCCATAGTTGGTTATGACGTCTCCATACGTCTGCAACAAATTCAGGTGCACCAATTATGTTTGTAATGAATTGTACAAAAAGAACAATTGCCAAATTTTGAAGTTGTTATCATCTTTAATATGTATATTTTCTTAGTTATATAACATTTTAATCAACGGTACATTAAAAAAAAAATCATGGGTGATTGGCAATGCTTTCATAATAGTGTATCAATACATTTATATTTGTACGACCTGAATGGATTAAACTAATTATTAAATGTTTTCTTAGCAAAAGGCTTCATCACTTCAAACAAGAAGCATAAAAAAGTTTAGTCTAATGTACGTTACCAATAATTCATTGAACGAACTATATCTTTATTTTATTTATGCAGCACACATAGTTCTATACAATATAACACGCAAAACAAAGCATGAAGTAAATGAAATATCGAAAAAAGTAATCAGATAGGACAATTAAAAATATATTTAATCTGTGTCTTCACTCTCGTCTTCTGACCGACAATTAACGGCCAGGACAATGTCCTCTACGTTTGCTTCACGTTCGTATCACTCTTTAATTATTTTGTCTAGCGTCTAGCGTTCAGCCGTCCAAACTTTCTTGCGACATATCTAACCCTTGACTATCGCCATAATTATTTGAACCAATATGTTTATTATAATACCCTTTCATATGTGCCCATATCACCTTAATAGGATTGAAATCGCAGTGATACGAAGACATTCTTAAAACCTCATGTCCATGTGCGCCAAGTAATTCGTCAACTTTCTCTTGGTTAATAATATTTCCCTTGGACCAACTTAGATTTGGCGACACCTCAAGGGAAACACTATGATACCGCGCACTACGCATTAAAATTATTGATGGCTCTTCTAAATTAGGCCTTAGTTGAGTCTCTACCCACTTTGTAAATAAATCGCTATTCATATCACCTATATTTGATTTCGAAACAAATATCAAGTTCACATTTTGTACAAAGCTGCTTCTGGTATCTGCATGCAACACATTAAATCATTTACCATCATAACCTTCGAGTTTTCTGGCACTTTTTATTTTATTTTTTAATTAAGTAATCCTTTTCTTGCCGCAAAACGCTCTTCCGGTACTTGTAATGCTGTACAGTTCGTCGGAATACTTCTTTTTTCTATGTAATTGTGCGTTGAGAATACACTCCTGTTCTCAAAAATGTCTCAATACGCAGTCTTTTCTCGTTAGGTATCTCCTTTTTTTACCCATAACGAAAAAATATAAAGCGCATACAAGCAATAACTTAAAGTGTAACACTAATACGTAAACATGGAAAAAGCGTTGTTACATATAACACATGGGCTGAAAAGTCCCGGGCCTAACAAAGAAAACACGTTTTTTTTTGTTCAAAATTAGCTTTATTCATCAACGTAATCTACATCAAGAGCAACGCAATCATTCCAGCGTCGCTCTAACATTTCAATACCACTTTTGTAGAACGATTTATCTTTTGCCTCAAAATAGGCCTCAGCTTCAGCGATAACCTCTTCATTCGTACGAAATTTCTTACCGGCGAGCATGTTTTTGAGGTCTGCGAACAGCCGGTAGTCGCTGGGAACCAAATCTGGCAAATACGGTGGATGTGGGAGCAATTCGAAGTTCAATTCATGTAGTTTCACCATTGTTTTGATTGACTTGTGACACGGTGCGTTGTCTTAATGAAACAAACATTTTTTTTCTTTGCCATATGCGGTCGTTTCTTTGCAATTTCGGCCTTCAAACGTTCCAATAACGCTATATAATATTCACTGTTGATGGTATTTCCTTTCTCAAGATAGTCGATGAATATTACATCACGCACATCACAAAATACCGAGGCCATAACCTTTCCAGCCGATTATTGTGCTTTCGGGCGCTTTGGACGAGGTTCACCAGTTGCTGTCCACTCAGATGACGATCGTTTCGATTCCGGAGTGAAGTGATAGATCCATGTTTCATCCATTGTCACATATTGACGCAAAAATTCCGGTTTGTTACGTTTAAACATGGCCAAACACTGCTCAGAATCATCAACACGTTCTTGTTTTTGGTCAACAGTGAGCAAACGCGGCACCCACTTTGAACAGAGCTTTCTCATAGTCAAATGTTCATGCAATATAAAGCCAATACGTTCTTTTGATATCTTTACGATGTCAGCTAACTCACGCAACTTTGCTTTTCGATCATTCAAAACGATTTTGTGGATTTTTTTTATGTTTTCTGGTGTTACCGCCTGATTTGGACGTTCACTGCGTTCTGCATCATCGGTGTCTCTACGACCACGTTTGAAGTCAGCAAATCAACGTGTTATTGTTGTTTCTTATGGAGCGGAGTCCCCATAACACTTTTTAAGCCATTGCTTCGCTTGAACGGTATTTTTTTCCCATCAAGAAGCAGTGTAAAATTAAAACACGAAATTGTTTTTTATCCATTGTTTTGAAAATAACAAAAGTAGCGTGACTCTTAGCACAATAACTCACAAACTAATGAATAGAATATCATGAAATTTTAACAGCTGTCTTTTGAAGGTTAGTACTAACTGAGAGAAAGGTGACTGCAATAAAACTAGCGTCATCTATGTGTTAGCACCAGGACTTTTCAGCCCATGTGTTATAACAGATATCTTTCTACAATAGTAACCGATCCAAATAATATTCTACGAATTAGTATGTCTTTCAATCTTGTTTCCACCCATCTTCTATACAGTACAGGATAATTCATGAGGGGTATAATAACAGGCAAGAGATTTATGGAAGAGGTATTGTGTACTCTATGCATGAATTTTATACTTATATTTGTAAATTGTCACGTTAGAAACATACAAATGCTTAAATTTATAAGGTGGCTCTAATAAAATGGACAGGGACTGTACAGTAAAAAGGTGCAAAGAACCTAAATAAATATCCAAACAAAAGGGTGTAAATAACATTTGCGATATTCAGGCGTACTAAAAGTGTGTGAACCAAATGAAACTTGTTACAGGTTCCTCCACCAAAGTTTAAGAGAAAATTAAAAGTGAATTGGACGTATTAAAAAATGACAAACATGTACAACAGGTAATTCCATCTATTAATAATAATTTCGTACAATTGGCGCAGTCAAAAGGATCTAGATCCTTTCGAGTAAACTCTCGCTGAAGGATCGTTTATTCTTCCCTACAACCCAATTCAAAATGCATGCATATACAAATCAGCGGCATGCCTCTCTCTCCATTTCTTTTATTTATTACGTATCGCACGACTTTCCCGCTTTACGGCTCCTCTATGCGCCTTTCTCTCTCTTACTATCGCGTGCGAAAATCGAGGTTGAGACGTACCTAAGTACGAGTACGTAACGTCGAGAACCGCCCATGGCGAAATGTCCCTTGAAGTCGAAACGCGTTCGCTACCGAACGGGAGCGAACCGGCCCGAACCAAAAGGGATAATGGAGGATAATAAATAAAAAATATCCTTCTTTTCCCTGTGTTGGCCAGATTGACTCCCGGTTGCCGGGCAACAGCCCCAGCCAGGCAGCACCATTCGGCCGCGATCGATATACGGAAGATTTCCTCGGTGGCTTCGGCCCCGTGCGACTGGAACAAAGCAGAAGCGCATCGGTACTTTGTCGGTCGACACATTCGTATACGTAGGGACGTGTACGGGTGTACGCGAGGACATCCCCCAAACGCACCGGCTAATCTGCAATATTGAGGGCGAGAGAAGGATAGTGATGGTAGCGCCATCTATAGACGTAGGGATATAATGCATGTAATATACAGATGGATCATATTCTATATACAAATCGCTAATAGCCAACCTAGACTATTATACAGCGTGTTTGGTGAGGAAAACTTTGTTACAAATAGCCGTTAGGAGCATATAATGATAATCTTCATTAGTCATGTGTTGAAAGGTGAAACATAGACATTGTTAAACACTAAATATAATAATAATATGTAAGAATAATAACAAATAATAAATTATTTCATAGCTTAAACGTGATTCAATTTCTGAAATGTATATCACTATCATAACCTCGTAATTTACTATGGCTCTGAAATGTCTTAGTTTGAACATTGATCTAGATATCGGTGAATTGATTGTATCGATGTGTTTATTCCATTTCAGATCTTGCGAAAAGGTAATAAAATATAATTGTACATTTGTAGGACTTATGTAAAAAAGATTCTAAGCGGGACATCATGGCGTATTCCAAAAGCTTACCAACACATGAAGTGTGTGTCAAATCTCCCTTTTTGTGCAGTGGTAATACATGGGCTGAAAAGTCCCGGGCCTAACAAAGAAAACACGGCTTTTTTTGATTCAAAATTAGCTTTATTCATCAACGTAATCTTCATCAAGAGCAACGCAATCATTCCAGCGCCGCTCTAACATTTCAATACCACTTTTGTAGAACGAATTATCTTTTGCCTCAAAATAGGCCTCAGTTTCAGCGATAACCTCTTCATTCGTGCGAAATTTCTTACCGGCGAGCATCTTTTGAGGTCTGCGAACAGCCAGTAGTCGCTGGGTGCCAAATCTGGCGAATATGGTGGATGTGGGAGCAATTCGAAGTTCAATTCATGTAGTTTTGCCATTGTTTTTATTGACTTGTGACACGGTGCGTTGTCTTGAAGCAAATTTTTTTTCTTTGCCATATGCGGTCGTTTCCTTGCAATTTCGACCTTCAAACGCTCCAATAACGCTATTTAATATTCACTGTTGATGGTATTTCCTTTCTCAAGATAGTCGATGAATATTACACCACGCACATCCCAAAATACCGAGGCCATAACCTTTCCAGCCGATTGTTGTGCCTTCGGGCGCTTTGGACGAGGTTCACCAGTTGCTGTCCACTCCGATGACGATCGTTTTGATTCCGGAGTGAAGTGATGGATCCATGTTTCATCCATTGTTACACATCGACGCAAAAATTCCGGTTTGTTACGTTTAAACATGGCCAAACACTGCTTCGAATCATCAACACGTTCTTGTTTTTGGTCAACAGTGAGCAAACGCGGCACCCACTTTGAACAGAGCTTTCTCATAGTCAAATGCTCATGCAATATAAAGCCAATACGTTCTTTTGATATCTTTACGATGTCAGCTAACTCACGCAACTTCACTTTTCGATCACTCAAAACGATTTTGTGGATTTTGTTTATGTTTTCTGGTGTTACCGCCTCATTTGGACGTCCACTGCGTTCTGCATCATCGGTGTCTCTACGACTACGTTTAAAGTCAGCAAACCAACGTTATATTGTTGTTTTTGATGGAGCGGACTCCCCATGACACTTTTCAAACCATTGCTTCGCTTGAACGGTATTTTTTCCCATCAAGAAGCAGTGTAAAATTAAAACACGAAATTGTTTTTGATCCATTGTTTTGAAAATAACAAAAGTAGCGTGACTCTTAGCGCAATAGCTCAGAAACTAATGCATACAATATTATAAAATTTTAACAGCTGTCTTTTGAAGGTTAATACTAACTGAGAGAAAGGTGACTGCAATGAAACTAGCGTCATCTATGTGTTAGGCCCGGGACTTTTCAGTCCATGTGTTATATATTTCGTGGTAAAGTTTTTCGACGCTACTGTTCAGATTTACACGAACATTTCTATTTTGTATTTTACATATTTAATATCTTCTTAATATTACAATTCATTTATTTGCACTTTGCATTCATTTCTGCCGTTCATTCATTTAGTACCCACATATTTAGTATATCTTTTGCTATTATAACCAAAACAATATGTAATCAGTAATTGGTATAGCTTATGTTTGAGTAGAAAATGTTGGCGTAAGGAAATCGCAGCAATTACCCCGATCTGCTAATTGTAACTTAGGATTCCATTTATTACCATTATGCTAATTATACTCATACCTCACATCTCGGGTATTATGGCTGTGCTTTCTAATTATTACTATGACATCATCATCATCAAATGTAAAGAATTTTCGTTTATAAGAAAAATTACGTAGTGCTTAGAGTTGCCGATTAATGCAAAACTGAAGTTACTTGTAAATAACCAATAGTACACGTTGTAACTCTATTCAGTACACAAGTTCAACAGAACCAATACATACCTTGAAACAGTACACAAATGCATTCAAATCACAACATAAGTTTTACAGTACTCAACCTAACTTCAACAAAGTAGGTTTTAAAGCATCTAGAACAGTCATAAGCAACAATTCGGTACCATTGATTACGTAATTCACGAGTTTTCCCTAGTCATGAAGCATTCGGGAGCAACCAAGGAACAACCACACATCGTAAATCAAACATTGGTCAAGTAAATTAAAGGTGGTTAAATGTTTTAAGTATGTCAAATTAATTTGTTTCTCCTATTTTCGATTTAAAGCAAGACGAGATATACATACGTCGAAATCGTCCAGACCAACAGGTCGAAACAGCTACGTATTAATAATTCTTAATTCTTTTTAGTCTTTTAGAACCTGGAGGATATTTGTGATAGCTTTCCTTATAACTGTTAGCGACCTATTTCTTATACTTTCCGGGATAATACTAATTTTAATAAAGTCAACATGAAGATGCAAATTAACTTGTTACAAGAACTTCCGTTAGTTTTTTTAGTGGTAATTCAATTTCCTTGTAATCTCTCTTATTACAAACGTTGAATTTAATTTTGTGAAATTTTAATGAATAAAGGTTTCATGGTTCCCGGTAGGATTTGAACCTGCAACTCCAGTTTGCTAGACCGGTGTGTCCCCTCATTTAAGTCGCCGTATAAGTTATTAAATTTCAATTGACAAATTTTAATATCTTGATGTAATAGTGGCTGTAGATATACCCCTGATATTACATCTAGGTATAAAAATTTGCCAATTTAAATTTAATAACTTATACGGCGACTTAAATGAGGATTTTGTTAAAAGTGTCTCCGTGGTGTAAATGGATATACACCGGTCTAGCAAACTGGAGCTGTAGGTTCGAATCTTACCGGGAAGGGTGACATTTTTATTCATCAAAATTTCACAAAAATCTAATCCAATTAAATTCAACGTTGGTAATAACAAGGAAATTGAATTATCAATGAAGATGAAATGGTTATATTTTGTAGTGATACTAAGTAAGGATTAATTTATAAAAAAATTGAATTAAAATTAGGAAATAAACGAGAACATATCTTACAATCAAAATGAATGCCTTCCATTAAGTGCTCAAAATTTAAAAGACAAGAATGAGAAAATAATCTCGCATTTTACACATTTATGGTAACTCCTAATCAAGGCTGTGCTGGTAACGCTTTGCAATGTTACTGCCGCTATGCTAGCACAAGCTGGCTCTTTTAATACTTCGAGATTTTTGGAAGAAGACTACACTCCTTAACTGTCCTCAAAGAAACTAGTCCAAAGTAATTAAATCAAAAGAACGAGATGGTGCCAGCTTATATGACCGTTTGCAAGATATTTATGTACCAAATTGGCATATCACGTAATCTTTAGAGAAGAATTTATTGATAATCTGAGGATTAACTGTTTTATAAATTTCAATTTGCTTATAATCTTGGCAATAAGATATAGAAGGTCAAAGTTAATTGGAGGAACCCTTCGGTCTCTTAGAGTGACCTAACCACCCCATGCTTTAACTTTTTACGTTATCACTGAAGGGTTAAAAAAAAGATTTCCATGAAGTATATGGTCCAATTTTTCGTTGAGTGGAACAACTGGGATATGTATTATGGAAGTAATGTTTTGTAGAACAAAGAAAGCTACGTTAAATAAAATATTATTTATATACAGTCTGCTGAGGTATTGAAGATACGCGTAAAAGTCTGTAAGTAGGTTACAAAAAGCTATTATAAAAAATAATTGGAGAAATAGTTAACCAAGAACAAGTTTCATTTTCCAACAGTCTCCATCTACATTAATACACTTAATCCATCGCTCTATGAATGCCCCAATGCCTGCTGCATAAAAGTATTGGTTATAAGGTTATAAGGTTTGCCGTCTGAATCACGTGCGTACTTCTAGTTGAACATCGTTATTACCCTCGAAATGTTTGCCGCCAAGATGCTTTCTTAATGGACCAAACAGACCCACCCTAATTCTGCAATTCTCGCCTGGGCCAAGTGGGCCGAGTACGGCCTGGAATTATAGTGATGCAGCAATGTTCCTCTCGTCAGTAGGCCTGGACGTTTCAAATTGCGTCCCGAAGCAACAACAAAACTCTACAGTATGCTTCAGCAGTCACGTTTTCATTTCTCTTCTGGAAATGGGCTACAAGCACTCCTTGCAAATCCCAGAAGACGGTAAGCATAACCTTGCCAGCTGAGGGCACAACCTTAAATTTCTTTGTTGACGGTGTAGAAGGATGTTTGCATTGTATTGAAGCAATCTTTGCTTCGTGTTGGTAGTGGTGCACCCATAACTCATCACCAGTAATAATCCTGTTAAGCATGTCCTCGTCCTCTTCTGCGTACGGAGGAAGGTGTTGCAAGGACAAGCTCGTTTGAATCTTTCTGTGTTCCTCGGTCAATTGCCTAGGTAGCCATCGTGAGCAAATTTTTCTAAAATTCAAACGATCGTGCGTCAGTTCGTAGGCCAAACCATGAGAATACCTATTACAGTTGCTATGCTATCTATTGTTATCCGTCTATCAGTTTGAATCATCTCTTCCACCTGTCGAAGTAAACGGAAGATATTTCCTTATAGATATAGGAAGTTGTCAAACGAGCATTTGGTTTTTATAAGCAACCAATTAAATCTTCTATAGTGTCCGCAACGTTTCTGATAGCTTAGCTTAACGTTAACGATCTGCATACAGGAGATAGTCGGGATATTATGAAACACTCACGCGACTAATCCGATTTCCATTATCGTATAATCGCTTTGCGGGAGAACTTTTTAATAACGGACTTTATGTGGTCGGTCTTTAATACGTAACAGGTAATAATTAATTGATATTACTTTATTATTCATACGAAGGACGTGAGATTATTGAAATGATCTCGCGCTCTAATTCTATTACCGCAAAAACAAAGTCTTTAATCCACTTGGAGAGATTGGATACAAAGTAATAGTTAGAAACTTGTTTACATCATGTAATTTAGGAATTTTTTTAAGATTCTTGTTAATGTTACTCTTGTTTGCTAGCGAGTTTCCTGAAGACATCTCTACATTAACTAAAAATTATTCGGGAAACTAAATCAGCCCAACAGGTACAACAAGACATTCCAGCTGTACTATCAGAACGTACGCGGGTTACGTTCAAAGCTTGATACTGTTTACTCGACATCTTCATGTATCAATGCTGACGTAATACTTCTCACTGAGACATGGTTATCCTCAGACTTAAATTCCTCTGAAGTTTTCGATTTGTCTTTTGATGTCTGCCGGAAGGATAGGGATTTTGAAGCTGTGGGTCGCTCAATTGGAGGTGGTGTTTTGCCTGCTTTTTGTGCAAGTTTGAATGGTGTTCCAGTTACTAATTTACAATCATTAAATGTAGTTTCATTAATTGATACCGTTATATGTAAGATTAGTATAGGCCAAGCTCTAGTATACTTTGTTAATATTTATGTACCTCCCGATGTGTCACTGCGATGATTTTGAATTGTTTTTAGACACTCTAGGTCTTGATTTAATGGATAAACACTTGGTTATAATTGATGACTTCAACTGCCCTGATTTCGTCATGACCGTAAATATGTATCTTTGTTGTCTTTTATGAATTTATTGAACTTACAACATAATAACGTTATAAATCATAATGGAAAACTATTTGAATTGTTGCTAATTAACTTAAGCTGTGATGCCCATGTAGTACACGATTCGGATCCATTGGTGGCTGAGGATGTTCATCATCCCGCTGTCAATATTACATTTAAGCTATGTTGCGAATCTGTCACTAAACAGTTTTCATCAAACATAAACTTGAAATTTAATTTTCGCAAGGCAAACTTTCCGACCTTGTACAGTGATACAGCTGAAAGTGACTGGACTTTTTTGGAGAATCTTAATTGCGTTAACGAAGCAGTATCAGCTTTTTATAATTACTTAGACATTGTCATCCGTCGTTCCTTTGTCCACATACCCTTCTCGAACCTTGGTATAATTTCGAAATAATCAAGCTTCTTCAAATAAAGAATTATTACCTTCGTAGGTGGAACAAGAGTGGACGGGAGATTTACCACATTGAATTTAAGCGTTTGAGGAAATTAGTTAAAGACAAAATTATAGTTGCATATATGGAATATCAGACGGCGGCTGCAGAAGATATAGCACAAAATCCAAAGCTAATCTGGCAGTACATAAACGCGCATCGTAATGCATCAAGAATACCTGAACGTCTCACTTTGAACAGCTCCACTGTTTATGATCCCAGCAACAATGTTCAGACCTTTGCAGATGAATTCTGTAGAGTGTTTGTGTCTGGTTCACAAGCATTACTGGGGCCCCAGCTTCTTGATAGGGATCTCATTAGTGGTAGTTCTTTGATTGGATCTTATACAGCACACGATATCTTAAAAGCATCTAAGAAGTTAAAATCTAATTTTACTGCTGGTCATGACGGCCTCCCCGCATTTTTTGCACGTGATTGTTGTGTAGTACTATGTGAACCTCTAGCTAGAATATTTAACTTGCCCGTAAGTTCTTCTACCTTTCCTGACGCTTGGAAGATTAGCAGAATTACACCCGTGCTTAAGAAACGTAATCGTTTAGACTTCCTAAATTATAGACCAATAAATATTTTATCCAACTTTGCAAAAATTTTTGAATATCTTCTGTCTCACAGAATTTACGTTAGTGTCAAGCCTTACTTATCTTCGGGACAACATGGTTTCATTCCAGGAAGGTCTACTGCAACAAGTAGATATATTATACACCGATTTTAATAAAGCATTTGACACTATCAATCATTCCCTTATGGTATCTAAGCTGAGTAGTTTTGGTTTTCCGCCAAGTGTAACACAATTGATCCACTCGTATTTAACTGATCGTTCGTGCTATGTTCACTACAATGGATATACATCCTTAACATTTTCTGCTTCGTCTGGTGTGTGCCAGGGATCCAATTTGGGTCCCCTTTTGTTTAATATTTATTTGGATGATCTCCTACAGGGCCTGGACTGCAATGTACTGGCTTACGTGGACGATCTTAAGATCTACAATACCATAACCTCCCCGGCAGATTGTCTGTTTCTCCAGAACAGTCTGGATACTATTGTTAGATGGTGTACCCAGAATGGAATTCATTTGAATCTGGATAAGTGTGCTGTTGTAAGCTGCTCTAGATGTCATAGACTCTACAATTTTCATTATGCTGTGAGTCAGGCTATTGTTCCTAGGCACTCGTCTGCAATGAACCTGGGCGTGCTGTTTGATGCAAATTTGTCGTTTGCAGACCACATATTATCCGTACGAAATTCCGCGATGAAATCCTTAGGATTTCTCATACGATCCTGCAGATCATTCAATAATCCTGCCTCGCTAAAAGCATTATACTATTCGCTTGTCCGTATTGGGTTGGAGTATGCCTCCATAATTTGGTATCCTCACTATCTCCATCTGCAAGTACTACTTAAAAGAGTGCAAAAACGATTTTTGAAATACCTGTCCTTCAAAATTGATGGCACTTATCCTGGATACGATGTTGATTATGCTGGTCTGCTGAGGAGACACGGCTTTGTATCGTTATCGGATCGAAGAAAGGCATTTAGCAGCCAATTTCTACTTAAACTGCTTAATCACGGTATTGACGCTCCACCCCTAGTCTCCAAAATTAATTTTGCGGTACCTCAGTACGATACCAGGTCCTTCCCTAATTTTAGGGACCCGTCATACAAAACTAATGTTCTGCTTAAAGCACCCATTACGCATATGATTAGAAATGCCAATGAATTACTTGACGATCCTTTTTGTTGAAGTGTCTACATGGATTTACATTATCGTCCTATTTTATTATTATTATAATTATTATTATTATCATTATTATTATTATCATTATTATTATTATCATTATTATTATTATCATTATTATTATTATCATTATTATTATTATTATTATTACATTAGGTTGCGTGAGGAAAGAAGAGGTCGTGAAAAGAACTTAAATTAGATTCGTTCTCTTGAACAGTTCCAGTTTTTGTTGTACAAAATGTCACTTAGAGAGACGAATATTAAAACAGTTATGTTGTTTGTGTGTGTGGAGTTTCGCGCAATAGATTTAGATCTTTTATGCGTCAAGCACAAAGACGATCGATTCAAGTATAATCAATTTTCAACTTAGCACCATCAACAAGGTCAAAAAAACAGATACTAATGGCTTATGCATGTAACGGCGTACTTGACGGTTATCCACAACTTAACAGAGCAAATAATATTCCAAGGCAGACGTCGTACGTGTGCGCAAACGAATGTAAACGCTTAGAATTCGACACAATTTTTTTCTAAAGAAAAAAACCTAAAAATAGCGTCGGGACATAAGGATGTTAAGGTCAGCAATATTGAAATATTTCGCTAACCGTTGAAAAAAGTTATCGAATGTATGTATGATACGCAAGCATGGACAGAGACGATTTGACGACGTCGTCACTTTATTATCGACAATTCCAATGCACCTTGACTCGTTTTCATCAATGGCCGCGCTCGTGTTTCACCTCAGCCTATGGTGACACTAATAACACAAGCTAGAACCGTCATTATTTATTAGATTGATTGCTTGATGTATGAAATATACAAAGTGGTTTACCTAACTTGACACGGTGAATTCACATACAGTACTCGTCATAAATATGGAAACTAGTGGTAACAGTAGAGAAATAAGAAATTCCTATTTATAAAATAATAAAATATATACAGTGATTCACAGTGAAAATGATGCACTTGTATATAATTTGGTAAGAAGCTGAAAATGTTAGGTAAAATAATTATTTGGGAAAAGTAAAAAAGAAGGTAAGAGTTTTGAAAAATATAAAAGATGACAAGGGAAATATACTAACTAGGGAAAACGAGACAATGGAAAAATGGAAATAGTACTTTGAAAAACTCCCAGAAATAAAACAAGATAGATATTTAAAAAAAAGAGCAAACAACTAAAAACGATGAAGAACGTATCACACCAATAAGCGACGGAGAAGTCGGAGAAGCAGTTGGCAAACTAAAACTAGGAAAGGCGACCGGGGAGGATGGAATCAAGGCTGAAATGATAACATATATGGGAGATAAAGATAACTACTTGACCTCTTAAATAACATCATGATAAAAGAAGAAATACCTAAGGATTGGAATATGGGAATAATTATGCCCATATGCAAAAAAGAAGACACTAAGGAATGCTTAAACTATAGAGGAATAACGTTAACTAGCATTCCAGGAAAAGTATTGACAAGAATACTAGAAAAAAGACTCCGACAGAAACTAGAAACAACATTAGAAGATACACAACATGGATTCAGAGAAGGAAGAAGCATCCAAAACTTAATATTTGTAATCAGACAATTAGGAGAAAAACTATTATGGAATGGAAAGGAAATGCACATATGTTTTATACATTTTAAGAAAGCCTTTGATAGGGTAAGAAGAGAAGTATGGCAGAGCCTGGAAAAAAGAATGCTAGAGATGATTAAGACATTGCATAAAAGCAACAGGAATTTTTGTTTTTATCGGTGGTGAGTGACCCAACGGGGTTATAAACTCTTTTAGCTTATCATAACCTCAGGGGTCTTAAGGTGTAGGAAAGTGCGGCATGGAATAGCCTTGTTATTGTAGCTCCTCGCCGTAAAGGATGAAGTGCCGTTAATTATTTTCTCAACGGCGAATGGTGACTCGGGAGCATACCGAACCCGCCCGAAAAGTACCGCCACTGTACTCGTCGGAAGCTGATTTCGACATCTGAGTTGCCAAATTCAAGTCCTCTTACCACTGGACCACCGAGCCGTTAATAAAGTCAGAAATTCCAATGCAGAATCAGCTGTATTCGAATCGCAAATTGTATTAAAACAGGGATGCCAAACAAAAAGGAAAAAGTGTGAAAGTAGGAAACTGGTAAATGAATCCAATTAACGTACAAGTGATATGGTATTGATAGCAGACTCAGAAAAGACGTTACAACGAAACTTGAAGATATACAAAGAAGAACTAACAAAGATAAACATGGAGATAAACACAATGATAATAGGGGGAAACGAAAAAAACATAACATCAAAATCGACGGAAAAGTCTTGGAACAAGTTAAAAGAATCAACCATTGAAGAGAATGGGAGAATAGAGAAAGAAATAAATTAAAGAATATGGAAATCCGCAAAAAGTATAATATATTAAAAAATATATTTCTAGATAAAAAAAAATACCAAAACAAGTTATATAAAATGTGTCCGTTTGTTTTGGACCATTTTATTAAAATTTATAAATGCTACAATTAATGGAACATTACTACTATTGAAGATAAAGTATTTACTTCAATACAGAACTAAAATTAATGCTATGCAATAGCATAGACATCTAGCTTAAACACAGATTTTCTATTTCCCTATTTAGCCTGTTCGTCTAATGATATTCGAAAATTCCAGAATGGGTTCAATGTAGGACATTCTCTCTAAAATATATACTTCTATGGGGAACATACCTACAATCAGACTAATCATTATATAAATGATGAGTTCGGCAAAAAACCTTTCTCGAGGATACCTTGACGACGACAGTAGAAACGTTGGAATGCCAAAGTTCCAAGGACAATAGAAACAGTCCAAATAACTCTAATTATCATTCATCGGCAACAATTTCAAGAAGAACATATTAACTAGCGAGTCTCTTGCTGGTAATTGGAAGGAACAGATAAAAAGATTGTATCCCGTACAAAAAATTATACTGGATACAACTTCTACACAAATATGGAGTAATAGAAAATGAAAACGAAGGCCAGTATATTGGATCAGAATTGACCATAGTTATAATTGCCCAAATTTCACGATTACACTGAGCACTAGATGACATTAGAGTTTCGCTAACCACAAATTTAATCCAAAAGAATTCGTAAAGTTCCAACGTTATGCAACATCTTCCAGACCGCCTTAATCCCGTGCTCTAAAAACACCGCCACTCAACCTCCTAACCCACTCTGTAAGAGAGATCGGCCACTTATAAATGCAAATCGGCCGCCGATAACGCATTCGCAGCGCTCTGTATGCGCATATATATCATATACAACAAGTTTTTGTTGAATAAATTAATGACGCGGTCGCGTATGTGTACAGGTACGCTGTCAATACGAGTTTGCGTTATGCCAGCGCCGCCAATACAAGCGTTAATGCAACATGGATTAGTGGAAATGGGCGAACTATGTAAACATTGAATCTATTACCGGTTGATTATACATTACTCACCGTTAGTTTGCTTTGTACGACGTCGGGAAGGGGTTACGGTTGCGTAAGATATTTTAGTTATTAATTGGAAGGACGTTGGGGTTTGATTTACGCGTAGGGTAAAGCGGAATTAGCGCATTTGGACGGCGTAATGTACATACTATTAGCTAACGTTAATATAACAGCTAATCTATCATATAAATAATGGATTTGTATTTGTGAATACCATACGGGGTGACCTACTTTTATAAATAGTTAGAAAAAAATAACTTGAAAAGTAGAATAACAAAAGGGGGATTTAATTCAAATCCTTCACAAGTAACCTAAAGACGCTATGTATGTTTTTATTGTTCTTTTATTATAAAATTTATATGGTGAAAATTAAATTTGCAAGGTGCAAGAGCTAGCATACTAACACACAATCGCCCTGCAGAATAGCATGCGTATCTCTCGACTTTGTTAACTTATAGACGCATTATTGCATCCTCTTCTTACCCACAACTACGGCCATTAACACGTCGAAAGTGCGTTCATGGTATATAGACACATAGATTAGTACGCTGTTTGACAGGTGGCAGCGTAGATGTAAACACGTATTTCTTCGGCTCTGTTATAAAATTACAATTTCCTTGCAATTAACCAACGCAATTAAATTCTGGAGGAAGGATTTGAACCCTCAACTTCTGCGTTACCGGCGCATTGTGCTACCATTACACCAAGAGACCGAATTTGAGTTCAAATCGGTGTTAATACCTCCTAATCCTATAGACTCTGATATTTTTTAAGAACCGAAAAAAAATTACTGGAGAAAGGGAAAGCTTTAAAGAATGAAAATGACGTGTTGAAGGAAAATCTTCATGAACGGGAGTGAGTTGAATATTCTTCATATATACTTACTATTTGTCAGTCCAGTTTCAGACCGAAGTTCAGTCGTGCAACAATGCAATTTAATCAATGAAATTGTTAAATCTAGAGACAAATAACTAATATAATGTAGCACAACTACTAGTACTGGTTTCAGACATTGAACTGAGAAGGTGTGTCGTTAAACTACGGGGGCCATTCAGAAAGTAAAGAACGTATTTTTCTATAGAAATTTCTGTTAGATATAATTAAACGAAACCGTATTTTACATAAACTTAGGTACCCAAATTACTTTTTCACATAGTCACCGTTCAAATTTAGGCAGCTAGTCTGTGGTTTCTACATACTCAGTTGGCGCCATGTTGTTAAACCACTGACTAACGACTTCTTTAAGTTCATCATCAGTACCGTTTGCCCACTCAAAAAATCTTTCAATTTGGGGAATACGTGAAAATCACTTGAGACTAAGTCCGGACTATATAGCAGATGTTGAAATATTTCCCACCGAAATGGCTGAAGCAAATCCTGTGTCACTCCCACTGCATGCGGACGCGCATTAGCGTGAAGAAGGCCGCCGCATTTATGGTCTCACCTCTTTGCATGTAGTCGATGAGCAGGACACCCTTACGATCCCAAAACACCGTGGCCATAATCTTTCTGGTGCTCAAAAATTTGCTTTTTTCGGTTTAGTTTGGGATTGCAGATGATGCGGCTACATTGATTGGCGCTTTGTGTCTGATGTGGAATGTGATATCAAAATCTCATCACCAGTAGTGACAATGTGGAATCGTCAATTTTGTCACACATTTTGAAGTCACACAGCTAAGTAGTAATCAACCGTATTGGATCGTAGCTGCCACCAAATTGAAGCGGATGAATTCCAAAATCAGTGGTGGGTTGACGGTGGGGGTGGTAGTGGAGGGACGCGGTTATGAATGAAAACAAAACGTTCTTTACTTTCTGAATAACCCTCGTATTTAATCGGTTGCACATGATTAAAGTAGAAACATTTTATATACATAGATGACACTAGGAGAAAGATAGAAAAATAATAGTGTTGCTAAATTGATTTCTCATGGATCTCTGTAGATTTTTTGATCTATAACAAGAATTTGATCTATGTACTTTATAAACCATTTATTTTCTTTATATTTTCTAGCTAAAAACATCATCTAAGTCAACTAAAATTACAACAGTTCTTCTCCTTTTCCATATTTGCAAAAAATCTTAATAATTAAAAATTCATCTCTAATTGCAACCTTATTTGATGCAAATCTTGCGGTTTACTCAAGAGTCTTATAATACGCGTTACGGGTATTAAAAGATTCCTGACGCGTAGGAAATGCAAATGTTGGCGGGCAATCATGCCAGCGTTTGCACGTATCTGTCTCAATCAACCGACGCGAACCGTCATAAAATGTAATTTTAGACCCATGTGTGTTTAATTATCGAAAGCGGCATGCGCGGAGATATTTTACGCATTTATGTGGTGAAGTATCGCTTTTTTTGTACACGCGCGATAACTTCTAAGTTAACTATACTAATCGGCCAACTTGTGCGTGTCTGTTTTTCTTAATATGCAATATTTACAATGTCAACATTTTTGAGCGAAATTTAATAAGATAAGAGAATAGTCTGAAGGATTTCAAACCTCAATATGCAGATGCCTCTATACTCGTCATAAATATTCTACTTATACACATAATTGCTGATGCCTTGAAAGATATTTTTGAAAATTTCAGCCATGTTAGACTCTCAGCTAGCAGTCGTTGGTATCTGTAGAAATGAAAAAAATCGAGTATCGAGCCTTTATTAAATTCTTGCAAATTAAAGGTAAGTAAAAGATACAGACACAAGAAATGAAATTTTTACAAAATTTACTAGAACAAAAAAATGGACATATAAGAACAGAACTAAACATCTTCGACATAAATGGGAGAATAAAGGAAAATAAAAATAAGTAGAAGGAACACGTACAACGGACGCAAGTGGCGAGGTTGCTAGTCAGAGCGAAATTTTATAGATTTTTAGGAAGAAGAGGTGTAGGCAGACCAAATAAAAGATGGATATCGTAACAGGTAAAATGCATAAAACCTGAAGTGAAGAAGAAGAAAAAAGATGGGTACTGAATCACTTTAGTCAAAACATTGGTGCCTCTGATAAGTTACCAGTAATGGTTCACGACCAGCTCATCGAAATATCTTCCGACAAAACGCTAGGGCAAGGATTTTGTGCTATAGGATGTTCTAAATCTATCATATTTTCAGGGTTGAAGCTTACTTAAACTGATTTTAAATTGCATATACCCTCCTCTGAAGATCCTATAAATCATACAGTATGTAATGTACATACTTTCATTTTGAAATTTCATATCATACGTCTAAATTTAATTCTTTGGAGCAAGTTTTCTCTGTTCGAAAACAATTAGTTGCCAAACCTGGCGATGCTTAACTTTGAAATGAAGATGAAAAAATAAACTTTGAATTTTGAGTAATACGACCAAGTTGTTTAACTTCTCAAAATCTGCGGAGGTATAAGAATTATTTATGAAATATGGTGTTTAGATAATCAAATAAGAATTCAAAACGTTATTGCAAGAACTTTGTGGTTGTATAATTCGCAGGTATTGCTAAACACAAATTAATGATTTATTCGGACTATCATTGTCAGCCAGTAACGCGGTTGACAATGAGAGCCCATGTCCCCTTGAAATGTTCAGTTTACCGCGATACTTTTAAAATAAGAATTCATTTAAGAATTATTAGATGCTCTTCTTTATGACCATTAAATACTCTTCACGTTGATATACACATATTAAGAGAAACGTAGTACAATCACAATAATAATTATTGTACTCGATACGATAATTTATTGCAATGAAGTGAGTACTGATTACAAGTCAAATTTTATCAAGCCCTATACGACACAAGATCGTATGCTAAAGTACAATAGTAGTAATAGTAATAATAATTCCTGGTGTGAGGTTATAGTAACATTTCAAATTTATTGTTATGACAATTTTCGTAGATTGCAAAACACCACCAATTATACTGGATGGTCTTTATATAACTAATTACCATTACACATTAAGTCACTAACGAATTTTAACATTTTTAATGAAAATACAACAGAGTGTCTTGTTCGTATCAATTGTTATTATATAAACATTTTTCGCCAACAAAATATGAACTTAAAGAAACTCTTAGGCAACGCCAAAGATGATGAAAAGGTCTGGAATTTACCAAAACGCATGCAACGATTGCGATAAACTTTATATTGGACAAACAAAAAGGAGTATCGAAACGAGGTTCAAAGAACATATTAGACACTATCGTTTCGATAAATCAGAACTATCAAGCGTAGCAGAGCATATGGTAAAATCCGGACATAAAATTGATTTAATTTTTTTTTAACTTCTTAAGAACGTAAACGCATGTAGCGAATTAGACGCATACGAAACGATATTTATGAAAAACAACAGAAACTTATTGAACAGAGAACCACCCTCAATTGCACACTCGAGTCTGATTGATTTATTACCATAAGGCCCTGTTAAAGATACGCTTCGTTTTCGTTCTGTCCTTTCCTAGAGAGACCAACCTATAGATTGTAAATAGTCATATGTTTTAATAAATTTTAGAGCCTGCGTAGAAAAGAATTTTCATGTGTGATACAGTTTTTACATTCAATCGGTAACACGGTTGACAATGGTAGCCCACGTGCTCTCGAAACGCTGCGTTCCCATGTCTTGATAAAGGTAAGGACTGCTCTATGGGATACCCGTGAACTCTTCTCACAGCAGCTAAACCATTGGCTCTTACGCCTTGCCGTTAAATAGGTCAAACACCAAAAAGTCATTGCGAACGCCACTAAAGTTAAGTTAAACTCATTTGGGTTTCGGAAACGTTCGAATTCCATGTAAATTTTTCCTTTCCTCGAGATGCGCTAGATTTATCAACTCTTCCTTTCCTCGCGTGATTTATCAAATAACGTAATGCACTCCCTTCTCCACAGTTAACTTACCTACATCGTAACGCAAACAATTCTTTATTTCCTAACGTCTCTCGCGAGCCGAAAATTACGAGATTGAGTTTGAAATATTCAGCAGCGACCCTTACCGGCCTCCAGCATCTTCTTCTTCGCCGCGTGCGCGACGAGGACGCAAGATCGTCCCCCGACGGCACGATCCGGAAGGAGAGGGTCGTCTTCCACTCCTTCGAGAAGCGCGGGAGTCTACGAGATTCCGTGCCGCTCCGTCTAAAGCGTTTCCCACGTTTGCGAAAAGTTTCGGGGCTTACTACCGCCGCTGTTAGGACGCAACGTTCCTCCTCACCCTTGCCCGTCTTTTGTGCCGCCGCCGCCACTACCGCCGTTCTCTCGAACAAAATGGAAACTTCCAGAAAATAGATATTTCCTTACCTTTACGTGAAACCGTTCTTCTTTTTCTATCTCTGTTCCTCGGACACTTTCTCCTTTGTCGGATTTACAGATCAGGTCGCGTTTAAACGGCTGGATGTGATAGTGGCAAGTATAGTTCGTGTTTGTAGGGTTGTTTCATTGCTACATCTTTTGTAAATAACAATTCTGAAATGTTCTAGTTTATTTTGCGAAAACAATTAAGAAATTTTCAGTTGCAAATAGCTTCGTTTTAGTGGAAAATTACAAAACAGTTTCTTTTAAAATATATACAGAATGGAACAATAAAACATTTTCATAGCACTTTTTCTATTACGATTGAGGTATCTCCAAAGCATAACTGCAAATATACAGTAGTATTATTTCTATTATTAAATACGATTGGTAGTACTTACTAACTAACCTTTAACGTTAACAATGAAACTATAGCCGCGGAATCTTCATGCTAGATACAATACAAAAAGCCTACGGAGATTTTTACAATACCATAAATAGTGTGTTGTATAGCAAATCTGTGTATATATAAGATCTCTTATATGCGCAATTGTCATTTAGTAAATAGAAACATAGAAACATACTTCTAAGTTACATAAAGAATTGGCGCTCGTTACATCCGAACTTAACTGTAAATTTATATCTCCGTTGTTCTTTTACGATACGTCGACCACAAAGAAAACATATTTTTCAGAGAGCCGAAACGTATCCAGCGCCCCTCGGTAAATGGGACCGTTCGACTCGGCCCGAGAGTGCCCGAAAGAGATGGAAGACGAACAAGGAAGAATGGAGTAGATGAAACGGAGGACGATCGCGCTATAAAAGTAAGAGATCCAGATGCTAAAGGGTAGGGGAAGGTATGCTCTTTCCATTCATCATCAACACGACGAACTACAATGGAGTTCCTATTAAAAAGGAGGACGAGACTTGCTTCCTGATTCATATAAGGGTTTAGTAGGGGGAACGGGTTGATTTGTGTCTGGTTGGGGTGATAATTTTTCGATTTGAGGGATAATTTGCGAAGTTGTTTTGAAGAAATGTTGCATCGAAAGGAGATTACGTTAAATTGTAGTTCCCTTCGAACAGAAAAAAATTTGTTTCGAGTATTCTTTAATATTTGTCGTAATTTTAGTGGTTTGACGTAAATTGCTAAGGGAAAGAAAGTTCCAATTTCTTTTTAAATTAACGAGTTACCGTTTTGATAGTCTACCTACACAGACCATGTTTCACAAAATGTTGCCATTGATTCTTGAATCACTTGCCGCAAACTGTCATATGTTACTGGAAGATTTGGAAATTTCAGCCGAAATTCATCTATACATCGTTGCAAAGAATATGACGATTCTTAATTTTCTAATTTTATACCATTTCTAAAGTATGGTTCGATAATGAAAACTTTGTGATTTATTGTAAACATTCTTGTATCAATAAACCAATTCACTACTCGCTACCAATAAGATATTTTGAAGAAATAACGTCATGGCCTGCTAGAAGGTAAATTTATTTAATTATTTAGTAGTACCATGGCTTGGTTAACACAGTTAAGTGCTTTAGAAAAGTCTATGTAGATAATGTGTGCAAGCTGCAGAGAGGCGATTTGCAGAGGTCGGACAAAAATTTTTTTCCACTGCAGTTTTACTGTAAGGGGGTCAGAGGTACAACATAACACATGGGCTGAAAAGTCCCGGGCCTAACAAAGAAAACACGGTTTTTTTGGTTCAGAATTAGCTTTATTCATCAACGTAATCTCCATCAAGAGCAACGCAATCATTCCAGCGCCGCTCTAACATTTCAATACCACTTTTGCAGAACGATTTATCTTTTACCTCAAAATAGGCCTCAGTTTCAGCGAAATTTCTTACCGGCCAGCATTCTTTTGAGGTCTGTGAACAGCCAATAGTCGCTGGGAGCCAAATCTGGCGAATACGGTGGATGTGGGAACAACTCGAAGTTCGATTCATGTAGTTTTGCCATTGTTTTTATTGACTTGTGACACGGTGCGTTGTCTTGATGAAACAACATTTTTTTCTTTGCCATATGCGGTCGTTTCTTTGCAATTTCGGCCTTCAAACGCTCCAATAACGCTATATAATATTCACTGTTGATGGTGTTTCCTTTCTCAAGATAGTCGATGAACCACGCACATGCCAAAATGCCGAGGCCATAATCTTTCCAGCCGATTGTTGTGCTTTCGGGCGCTTTGGACGAGGTTCACCAGTTGCTGCCCACTCGGATGACGATCATTTTGATTCCGGAGTGAAGTGATGGATCCATGTTTCATCCATTGTCACATATCGACACAAAAATTCCGGTTTGTTACGTTTAAGCACGGCCAAACACAGCTAAGAATCATCAACACATTCTTGTTTTTGGTCAACAGTAAGCAAACGCGGCACCCATTTTGAACAGAGCTTTCGCATAGTCAAATGCTCATGCAATATAAAGCCAATACGTTCTTTTGATACCTTTACGATGTCAGCTAACTCATTTTTCGATCATTCAAAACGATTTTGTGGATTTTTTTGATGTTTTCTGGTATTACCGCTTCATTTGGACGTTCACTGCGTTCTGCATCATCGGTGTCTCTACGACCACGTTTGAAGTCAGCAAACCAACGTTTTATTGTTGTTTCTGATGGAGCGGAGTCCCCATAACACTTTTCAAGCCATTGCTTCACTTGAACGGTATTCTTTTCCATCAAGAAGCAGTGTAAAATTAAAACACGAAATTGTTTTTGATCCATTGTTTTGAAAATAACAAAAGTAACGTGACTCTTAGCACAATAACTCACAAGCTAATGAAATTTTAACAGCTGTCTTTTGAAGGTTAGTACTAACTGAGAGAAAGGTGACAGCAATAAAACTAGCGTCATCTATGTGTTAGGCCAGGGACTTTTCAGCCCATGTGTTATAGATCCACCCTCGTATACTTTTCATTTCATTTCAAATAGTTTTTGTTTTTATTTCGAAAGGTCGTGGTTCAATTTTGACGTCACACTCAGAATCTTTACATTTGATTACTATAGGTTTATAAGTTTATTTCTATGGAAACCAAATGAGATTGACAAACTGGCATGACCCCTGACAAATCCTTGGTTTGAGTAGAGACGGTAAATTTGTTTGGTCGAAATATACTTAAAACATAAAATTTTTCTTAGAAAGGAGCAATAGAGAGAAAGAATAAAAGATTGAAAACTTACGGCTTACTACAATCTTCAAGTATATAAAGGTTTCGATGAGGCAATCTAGTTTCAACAATATTGAGATCGCCCTCATAATGTTAACAAATAATAAACTAAACGCCAAAGATGGATAATCGCAATACCGATAAGAATAACCCATTACTAGTGTTCACGATTAATTCGTAAACGATTTCGTTCGAAATGGTAGTAATTCCTCCGCCAGTGATCGATTTCATCACGACTAGTTCTCCTTCGCACACGAATTTTTATCGCGATAAAAGTTCCCATAGATACCGTTCAATTACGACACGGTCTTACGCAATCCGACTTATTGTCATTACACTGTATCGTTGCTTAAATAAAATGCTTTCACGTGAATAACAGTGGATTACGTAATCCGGTTAGAAAATGGCTAAAAAATCGATGAAATCGCCGCGGCATAAAAGTGAAAAGGACCTGGGACGATTGCGAGCGTACGATACAAGGTATAGTAACTAAGGTGGTAAGATTTCCGATGTGTAAAAAGCGAACCGTGAAAAATGGTCGGAATTAATATTGTTACGCGAACAATGACAGGTTCTGTTGCATAAACATTTGTGAAACTAAATTGAACGGCTGTGTTACATGTGTTTGCATATACGTTTGCGTATCTCTAGAGCCTTTTGGAATAGGGTACATACATACGTACATGAAAGTTACTGCAATTCTGCTAGTGAACGTAAATGATAGTTTGATAATCTTCAACGAAATGTGTATGCGTCCAACTATTAAGTAATAATAGCATTTATTTATTGCTTAATACTACATACAAGTGTTGGGAAAAATTTGGTCATTATCGTGATTAAACATTAAAACTTAATCCGTCAATGTTTGTTATTGTTAGTTAATAATCATTATTGCCGTACCAAGTACATTAATGTCGAGGAAGACTGTGTTGAAAAATAAAAACATATAAAGCCACTGTAGTTTTAGTGTAAGGGGGTCATTTCAAATAGTTTTAGATCAAATCCTATTACACGGCAAAAATAACATATACACTACCGCTCAAAACTGTTCAGGCACTCTCAATGACAGCAAACGTGTATATAAACTCAGCAAAAATATTAATAATATTTATTTTTTATGTACAGATACTCGTACATGAATAAAAATATATTAAATAAATGTGAAAATTAAAACGTTTAATTTAAATTTTGCTTTCATCTATGTGACCTCCTCTTGATTTAATATTCGTAGCACACAATCGAGGAATTCTCGCAATAAGTTTTACCAGAGACTCTTGTGTTATTGAGGTCCAACTCGATTGCAATTTGTTCCACACGTCAGTAGCTGATGTCGGAGCCGATTTCCATATTTCCCGATCTAGTTCTTCCCATAGTAACTCGATTGGATTTAAGTCGGGGCTCTGGGGAGGCCATTCCATAATTTTGAGAGTTCCTTCCTCTTCTAAATGGCGAAAATAGTCTTTACATAATTTAGAGGAATGTTTTGGCTCATTATCTTGCTGGAAGATTTTGACCCAAAAGTCGAATTCCGGAAGGTATTGCGTGGTTCTCCAAAATTTCGCGGTAGCCTTCGTTTTTTAATATACCGGCAATTTTCACAATGTCCCCTACACTAGTGCCAGCAAAACAGCCCCAAATGATGATAGAACCTCCACCATGCTTCACGGTAGCAGCAATACACTCTTCTCTGGCACGTTCACCCACAGATCTTCTTACGAATATGCGTCTTCGGGTTCCGAACAGATCAAATTTGAACTCATCCGTCCATAGGACGTTGTTCCACTCTTCTATGGTCTAGTGTTGGTGTTCACGAGCCTATTTAAGTCGCTTTTGCTTGCTTTGTTTGTGTTGTAATGACTTTTTCATCGCAATACGTCCATGGAGCCCGGCTTTCTGTAGGCGACGTTTGATTGTAGAAACACTGACTAGTTTTTGGCGACCAACATTTAATTCTGCGGTGATTTCCGGGGCTGTTTTGCATCTATTTAACTTGCCGCTTTTGGCCTTACACTCCGTTTTCTATTAAGAAAACTGCCAGTTTCCTGATATTTTTTTACGTTATAGTCAACCGTATCGTGGTGTATTTTCATTTTTTTGGCAATTTGTCGATTACTTATGCCACTGTTATGGTAAGCTATTATAAGTGCACGTGCTTCCATACTAATTTCTCTTCGCGGAGGCATTTTAAAAAATTATCACAAGATATTTCGCTCACGACGTGAATAGAGTAAATACCACACTGCAACTGACCATAGGTTACAGATTTCACTATAATCTTCTAGGAAGGTAATTTAACTACAATCTAACAGATGACTAAATTTACCCAGTAAATTCAGAGGGATTGTTATTGTAATTGCACCGCAATAAACAGTTTATGGTAATCCGACAAAGTGCAGGTAAATGATAGTAAACCTCATGCGATATAATGGGTGTTTATCTTACTGAACTACATTTTAAATACGTATTTCATTTTATTATAATGTTTTTTTTTGTAAACATAATACTATATGAATAATCCATGAAAACAGGGATGCCTAAACACTTTTAAGCGGTAGTGTACATACGTACATGAAAGTTACTGCAATTCTGCTAGTGAACGTAAATGATAGTTTGATAATCTTCAACGAAATGTGTATTCGCCCAATTATTAAGTAATAATAGCATTTATTTATTGCTTAATACTACATACAAGTATTGGGGAAAATTTAGTCATTATCGTGATTAAAAATTAAAATTTTATCCATCAATGTTTGTTATTGTTAGTTAATAATCATTATTGCCGTACCAAATTAATGCCGAGAAAGACTGTGTTGAAAAATAAAAAAATATAAAGCCACTGTAATTTTATTGTAAGGGGGTCATTTCAAATAGTTTAGATCAAATCCTATTACACGGCAAAAATAAGATATATATGTAGATAAACAATACAGTGGTCAAAAAAAGTAAACATGCAAATACAAATAAAAGCTGAAATAAGTGACTAGACAAATCAAAACATATTGCAAACAAGCTGATATATAAAAACAACAGAAGAAGCCATTTTTAGAATGGATCAGGGTGTAGTCTATTGGCATTAGTGAACATATGTGACTGAGGCACCTTGAACAATGACGAATATAATACATACATGAACAAAAGATTACATTCTTTTGAGAGGCTTTTAATTATCTTTCGAGATACTTAAAAAACATAGTCATATTGAAAAAAATGTTAGGGAAAAAAATCGCCTATTGTAGCAAATCACTAAAAGAAAGCTAAAATTGAGAGGAACTTGCTTACGAAAACCAAACATATTTTTTTAATTTCTTAACAATGTAGATATGCCAGAAATTCTCGGACTAGTCAGTTTTTATATAAATGAGTTCTTTTCCATACCGCTGCCGAAATAATGACGTTATCATTAATTTGTTTAAGTATGAGATTTACGTTTTGACATCAAGGATAAAAAGTCAATTGCCTTCTGAATTCGACTACACCCAACAGTATCCTCTGCAGCTCTAAACCTTCAAAACAATAATTAATGTAGGAGAATGAAATCAACTCATTCACAAGCATATCACATCAACATAACACATGGGCTGAAAAGTCCCGGGCCTAACACATAGATGACGCTAGTTTTATTGCAGTCACCTTTCTCTCAGTTAGTACTAACCTTCAAAAGACAACTGTTAAAATTTCATGATATTCTATTCATTAGTTTGTGAGTTATTGTGCTAAGAGTCACGCTACTTTTGTTATTTTCAAAACAATGGATCAAAAACAATTTCGTGTTTTAATTTTACACTGCTTCTTGATGGGAAAAAATACCGTTCAAGCGAAGCAATGGCTTGAAAAGTGCTATGGGGACTCCGCTCCATCAGAAACAACAATAAAACGTTGGTTTGCCCACTTCAAACGTGGTTGTAGAGACACCGATGATGCAGAACGCAGTGGACGTCCAAATGAGCCGGAAACACCAGAAAACATCAAAAAAATCCACAAAATCGTTTTGAATGATCGAAAAGTGAAGTTGCGTGAGTTAGCTGACATCGTAAAGATATCAAAAGAACGTATCGGCTTTACATCGCATGAGCATTTGACTATGAGAAAGCTCTGTTCAAAGTGGGTGCCGCGTTTGCTCACTGTTGACCAAAAACAAGAACGTGTTGATGATTCTGAGCAGTGTTTGGCCATGTTTAAACGTAACAAAGCGGAATTTTTGCGTCGATATGTGACAATGGATGAAACATGGATCCATCACTTCACTCCGGAATCAAAACGATCGTCATCTGAGTGGACAGCAACTGGTGAACCTCGTCCAAAGCGCCCGAAAGCACAACAATCGGCTGGAAAGGTTATGGCCTCGGTATTTTGGGATGTGCGTGGTGTAATATTCATCGACTATCTTGAGAAAGGAAATACCATCAACAGTGAATATTATATAACGTTATCGGAGCGTTTGAAGGCCGAAATTGCAAAGAAACGACCGCATATGGCAAAGAAAAAAATTTTGGTTTCATCAAGACAACGCACCGTGTCACAAGTCAATCAAAACAATGGCAAAACTACATGAATTGAACTTCGAATTGCTCCCACATCCACCGTAATCGCCAGATTTGGTTCCCAGCGACTACTGGCTGTTCGCGGACCTCAAAAATATCCTCGCCGGTAAGAAATTTCGCACGAATGAAGAGGTTATCGCTGAAACTGACGCTTATTTTGAGGCAAAAGATAAATTGTTCTAAAAAAGTGGTATTGAAATGTTAGAGCGGCGCTGGAATGATTGCGTTGCTCTCGATGGAGATTACGTTGATGAATAAAGCTAATTTTGAACCAAAAAAACCGTGTTTTCTTTGTTAGGCCCGGAACTTTTCAGCCCATGTGTTAGATTCAGTTCTTGACAAAAATAAAAATGGCTATGAAATTTTTGCGCGTACATACGTTGTCTCTAGTTGGCCTGATTAATTTATCGACACTTCAAAGTTACGCATAGTTGTAATTCTTCATTTTAATTCAATTTTTGATGTTGGAAGGGAAAGAACAAAAATACAAACAATCTAAAGCTAATTTAACATATAAGATAAAGTAAGTGTTAAAGGCGTTGTTTGGGCCATTTCTATCATTTGTGGAACTTTTATATTCCGACGTATCGGCAGTGCGTCTAGTGTAGTCTTCAGGGCAGACTTGATAAGGGCTGTTGCTAGCCAGCTCCATATACTTATGAAACGCTGCGTTCTGAATAAATTATTAATTTGTGCGGAGTGTTGTTTACTGCAATACCTGCGATTTGTCTTCCCAATTTTTTAGTGAAATTCGTCCGGTGCGGAGATTGAATTCGATTTTATATTTAATAATTTTTAATCGTAACTCTATCTATGTTACTACAAGCTATTCAAATAAAGTAATAACTAAAGTACAAAATTCCCATATATAAAAAAAAATGTTTTTCGTATATCTTTTCAACTAATCACAAAAACAATTTACTAGAAAGAACTTCGCGCCACTACCCAGAAGTCTCGAACAAAGTAACGAATTACAAAGACATCAGTTCAGAGAAATTGAATGTTTGTCACCACGAAAACTCCTCTTTATTTGTAACGTTTTACGACCGATTCATTCGAACGCTTGTTCATCTCCTTCCGAAGCAGAAGAAGCCCCAAAAACAACGCCTACAGTACGACGACCGAAACAAACAACAAAGATCCTCGACGACGTCGCTATTGAATAAACAAAACCGCGACAGCGATTTAAAATTCGTGTCACTAAGCCAATAACACCGCATGTCTAACACATTCGACGCAGACGAGATCGGTTTTTTTTTTGTTTCGTGCGGAGAAAACAATATCCAGGTAGAAAAAAGCTCGCGCTGTCTCACAGGTGTGGAATGCCGTATGATACGCTGATGATTATTAGTCGGTTTCGATTTTAAAATTAGGTACACGCTCCAAAAGCCAGGACCGAATCGGAAGGCGCGCGGGACGTATGATATCGGTCATAGCTAAATGTGTAGCGGACCGCGCACCTTTTCGAGGTAGGTACTGACATGCGGAATTTTTCGACAAGCGAATTCTGTTAAATTTACATGAATAATAGGTCTCGTAAGTAAATGTCAAATCGTGTGAAGCATTTCTATTGGTATTAATAAGCGAACGCGTAAATTTGAAATGCATGAAAGCAGAAATGCAAACGGTGATTATTCTCAAAAGAGATCGTAAGTTGTTCTGGTGCTTCATGAACAATTAGAAAGACATGCGATGCATTTTCCAATGTCTTTCAGACTGTGCATAAATCAAGGCCTCAATGTGCATCTAGCAATTCTTCTTTTAATTATAAATATTTTTGTGTTGATGCCTTCTATGAATCGGATGTGAAAAACAGTATCTAAAGACATTAAATGGAGTCAACTTGAGGTAATCGACAATGAAGCTTCTTCGTACGTAACTGTGCAGTTGTTTTGTCCTATCCACTGTTAACTATATTCAGCCTAGCGATAAGTACGTCAACTTTTCCCATGATTTGGAAAATTACTCATCCCCTTTTAATCGGTTGTCTGATTAATATTTTTGACATTTAGTTAACGGGCATTTGCAGATCATATCTACATAATATCAAGTTTATATCTCAATATGTTATTGTGCCGTGGCTAATTCTTGAATTGTGTGTCGTGATTGTTCATAAAAATGGATCCTGTTAAACAAAGAGCCGTAATAGAATAACTCCAGAAAAAGGGCATGACACTAACTTAAAATCATAAAAGCATTATGGCAACTATTGGTGAGTCTACAGCTTCTTATGATATAGTAAAACGCTGGTGACGAGATTTTAAATGCGGAAGAACATCCTATGAAAACCAACATGGGGGCGGTCCTCACAGTTACAACAGACGGAAACATTAAAAAGGTACACGATATCGTACTGCAAAATCGATGAGTATGCATCAGCAACATTGAGAAATATACTGACTTAACAATATCATGTGCACAAGTAAAATATTTGATTGTAATTATAGCTACACTGTTGCAAACAGAAAACATTCTGTCTTGAGAATATATTGAAAAAATATTACCAAAAGTAAAAAGAAAACATCGATAGGAGACTTGAACATGTGTTTAGCAAATAATGATATAAATATTACACATTGAAAAATACAACTGGTAATCACAGCATAATAGCCCATTCCATGACTAATATACAAAATTAGAGTAAAAAACAGAAGCTGCTGATATATCAGACTATAACATAATAAAGGCGGCTTTTACAGAATCAAAAAAGTACAACTCTTTTTACACAGGAATTAAATTATTTACTCACACAAAGAACTAATAATATCAAGCTGTGCGTAACGGTATCTAATGATGAACTAAGCTCACTGTCAATGTAATTTGCGCATACTGTATCGGTGTAAATAGCATCTCTGCAGGAACTCAGTTAATTCTTAAAATTCCGATTTCATTTCCAGTGTCATAAAATTTCTATCCGTATATTACTTAAAATATCTATATCTGGTATTATTTGTGGTGTACCCAATTATTTCACGATTTTGAAAGTTAATATTCCAGTTGTACATGCTTATAGAGCTATTACATGAATAACCTCTTTTTAAAATATCTTTTGTTAATTTAGTGTCCATTCTTTTGGGTGGTGGTGTATATTGTATATGTTCACAGAACACCTGGTGTTACCGATACCTTGATAGAAGCATTGAACTCGTATTCAGAGAGTGATACTGAATTTAAACCTAAAGTGTTAAATAATACAGAACACATGCTCACAAATAAGTTATGAAAAAATATAGCACTTTACAAAAAGCACTTGATCGATCTAAGAATAGAGTTGTGCAAAACTTTTAGACTACACGTAAATTGAATCTAAAAATTCTGGATTCAAAAGTGTGATCTTCACTCGAACCTTCTAAATCGTTGTATTCAGAGCATTTTTCGTATCGCCTAATTCTGAGATTTAAGTCCTATTTAAAATACATCCTGTATATGTTGTAATCATATGAAATATTGTCTATTAATTATCAATGAATTTATCTAAATTTTACTAGTTTACCTATTCCAGATATTTTCTCGTCACTGTTTGGTGCACGCTGTTATTTTTTATTATGGTTGTTAGAAGTTGGAGCCAAAGTACCGTTAGTACTGTACAGGTTTCTTTCTAAAGTTTTACAGATATCTACTTTGGGTATTCTCTATTAACTTATTATTCACAATTTTTTTTTTAAAAAAAAGAAGTCACTTCAACAACATTTGCAGAGGAGACGTAAACTGTATTATCGTTTATTATATATTTCGCTTTTCGTAAATATTTTGTTTTTATATAAATAAATATTTCAAAATGTCATTATTAAAAGACCCACACATTTCAATCACATTGTATAAATATGCATTATTCCGAAATTATACTTATAATCTTCAAAATTTCTCGTACGACGGAAGGATGGCCGACTAGCAGCATTTACCTTTATAATCTCACACACATCGAGTATGTGTGTATTCTGTGGCCTATCATATAGCCGAACAAATGCGTTGCTATGGATATAAAGCAGGACAACAAATAAACATCGTGTCAAAGTCAGATATGTTGGCATCGTTTCTCCTGAGAATAATTAGTTATTTTCTCATATAACTCTATAATTATATAAAGATCTTCGTTTATATCCAATCACAAAGTGTATCAGCTGATACTAAAAATCTGCAACTTCCGCACACATATTTTGGAAGCCGAAGACCAGTCCATCTTGTAGGCGAGAAATCACGTGCGAGTGAGTACGATTTCAAAGATTAAAGACGTCAAATCTTCTTAAGTTCATCAAAATTATTTGTATCAACTACTCTCATTTTGTTTCGCGTACTAATTAGAATATTTAAAGATTAGCTAGACAGGGATTGCCTTAGGTTTTCTGTAAAAAAAAAGCAATATATATTTATTAATTTGCTTATTTTAATTTGAAAACGTTATCACATAATTGATCAAAATTTTAAATCAACGAACACCCATTTAAAAAAATTAAAGAGCCTGAGATTTTCCACCACAATATGGATACGAATATCTACAATAATGTTGCCCTAAAATCTTAAATAAATCGGACGAGAACGCACCAAACGACGGCCTTCGAAATCTACTAGTAACTATACTATAATAATGCACGCTCTTTGAGTACATACGTAAGTACATCGCATGGGAAAGTTGTTCATCAATAGCTTTTTAGATTGTCTTGCTTTCTAAACGATATCGAGCCGCTTTCGATTACGCAACCGCGGCCATTGTATGCTCTCGTACGCTATTCGCGTAGAATGCGACCGATTCATAAAAATTTCTAGTTGACATAACCGGCGGTGAACGTACTTGAGGAAGAATTATTCGTGGCCGACGTAACCTGTCGCACGACGAGAAATGCTATCAATGAAGATAATTAGCACGAGATTTTAATCCTGTCTATTTCGAATAGTTACCAGCAAATCCACAGGTATGCTACGATTTCTTAGATGGGAAAAAAAAATTACAGTGAAGTATGCAAAGGGGAACTGGTTGAGTAAATTCTTTCTGTTACAGCTTATTGTAGTAGAATCGCCGAACATATATGCAGTAGCAACGTTTGTATTCATGTAAAGATCGAAAAGCCTAAATCATAAGGTACAATTGCATGCATAGGTGATTGGCATTTGTAGTGAGTGTTTTTAACTTTCAGTACTTCGTAAGGAATCTTCCGAAAATATTTTGTCATATAATGATGGTCTTTTACGTAGTAATACACACATCGATATACAGATATTATCTGAGCAAAGTCAACGACGGGGAAGTATCTACAATCCAACGATCCCCCACTGTAGCTATAACCATGATGTAGTAGGGCAACAATGAAGTAGTGCATTTGTACACAGCAGATTGTGACATTTTGCAGGGTGACCTGCTATCTATTCATCTTTGGTGTCTAGAGAACCATTTACCGCTAAATATTGCTAAGTGTAAAGCGATGACGTTTGCCCATAGCACTGATACAGTGGGGTATGCGTACAATGTTTCTCGGTGAACTTTTAACGCGTTGTGAGGAGTACAGAGATCTTATAAGCTCATTATAAACGCAATATATAATAATAATAATAAACATATTCTTATTGCTCTTCTCATAATTATAAATCTAATTCACCAGAATAACATTGTACAATTCCCAATTGTTAAGGACTTAACATTGTTTTTTGTATTTTCAAATTTTTTTACTATTATGTATTTTATCTTCTTTGCATTATTATTTTCATTTAGAATATTATTTTATTTTCATTTTTATATTTATTTATTTTGCTCTCTTATATCCAATTTTATTTTAATATGTATGTACATTACGCATTGTATATGTATGCAAGTCAGCCATTCGCATTACGCTAGCTAAAACTGCCTAATTAGAAATCATTCACTGCAACGTCGTCGGATATGTAATGGGAGTTTTCTTGAAATTTAAGGTACACAAGCATAGGCAGTCGTCTCCCGCGCGACAGTCGAGGTATTAGCGATCGTGCACTCTCGGTCACCTTTCGCGCCTCGTCGTAACGTGTACAGTAACGTCGTCGTAAGATTATTAGAGATTTCTAAGTTTTTCTAGTTTTGGCGGGAATCGTCGAGGACGTTGTCTATACATTTATTTCTGGCGGGAGTCATTTGGTATCGTCGTCGGAGCACATGTATAGATTTTTTTAATAAGTATAAATTCTCGATTTTCTATCATCGTACGTCGAGGCTACTGTGTCCATTGTCGTCTATACATATTTTTAGTCTTCAGTTAAGTTTGTGTCGGAAATTATTTTGGTGAGATTGTCGGCGCGCATGTATAGACCTCCTCTACAAGTACGATCACTCCGCTTCTTGCTGACGGTCGTTGCGGCCGCAGCGCCCGTTGTCTTTTGTACGTTTGTTCGGTCCTTGTCGTATCGGGACTTAGAAATTTTTCATTTAGTTGCTCGTCATGGCGGACGAGTGTCCCGGACCAGTTTTCTTATGTAATGTCGGCATCATCGCTCCGTTTTACTTGTCGGTGCACAGTTCGCACATTTGCTGGTTACTGGATTTTTCCCTTCTTTGGGGCGCAGTAGAGTAGAGAGCTAAAGATTGCACATAGCGTAATATTTCAAACGAGAACGCCTGGGTAGCTGTGACATTACTTTTGTATTGAGATCGGCTATTATCGCTACTGTCGCCCTCGACCAGGCGTTCAAGCTCTAAGAGATAGGGTGGGTTCCCCTATAAATGTGAATATAACAAACGTATTTGGTCAAGTACAAATACATGCCAATAATACAGGGCCAAGTCCCTTAGGCAAATTTCAAACAAGGAAAGTATATTAGGCTCCCGGAAAGGGACATATAAATAAGCATAGCACCGAGGTGCGCTTATAAATTTAAGAAATAAATAGGGTTGGCTCCCCTATAAAAAGGTAGTGGTGCATGCAAACAGATAGAGGGATTACAACATGCCTCTAACAAAGCTTCAGCGGAAGCATATAAGAGTTTAACCTTTTAAACAGAATTAAGACATAGCGTTGCAACGTACATGCTGAGGCATTACTTTATGTTGCTACCAATGAAAATACATATACAAATGCTAATGTACATTACATGTATAAGAGAGCTCGAATAACTGCAACTATTGCAAATCTATATATCTTACGTACATCGTACATGTACATAGGCAAGAGTGGAAACCGTGTAACCATTTCATTTTTAAATATATTTTTTTTGCGCATGCGCATTGAGTTTCACTGTACAACCTTTCCTCTAGTAAATAAGCGAACATACTCTACAAGTAAGTATTGGTCCAGTAATTTAGGAAATTACGAGCAGGCTACAGCGGCGTTGTTCTTCAAACCAGGAGAACGTAACACCAATTTTGTCTCCATTTCAATATTATGTTTAATGGCATTCATCCAATGTTCACTAGAAATTCTAAAGGTAATTCGTTCGAGTAATACGTTTTTAAATCTTGTATTGTGTCTGGCAACATACTCTTTCGCTTGAGTTCAAATTAATTCGATTGGATATAATTAGCAATGATATGGTGGAATGGTGGAAGTCTTAATACCAGTGGGTAATTGCAATTGCAAAAGTTCATGAGAGCACGTCATACGAAACAAATATCTTCATTTTCGGTTGCTGAAAGTTGTATTCTTTTGATAACTTAAGAGAAATCATTCTAAAATTAATAAAATTTTTACTTTTATTATTGTAAGAATTTTTTTAACAGTTGGCAGTTCATTTCTATAAAAGGAAGAATGGATAATTCGTAGGAGGTTATTTTTCTCATCCCTCTACCTACTCTAATGATCATCTTTCCAACCGGGGCTGGCAGTGTCTTGTGTGCTTGGCTATTAGTCTTGGGATGCTAGGTTCGAACCCCAGGGCTCTTTCAGGGCTCACTGTGGGTTTTTACTCCAAGGTAGATATCGGGAGCAAATATCTGAAGACCCACCACAGGCGCAAACAAAATAATAATAACTAATTGCCGATCAATGCCCTCTGTAATTGCCGAAAGCTGTTACTCTAGGGTAGTTTTTCGGTGGTTCAAACTCCTAATAGGCTTCATATTTAATATTTTTTGATTTTTAAATGTATGAATTGACATGAAGATCTGCAGCGTTTGGTATTATATGAACATTTATGACTTTGGAAGTACTTCGCTGTTCCTAAAATCTTTTAGATATATTTAGAAATACTGTCTTTATCTTACACCGACTATTAAGTCCTGTTCCTATAAGGTGAATTTTCCCAAAGTACTGCTAAGAGCAAAAAAAGCTTTGTACGCACCTTTACAAAGACTAATTTAAAAAATATTACGGAAAAGCAAAACCACATACATGGGATTTGAGTCTGATTGCTTCTCGCCGAGCTCTGGAGTTCCTCAGGGGAGTAACTTGGGTCCACTTCTGTTCCTCATATATATAAATGATTTGTGCTATCAACTGAACTGTCCAAAGTTGTTATACGCAGATGACTTGAAGTTGTACTCAACAATTAATAATTCTCAGGATTGCATTTATTTGCAAAGCCAACTCCATATATTCCACACGTGGTGTGTCAACAACAAACTAACAGTTAATGTAAACAAATGCAAAATTGTCACCTACACTCCAATTATATATACCTATCACTTGGCTGGTTCTCCTTTACCTAAAGAGACCTCTATGAGGGACTTGGCCGTCGTCTTTGATTCAAGACTGACCTTTATGGAGCATATATCCAGTATTTGTATATCGGCGTTGAGTATGTTAGGATTCATTATACGTGTTACACGACCATTTGCTTCTATAACAGCTATTCTTCCTCTTTATTTCGCTTTTGTTCGGTCTCGACTGGAGTATGCGTCCTTGGTCTGGTCACCTATGTACATCTATCAGATACATCTTCTAGAGCAGATTCAGAGAAGGTGTTTGAAGTTCTTGTACTTTAAAAAATTTAATACTTACCCGATACAAGGATTTAGCCACAGTGCTCTGCTAGACGCATTTAATATTGATTCATTAGAACTACGTCGAAAACAGGCTGAGTGTAAATTCCTATTTACTTTACTTCATAATGGTCTTGATGTCCCTGAGTTGTTGAGTAAAATCAACTTCATTGTACCACGTTCAGGATCTAGGCAAACAAATACATTTTACTGTTTCGCACCTAGAACAAACATCGCCATCAGGTCCCCAATACACAGATTGTGTAGCACTTTCAACTCTATGGAGTTTGCCGAGTTGGATATACATACCTGCACTTTACCGTCCCTTTTGACGGTATGTAGACCGCGGGTGCGTTACACTTAGTTGAAGTTTTCTAATTTGACATACTTTAATTTTATGTTATTTATATTTGCATGTGTATATTATTTAACATTGCCTTGTAATTGGATATTTGTATCTGTTGGGCATTAAATATTATTATTATTATTATTATTAAAACCAGAGCTAATAAAGCAACAGAAATTATCATGCATTAGCTCTAAACAGACACCAAATGATAGGATTTTTTAAATGTAATCAAGCTCACTGTTAAGGACTTAACATTGTTTTTTGTATTTTCTAAATTTTTACTATTATGTATTTTATCTTCTTTGCATTATTATTTTCATTTAGAATATTATTTTATTTTCATTTTTTATATTTATTTATTTTCATTCTTATATTTATTTATTTTGCTCTCTTATATCCAATTTTATTTTAATATGTCTGTACATTACGCATTGTATATGTATGCAAGTCAGCCATTCGCATTACGCTAGCTAAAACTGCCTAATTAGAAATCATTCACTGCAACGTCGTCGGATATGTAATGGGAGTTTTCTTGAAATTTAAGGTACACAAGCATAGGCAGTCGTCTCCGCGCGACAGTCGAGGTATTAGCGATCGTGCACTCTCGGTCACCTTTCGTGCCTCGTCGTAACGTGTACAGTAACGTCGTCGTAAGTTTATTAGAGATTTCTAAGTTTTTCTAGTTTTGGCGGGAATCGACGAGGACGTTGTCTATACATTTATTTCTGGCGGAGTCATTTGGTAACGTCGTCGGACCACACGTATAGATTTTTAATAAGTATAAATTCTCGATTTTCTATCATCGTACGTCGAGGCTACTGTGTCCATTGTCGTCTATACATATTTTTAGTCTTCAGTTAAGTTTGTGTCGGAAATTATTTTGGTGAGATTGTCGGCGCGCATGTATAGACCTCCTCTATAAGTACGATCACTCCGCTTCTTGCTGACGGTCGTTGCGGCCGCAGCGCCCGTTGTCTTTGTACGTTTGTTCGGTCCTTGTCGTATCGGGACTTAGAAATTTTTCATTTAGTTGCTCGTCGTGGCGGACGAGTGTCACGGACCAGTTTTCTTATGTAATGTCGGCATCATCGCTCCGTTTTACTTGTCGGTGCACAGTTCGCACATTTGCTGGTTACTGGATTTTTCCCTTCTTTGGGGCGCAGTAGAGTAGAGAGCTAAAGATTGCACATAGCGTAATATTTCAAACGAGAACGCCTGGGTAGCTGTGACATTACTTTTGTATTGAGATCGGCTATTATCGCTACTGTCGCCCTCGACCAGGCGTTCAAGCTCTAAGAGATAGGGTGGGTTCCCTATAAATGTGAATATAACAAACGTATTTGGTCAAGTACAAATACATGCCAATAATACAGGGCCAAGTCCCTTAGGCAAATTTAAAACAAGGAAAGTATATTAGGCTCCCGGAAAGGGACATATAAATAAGCATAGCACCGAGGTGCGCTTATAAATTTAAGAAATAAATAGGGTTGGCTCCCCTATAAAAAGGTAGTGGTGCATGCAAACGGATAGAGGCATTAGTACATGCCTCTGACAAAGCTTCAGCGGAAGCATATAAGAGTTTAACCTTTTAAACAGAATTAAGACATAGCGTTGCAACGTACATGCTGAGGCATTACTTTATGTTGCTACCAATGAAAATACATATACAAATGCTAATGTACATTACATGTATAAGAGAGCTCGAATAACTGCAATTATTGCAAATCTATATATCTTATGTACATCGTACATGTACATAGGCTAGAGTGGAAACCGTGTAACCATTTCATTTTTAAATATATATTTTTTTGCGCATGCGCATTGAGTTTCACTGTACAACCTCTCCTCTAGTAAATAAGCGAACATACTCTACAAGTAAGTATTGGTCAAGTAATTTAGGAAATTACGAGCAGGCTACAGCGGCGTTGTTCTTCAAACCAGGAGAACGTAACACTCACTGATCAAGCAATAAAGAACCTTATTTGGGTTATGACGATTTGATGACGCAGTGTTCAATGATATTTGCTATTGCATCTATTGGCTGCGTCATGTATATTCTTGGGGGACTGGTGGTACCATTTTTAAGTTTTTAAATATCATTTTGACGTGGTTAAATATAAAACAAATTAATTTTCTCATCGTGGTTACTCAAAATTTGTTGTTAAAATGAAAGGCATTTCCTAAATAATTCAGTAAAAACTATATAAAAAAATGTTCTTTTCTGAATTTTTTGTTTTGTTTAAAATTATCAGTTTTATACTGTTACTTATTATTGAAGAAAATGTCTTATTTCATGGGAAATTAATATAATCTTTAAAGAAATTTATTGGAAAACTTGTTAGAATGTGGAGCAAAACAAATTGGACCTCGTATTTTTTTTTAAACGTCCTTACTTTATACAGAAAGAAAAGACTTTGAAAATTAAAACTTTCGATCTATATTCCACATTTATTTTGCTTTCATAAAATTGCCAAATATATTTCTAATCCCCACATGTAGAATTCACCATTCACATTTTAATTCTTCATTTTCCACCCAAAAAATATTCCCGTTAATTTAGACCTCTCAACGTCAAAATATTTCTCTTCCCATTACATCTACGTGGTCTCACGTTTTTACCTGACAGATATAACTACAATTGAAGACACCCTCCCGCTTATTTGTCGCACGCCTTTTGTCCAAATCTTTGTCAAAAGGCTCCCGCCCGGGGACAAGATTTCGACAACTCCGTACATACTTACACCCCGCTAGCGAGAAAAAAATTTCAGGTATGCATCTACGGTAGTACGCAAAGAATTTGGCGAGGCCTGTCAAAGAATCGTGCGTTGTTTACCATTTTTGCGGCGGTAGCCGAGGCTGTACTCCCACGGGAACCAGAAAAACGATGGACAGTCGTTCGATGAGACCGAGGGATCTTTCCGTTGCGAATGTCCGATACCAGGCACCTCCTTTTCGGTTTATTAGGGCTAGTTATCTATCTCCGGGTTTGGTGTGCTGTCCCTCTCGTTCACCTCGTTGGTCGGTTCGCAAGAAAAGAATTCTTCGCTTGACCTATTTAAATTGTTGTCGGAAAACTGTATTACTGACGGATTTATGGTATGATTATATATTTCCATTATATCCTCTCTACCCTTTAACTTTTCTAAGCATTATAGCAAGTAGAGGAAGATCGAGACAGCAATGTTGTTTGACTGGTTTAATTTCTTAACTAAAATATCGACTGCACCGTTTCAAATACAAGAACTGAAGGTGCATTATCTAGAAATTAACCTCTTCTCTAGAGAGTCTCATTAAAAATTAGTACCAATTTTGTAATTAATAATTCATAAATCATTTATAATTTAACTGTAATACGAGGGTAAGCTGAAAAATTCGGTAACTACAGCATAGCTAATAGCAATATTTCAATGAAATGTGTTTCATCATTTTCGACATAACCTCGCTCAAGATCAATACAATTACTGAGTCGATGCTCAAGTTTCTTTATACCTTGAGAGTACTCATGTTCCTCGAGCTTCTCAAAATACTGTTTCACGACAGCTATCAGCTCCTCATCCAAAGCAATTCTCATATCGCCGAGGTGTTTCTCAAACTTGGAGAAAAGATGAAGACGAAGCTAAATCCGGTGAATAAGGAGGATACTCAGGAGCTTCGAACTTTACTTTGGTCGATTTTGCTTCGACAATTCTGCTCTTGTGAATTGGTGCATTGTCTTGATGGAAAAGGATTCCTTTTTGGTTTCTTCCTGGTGGGAAGACACCATCTTTTCTGCCGATAGAATGACTTTGGTCTTCTTTGCAGCCGGTTCACAGCGTTTAGTCCACTGTTTTGATTGCTGTTTACTTTCCGGTGCGTAGTGCTGGATCAGCGTTTCATCGCAAGTCACAAATTGGCCCAGACAATCTATACAATAGCGTCAAAGATTGCTTTCACACAGCTCCATCTCATAGTTTATTATCGAATCATTCAGCTTACCTTCGTATTTCATTTACGGTATTTATTATTTTCAAGCGCATTGTAGATTTCGATTGAACATGACAACTGTCAGACACCAATATCGATGAATGTGGAATCTTACATAAAAAATAAAGAGATTCCACTGTACCGTGCATCGATTGTTCAAACTGTCTGTTCTAATTTGAGCTGAAAATAACTATTTTATCTTCAACAAATACCCCCGAATATATCCAAAACCTTTATCAACATTTCGCACAAATCGCAATCTAATTTTCTGTTCCTAAACTCCGCTACCGCAGATTTTCGATTCGAACTTTTATATAAACTTCCAAGAGCTGTAGCTTGAAGGCCACTGGAGATAGAAGGTTGTATTTCTATTAAATCGATTCAATTCGTCTAAGACAATGGAATGAGCTCTGATTTAGGTTGCTGTTTATCGTGTTAGTTTCGAAATGAGATGCTTAATGAGCAAAGAACATTTTTCGAAAGAATGTGCTGGAAGAAAATTTAAAAATCGGGATTTGGTATTTTGGGTTTGGCTCCTAATGAATTTTAGTATGTGGATATCGGCCATTGATGAAAGTTTTATATTGGTTTTGATATAGGGTATATGATATACGGTATACGGTATACGGTATACGGTATACGGTATACGGTATACGGTATACGGTATACGGTATACGGTATACGGTATACGGTATACGGTATACGGTATACGGTATACGGTATACGGTATACGGTATACGGTATACGGTATACGGTATACGGTATACGGTATACGGTATACGGTATACGGTATACGGTATACGGTATACGGTACACGGTACACGGTACACGGTATACGGTATACGGTATACGGTATACGGTATACGGTATACGGTATACGGTATACGGTATACGGTGTACGGTATACGGTCTGTTCATAAGGCAAACAGTAGTTGTAGCTTCAAAGACTACGGGAATCGTGGAATTTTTGATTTGGTAAACTATTTAAATTAAAATCTAACTTTTGTAATATAAAAGGAATTAAATAATCATTTAACATACCAACGGAGGTTGCATTAAAGATAATTGAATGTGTATCTATTATTAGAAGTCATGTTGAAGTTGCAAAATTATCTACCATATATTACAATTCGAAAAACTATTAGAAAATTTAGGGTAACGTGTAAAAAAACACCATCCTGGTAGTTGTTTAGTAGAAAATATTGCAGCTGTAAGCGCTAGTGTTATTGTGAATTAAGAAAAAGAATCAATTCCATTTTTTTGCTTAATAATTCTACATTGCAATTTGGATGTGTGTATGTACATATGTATGGGTATATTAAATAAGGTAACGAGATTTTCGCATTAATAACGGGGCCTGTAAAATATGAATTTATATCTTACGAATACGTTGCCATATTTAGCAACTAGATTTCACTTTGTACTACTTACCGCGACAGCTGCCCATGAACGTTTGCAATTAATGCTTTGTTTCGTATTTTACCATATAAGTGGAACGGGTATGTCACTCGTGGACAGGCAACGTATAAATTTTGTCGTATGTAATTAGGAATTTTTTATAAATTAATTTTGAACTATTTACATCTTCCGTTTAGAGCTCTCTTAACGTATTCTTGTTCTTAATCGATTATCTTTTTTTAAGCAACTGCGTTACAGTACTATCGTATATTTCTGGTGCTTACATTCTTGTAATCAAACAATAAATCTACTATCATGCGTTTTATACTAATTACAACGTAATTTTTGTCTTATCTTATGCTCTAAGCAAAAGCAACCAACGTTACCAGTTCTCTCAGTAACAAATACAATTCTAAACGACGTTTTGCGGCGAAATCAGCGCAATTAAGCGAACGTTCTCTTGAAACGCTTCGTTCCAGGTTACACTGACGTGAAAAGACTTGTCACAACTTTAACTAGATAGGTAAATCGATTGACGGCCTATCCGATTGTCTTATTGATACATAATGGCCGGATACTTTATGTTTACTCGCCGGTGAACTGAAAGCGGCAACAAACGCGAACGTGGGAACCTGACAATAACCCGGACAATGAGCGGTATGTGTAAATAGGTGAATTACAAAGGCGTTCCAATGAGGAGACTCCCTATTACGTTGTTGTCAAATTTCTTCTCGTTTAAAGAAGAATTATCGGTTATAAGTAGGGCTGCTTGATTTTGTCGGCAGGACAGTGTCGTGGGTTATTGGGAAATTTATCGAATTTTAATGATATGGAAATAATATGTTTAGTTTGTTGAGACAAAGTGGACAGTAATATTTACCATACACAAACAACCTGCGTCTTTTCAATACACTATTTTTAGGGCCGCTTCATGGATTATATATCTAGGAGTACTTTTTGATTCACCTGTATCTCTTTGTAGCCATATTTCAGAAATTGCATCCAAAACTTACGGATTCATTTATCGCAATTGCAAAATAATATCAATAAAGGAAAAGAGGCAGTGTCCAAGATAACATGTAACCAACTTTAGACCGATATCTATAGCTTCAAGAAGATATTAAAAAAAATTATAAATTCCCAGATTTGTCGATTACGCTTGAAAATATAATTTATTAGGGAAATCTACTTGTGATGTTGTCGCTCATGCCACTAATAAGATTTACGAAGGCCAGGATAATAAGAAACATGTATATTGAATCTTACGCAACTAGGTGCACTCTCCATATATTCTACATTTTATTTTGCATGAAATTTGAATTCCGTGCATTTCAAAGCCTTTTTAAATTGTAGCCAGGTAATCGCTCTTCGATTTTTCGCAAAAACATAAGGGGTACCCCTTTGAAATTTCGTCGAACTTTCTCCCATCTTGGATTTGATTCAAGACTCACTGAATGCTATCTTCAATCATGCAGAAATTTCGTTTATCTTGGATTTGGGTCAAAGCTGACCGAATGCTATCTCAAATCATACAGAATACGATTCTAAAACCAAAATTGGCACAAGAGGAATAATCTAGACGGAATCCGTTTCTAGAGAATTAAAAACATCTCAAAGGTGTAGTAACTATTGCTAAATTCTTGTGTAATTTTAGAATATTAAGTATTTCGCATAACAGCTCGATGGGGTTTAGATCGGGGCTCTGCGGCAGCCATGTCATTATTTGTAAAATACCATTATCTTGTTGCCCTCTTTTCGCAAAATACCATCGATTAATAGAAAAACTGTATGTTCTTGAATCCATTTGAAATTGTAGAAGGATTTGCAGGGTAGTTGTCAATAGCTGAAACTATTTCTCTATGTTGCATACCCATTTGTTTGTCTAATTTTAGAAGCTAGACTTCAAAAATCTTGCTGGCATTTTAGTAGTCCACTTACCACTTTGAAGTGCAACGTGCAACTACGTACCATTAAAACTTACTGACTATAATTCCATTTTCCGATGTAATAATTCCTAGAATTAGAAGAGTATAGAAGACATGACCATTTCTTGGAAGGCTTTCAGAATGATGCTGTAAAAATCACAAAAGATATGTTATCCTTTCTACTGGAAATTCACTATATAACATACAACGTCGAAGTTCATTATTGGGAAGTAACATTGCAAGCAATTTCTTATGATAATAATAACAAGTGAAGAACTTTGGGTATTTTATCTGATGTACCCTAAGGATCTATTCTGGGACCACTCTTTTTCATCACAAATACGAATAATATTTTAAACTCAGCCCAAACCTGTGATGGTCAATCTTATGCAGATGATACCTTGTTACCTTTCTCGTTTCCTATTGGTAATTACTAATAAGTAATGGTTAAGTTTGTTAGTGGGAAGTAATTTTATAGACAATTTCGTTTCAAATGTAACGTTTGAGAAAGAAATCGTTATTTGGAAGTCAAACGACTGCATACATTTGAACGTCCGTCAAAATCTAACGAATGCTCCAAATAATACAATATAATCCTATTAACAGAACCCTTGCCTACCTGTATAGGAATATTGTCTCTACTTGTCACGATAGAGAATTAAATCAGAGCCCCATGTATATACGTACATTAGAAGGCCGCACCTTACCTACCGACACTCGCCTATAATTGAAGACATAACGTATCGATGTCTACGTCTGTCCGCAGGTTGTCCAACTGCTGACGTTTAGCATTCTATATACATACATAAATATTGTTTAATAATTGTGTTTGTGCAAATATAATAATTAATAGTCCCTCGTTTGCGCCGTAGATAAAATCTAGCTAATTAAGATTTATTAACGTTTAACCGCTAATACTATTTAATTAATCATAGCATGACGATAGCTATTTCCCCGATTCCGCAACTATTATTATAGGATCGATTACATCTGTTAGTCTAATATAATTATCGAATGTAGGCGTATTTATTAGGGGAGAAAAACGATATTATCTAGTTCTAGGGATATTTTAAAAATGTTACGGATTGAAGTTTGATCTAGTTGACGTAAACAAATGCAAAATTATCACTTAACTGGATCTTTTTTGGCGAGAGATAACTCTATGAGGGATTTAGGTGTCAGTTTTAATTCGGAACTGATCTCTACAGAGAGGATATATCTAAGACTTGCATTGAGTATTCGGGGTTTCATCATACGTATTACGCAACAAAATTTTCTTTATTTAGCTCCAATTTTGCCTAGAGTATGCGTTTTTGGTCTAATCATTTTAAAAAATTGTCACACGATATTTCGCTCACGACGTGAATAGAGTAAATACCACACTGGAACTGACCATAGGTTACAGATTTCACTATAATCTTCTAGGAAGGTAATTTAAACATTATTACCTACAATCTAACGGATGACTAAATTTACCCAGTAAATTCAGAGGGATTGTTATTGTAATTGCACCGCAATAAACAGTCTATGGTAATCGGACCAAGTGCCGGTAAATGATAGTAGCCTTATGCGATATAATGGGTGTTTATCTTACTGAACTACATTTTAAATACGTATTTCATTTTATTATAATGTTTTTTTGGTAAACATAATACTATATGAATTATCCATGAAAACAGGGGTGCCTAAACACTTTTGAGCGGTAGTGTACATCTCTTTTCAACCTGGGCAGACCGATTGTGTACTGGTGACTTTCTTTGACAGCTGTATTACCAACAAATAAATTGGTATTAAAATTTTACTTATTGGTTCCAGATGTTCTGCTTTAACTCAAAAAAACGTAATGTTTGTCGTTATTTTCAATAGCATTACGTCTAATAATCTTAATATTTGTTAATATATGTAGAAGATCACTATTGATATTATATTATTGCAGCACTATTTTTGATAAATAAATCAGTTTACTAACCTTATTATAGTCAATTGTAAAATCAATTATAAAAGAAAAAGAAATGTCACATTAGTAAGTATGAACAGTTTATATTCGTATAATTTGCGAAAACTATAAATAATTTGTGTTACGTTCTCCTGGTTTGAAGAACAACGCCGCTGTAGCCTGCTCGTAATTTCCTAAATTACTTGACCAATACTTACTTGTAGAGTATGTTCGCTTATTTACTAGAGGAGAGGTTGTACAGTGAAACTCAATGCGCATGCGCAAAAAAAAATATATTTAAAAATGAAATGGTTACACGGTTTCCACTCTTGTCTATGTACATGTACGATGTACGTAAGATATATAGATTTGCAATAATTGCAGTTATTCGAGCTCTCTTATACATGTAATGTACATTAGCATTTGTATATGTATTTTCATTGGTAGCAACATAAAGTAATGCCTCAGCATGTACGTTGCAACGCTATGTCTTAATTCTGTTTAAAAGGTTAAACTCTTATATGCTTCCGCTGAAGCTTTGTCAGAGGCATGTACTAATGCCTCTATCTGTTTGCATGCACCACTACCTTTTATAGGAGCCAACCCTATTTATTTCTTAAATTTATAAGCGCACCTCGGTGCTATGCTTATTTATATGTCCCTTTCCGGGAGCCTAATATACTTTCCTTGTTTGGAATTTGCCTAAGGGACTTGGCCCTGTATTATTGGCATGTATTTGTACTTGAACCAAATACGTTCGTTATATTCACATTTATAGGGGAACCCACCCTATCTCTTAGAGCTTGAACGCCTGGTCGAGGGCGACAGTAGCGATAATAGCCGATCTCAATACAAAAGTAATGTCACAGCTACCCAGGCGTTCTCGTTTGAAATATTACGCTATGTGCAATCTTTAGCTCTACTCTACTGCGCCCCAAAGAAGGGAAAAATCCAGTAACCAGCAAATGTGCGAACTGTGCACCGACAAGTAAAACGGAGCGATGATGCCGACATTACATAAGAAAACTGGTCCGGGACACTCGTCCGCTACGACGAGCAACTAAATGAAAAATTTCTAAGTCCCGATACGACAAGGACCGAACAAACGTACAAAAGACAACGGGCGCTGCGGCCGCAACGACCGTCAGCAAGAAGCGGAGTGATCGTACTTGTAGAGGAGGTCTCATACATGCGCGCCGACAATCTCACCAAAATAATTTCCGACACAAACTTAACTGAAGACTAAAAATATGTATAGACGACAATGGACACAGTAGCCTCGACGTACGATGATAGAAAATCGAGAATTTATACTTATTAAAAAAATCTATACATGTGCTCCGACGACGATACCAAATGACTCCCGCCAGAAATAAATGTATAGACAACGTCCTCGACGATTCCCGCCAAAACTAGAAAAACTTAGAAATCTCTAATAATCTTACGACGACGTTACTGTACACGTTACGACGAGGCACGAAAGGTGACCGAGAGTGCACGATCGCTAATACCTCGACTGTCGCGCGGAGACGACTGCCTATGCTTGTGTACCTTAAATTTCAAGAAAACTCCCATTACACATCCGACGACGTTGCAGTGAATGATTTCTAATTAGGCAGTTTTAGCTAGCGTAATGCGAATGGCTGACTTGCATACATATACAATGCGTAATGTACATACATATTAAAATAAAATTGGATATAAGAGAGCAAAATAAATAAATATAAGAATGAAAATAAATAAATATAAAAATGAAAATAAAATAATATTCTAGATGAAAATAATAATGCAAAGAAGATAAAATACATAATAGTAAAAAATTTAGAAAATACAAAAAAACAATGTTAAGTCCTTAACAATTTGTAATATTTATAATAAAAATTATCATATAATATAATAGCATATGATCGACTAAATTTATGCTCTAACAAGCCATGAAATTTTTCTTTGTTAAACTTAAGTTGGTAGAATAATTTAAAAAATATACAAGTTGATTTATTCTGTGTAACACCCAATAAACCAATACAGTACACAAAACAGCTATATTTTATTTGTCACTGCCAAATTACTACTTACTACTACCAAGATATTTCGAAGAAATAATTTCATGGTGTGCTACAGGGTAAATTTCTGTAAGCATATAGTACTATAATAAACATACATATATGAGAAATATATAATTATGTTTCATGTAGGATCCAGGAAACTGTGCCATCAGGTCCCCACATATGCAGAATATGTGATGGCTTCGGTTCTATGGATACTAGCGAGTTAGATATACTTACATACCTGGTGTGTTTACCATCACTTTTAGCAAAATGTAAGCCGCAGAAATTCTTTTTTTCATTTTTTTAACCAATTGAAATTTCACCAGTTAATTTAAAGCACTTTGGTTGTACGAGGGCGGATTCTCATGCCCTATCCCTTACCTACTTCTAATCGGTTGTCCGATTATTGTTTTTGACATTTAGTTAATCGACATTTCTAGATATTCATTCTGCATAGTATCAAGTTTGTATCTCACAGTGCTGTAGTGCTATGGCTAATTCTTGAATTGTGTGTCGTGATTGCTCATAAAGATGGATACTGTAGAGCAAGGGACCGTAATAAAATACCTCCAGAAAAAGGGCTTGACACCAATTTAAATTCATAAAGATATTATGGCAACTATTGATGAGTCTGCAGTTTCTTATGATATAGTCAAATGCTGCTGTGGAGATTTTAAATGCGGAAGAACATTCTGTAAAAACCAACATGCTAATGGTCCTCCCATAACGGTAACAACAAACAAAAACATTAAAAAGGTACACGATATCGCACTGCAAGACCGATCATGAGGGGCATTGTGGAAGATACTGGCTTATAATATCATGTGGTGCATAACATACTGACTAAAGAATTAGATATGAGAAAGATGAGTGTAAAACGGGCGCCCCGAATGTTAACCATTGATCAAAAAAGAAATCGGGTGTTGATTTATAAGCGCCTTTTGGAAAGGTATCAAGCTAACAAAGAGAACTCTCTTAGTCGGTATGTGACCTTGAATGAGTCATGGGTGCATCACTATGACCCCGAGACCAATGTGCAAAATAGAGGGTGAAAACATCACGGGTCTCCTCCTCCACGCAAATTTAAGGTCCTGTCGTCTGCTGGAAAGGTTTTGCTATCCGTGTTCTGCGATGCTCAAGGAATCATCCTGATTGATCTTGATTGCAAAAGGAACAAAGCATTACACGGGCCTACTACGCAGAATTGATTTCTAAATTACAAGACGCTATTAAAGAGAAACACCAAGAAAGGTTAGGGTACGGTGTACTGTTCCGTCAGGATAATGCTCCCAGCCATAGATCTTGTATTGCTGTGGCTGCTATACACCCAGCAGGCTTTGAATTTGTGGAGCACCGGCCCAAGTGCATTAGTGTGGACGGAGCCTACGTAGAAAAATAAAAAATACAATCCCACTGTAGTTTTACTGTAAGGGCAGCATACAGATCCACCCCCGGAGGTGTGGATAGTTATATATACTTTTTTGTTTACTTCTAGGTAATTAGTTTTACATGGGCACACTCATTATATCTGCCTTGTAATTGGGTATTTATTTCATCTATTGGCCACTATTATTGTACAATATCCCTCTTTCTCCAGATTACGTATTTTATAAAACAGCTGGTATGCACCTTAAATACGCAAATACTCCTCTTTCTTTGTTAACAGGACAGAAATTTGAGGATCCTGCACTATAGATTCGTATTTATAAAAACCAGCGTTAATATTATCCATTATTAATTCATCATACATCACCGTATACATCGATACTCATTGATAAATACCTAACACTTATACGCGAGCGCGCTTTGTATAATTCTACGACACGATCGATTCTTGAATTTTCTCGACAATTGATTTATGACGAATGAAATGCAAATACTCACTTCTATCGACTACGTTGCTTATTTAAAAGGAGACCCGCGCGCCGGTTTATAATGAATGGATCGCATGATATATTGGCCGGCTACCAGAAAACCATATATTATTGTATCGCGATTATATCTGCGTTAAATAGACTTTGGATAGTGCTATCGTCGTTTCTGTATGCGTTGAAAAACTCGCCGCGTTAAACGCTATTATAATGCTAGGATGCTAATAAGTCGTATCCTACGATTAATCGGCAATAATTTATGGTTTCTTTATGTGTATTTTCCTAATGACGGTCACGCTTCGGAAAACTGTCACTAATCGAAGTGAAACGTATTATATACTATGTAAATTCGTTGGGGTATGGGTAGGAAATCGTACGCGTGTGGTTTTCTGTTTAATTCTGGGTTAATTTTCGCCGAAAAAATCATTGATCAGCACCAATAACTTTGTATGGTGTTCATTTACTTGTATTTATGTACTCTACAACGGTTGCTATTAGATATATTTATTTTGTACTATATAAGTCTACTTGTATTATTATTTTTTTTTATTTTCCTTTTGAGAGAAGATATAATTCAGGACAGGGGTCTCCAAACTTTTTATTGTAATAGCTACAATAACTTCTCTATTAAGTTCCAAGAGCTAGCACCTAGCCAGCTCATTATACAACCATATCGTAATTTGTTCCCACAAAAAGGACTAACTTTATATAAAACTAATGTTAATTAATATTTTTAATTATATTCAAACAATGAACACCGGTATTTCCACTTAGGCCGAAAAGTTTGGAAACTGCTGGTTTAAATCATTTGAATAGCTATGACTTTTTTCTTGTAAGTGCTTGTTATATATTTCTAGTATTATGAATTAATGTATTAATTGTTAAATAATTTTTTAAATAGAAATTCTAGAGAATAAACATAGGAAGACAGGATGTGTCTTATTATTACAAGATACATGCTTTATTTGCAAGATTAAAAATTAAATTTAACATCTTTTTATGGTGATAATGGATCTTTCTTTTCGTAAATTTCTCAGGGTAATTGCTTTTGGATAATACTTCTTTATAATTTAGATTAATTTGCAATAATTGCTAGTCAGGGAAGTACAAACATCGGTCTATCGAGCCAATAATTCTGCCCTCCTTGTAGTATAATAGCCCAACAGGATGTTTAGAAATTGACCTGTGCTTATTTCTATTTCTATACCAATTTATACAGACATAATCCTAGCAAAGTTAACGACGAGGAGCTATCTACAATCCTATATTCCCCCACTGTAGCTATAATCATGATGTAGTAGGACAACAGTGACTGATAGACTGATTGTATGGGAATACTGCAGCGAGAAAGAATAACAGAAGACACACATGCGTATTATAACCGTTGAATCTGTTCAGATTACGTCTGTATACATTTTATGTCGGTGCTGTATACAGACTGATATATTTAGGAAATTTGTGCTGTTTTATTTGTCAAACTCAGCAACAAACTGCAACCGTTCATAGAAGATATTAGTGTTTGCAAGACTATCTTCTTCAGAATTTTTTGGAACGCTTAAAAAAGGGTATATGAACATTTAGATTGTTTAAAATGTTATTTCCTAGGTCTTTCATTAACAAGTTTGTAACCACTGTCGAGATTGGAGAACTCATTGCAGTATCAAAGATTTGATTATTAACAGCAAAATAAGTTGAATTAAAGTACAATTCGACTTCTTCTATAAACTCATTTTGTTTAAGATTTTCGAGATCCATCCATCTCTTTTTTTGATTGCGTCGATTACCAAGCCTCTTGGAATATTTATATGTAGTGACACTACCTCTAGGCTGATGAGTTAATAATTGTTGAGAATTCGTTGGTCTCTTACAAATTTGGTAAATTCCGATAAGTTTTTTCTATTATACTTACTTTTACCAAGAATTTTACTGATGGATTTGGCCCAAAATTTGTCGTTGGAGGTTGGATATCACTGATAATGTAATGGGATGTTCGGTTTGTGAAGGTTTGGTAGGTCATACATTTTAAGTGACTGTGTATCATTAATTTTGAGTCCTGTAATTATAATTTTTAATTACTATTTTTTCTGTACAATTGTGTTTGTTTCTTTATCTGATAGAATATATTTTTTCTGTATATTGGTCTTTAAACGTAATAAGTGTTTTATTAGATATATATGCCCTTAAAATATATAGGTTTGAGTGATTTTTTATGAAGTATATAGTTTCTACTATTGCTTGATATGATATAGTGTTTCTCTCTTGTTTATTTCTGTTATTTTATTTGAAATTTGGTAATATGTTAACTAATTTAAACGAAGATATTCTTATAAATTATTAAAGTCTAAAATAAATTTAAAAAAACCGTAACCTTTTAAGGTTTCTCATGATAGTTATGACGTCAAAGGAAGTAGGTAACTAGCAAAGAAAATATATTCTATTATTGAATAAATAGAATTTTAATTATAATAACTTTTAAACGTAACATTTTTAGGAAACTAAAAATAGTAACATAGTTGTAACGGTTGTCGGGTTCTGCCGTGTCATTAGGTTTTTGTCCCTGACGTTTCTGAACAATTGCGGTTCGCATTTTCAAAGCTACCTTTGAAAATGCGGAACCCGACAACTGTTACGACTATGTCAAACGGCCGTGAAAGTCTGGGATATTATTCAAAAATAGTAACATAAAAATTCCTACAATAAAAGCTATCCCCAATTAATATAATAAAAGAAATTGCTAAAATTGAAATAAAACATAAACAATTCTGAAGAAGGTTAAAGTAGGCGATCTACTTATTTAGTTAAATATTCAAAGCAATCTGTTTCCACTGTATATCTCGAGAAAAACTTTGTTTCTTGTTGTGTTCCTCGTAAAGTAGTTTTCCTGTGGAATTTTAGCCATGTCACTAAATTTACTATAATGGGATAATTAAAAATTGCAGATAATTCCTCGGACTTCGCTCCCCCACTCCATACAGTTAATTTAGAAATTTACTACTCAACAGCGAAACGTTATGCAAACGAACTCTCTAAATATAATACGCCTCTATTTAACGATATATCTGAAACTTTGTATTTCGCCATAAATGCGCATATTTATGATATCGAAGAATTTTGCAGCACGTCTCTCGTTCAACGCGATCCCTCAAATTTCCAAGAAGCAGGGTTGACCGTGCTGCCTGTACGTCCGTCCTTCTTGTTTCGGTTGTTCTGCTGTTCGTGATTGGCTTGTGAAAAAGGTGACAACAACGGTGACCTGACGGAACACGAACAACGCAAATATTATATTCTTACATGTGTATGCCTGGATACTGTGTATCTGCGCCAGTATCTGTAAGAAAGAGACACAACAGACATATTATGCAGATGAGCTTTTGGTTGAGGATGATGCGATCTTGTAACGTTACATGTGTAAAGAAATATAGGCGCGGTAGATATATTTTTACGTTTTGAAGAGGGAACAGGTCTGTTATTGGGTTTTATGTGTGTGGAGTTTGTGTAATTATTTGTTGTGTAATGTATTCCGGTATTAATAAACCATTAAGGAACAATGCTTGTAAATTTAAATTTGAAATCGATTGTTGTAATGGTATACATTTCGCTTTGCAATTTGTCCCTAATTATGGTATACAAAACTTTGAAAACTGCTTTATTATATTAGTAATTCAATCTGTAACTTCCACGTACGTTAAATGAAATGACATTTAAACACAATTCAGCTGTTTCAATGGCAGTTTGGTAAACATCTTTCGCTGCGAAGTTTTCCTTTATTCATGTCTTCAATTTTATAGTTGTTGTCTCCTGAAGCCATCATGGTTGACTCTATGCACTTTTGTAACATCAAGAATACGTTTTCTCTAATTTTCTTTTACACCAAAGATAAAGAAATACGCTGTTAAATACTGCTTTCCTCATGGTATTGGTGAAATCAGCAAAGCTGTGTTTAACAGCGTCTTTGATTATCTTTGGTGTTATTTTCTAGGCATGTGTTTTTAATTTTCTTTAATCTAATCTTTAATCTTCTTTAATCTAATTTTTCTTTAGTTAATGTGTCGAAGACACTTTCAACACAATCTATTAATTCATCAATAATTTTTGGCGATGTTTGGTGCTGCGAAGACTGAATAGCATTGAAAAAGCCAAGATCTAGAGCACTCAAATCAGGATTATTCGGTAGCTGCGATTTGAATTTAATACACCTTCTATCTCTTGATCCTACGGCGAGCAATTCTGCATCGTTGTCACAAGAATGCGATTTTGCATTATCTTGTTGAACGTAAATTGTCTTGGTTTTACGCGCTTTTGTAAATTTGGATCTAATGGCTGGTAAAACGTTATCGGCAATCATCTTTTTGTATTCTGCTGCATTAATAGATGCGATGTTTTTAGTCACCATTGTCCCTCTTGCCCTATTTTTGAAATATTGTTTTCGGGCACTGTCTTAGCGTGGTTTAGCTACTGCAACCATAAACATAACTTTAGTTATGAACCATTTGCTTTTGCAGTGTCTTTCTGGTTCTGCTGCGATAAGAAGACCATGCTCTTTGTCTGGGGGGCTAGAGTGGTATTGTATACTATGAACTTTTGAAGCCCAGTGAAGCCGATAATACACAAGGCTATCGCCAAAAATTGATTAATCTAAACCACTCAAACTTAATCAAAAGACGACCGGAAAGTACCAGAAGATATAGCAATGTGGTTCTGTTACACAACAATGAGTCGTCTCACACAGCAAAATGATTGAAAAGCTTCGAAATCCCCTGGATGGGACATCTTTTCGCGCTCGCCATACTCCCCAGGCTTGGCTCCATCTAACTCTGGCCTCTTCGCATAAATGGGGCGAAATGCGTTCGCAGAGCATCATTTCAGCAATTTCGAGGAAGTTGGAAAATGGCTCGAAGAATAGTTTGCCGCAAAAGGCAAGCAGTTCATCCATAAATTACCTGAAAGATGGGTGAAATGTGTAGAAGCTGATGGCTAATGTTTTGAGTACCAAAAAATTAATTGCCCTTCTTTTTGACAAAAAAATCGGAAAGAACTTATGCATACACCTGGTAATTCCACAGATCACAGCATGACCTCGAATTGATGGGAACCTTATCTTAAAAACCGGAATTCTTTTCAGGTATTGCATGAAATGTCGACAAATCAAACCAGATAGAACTTACCATTGTTCCACGTGTTAAATATGCATTTTAAAGATGTACCACTACTGTCCATGGATAGTCAACTGCATCGATTTCGAAAATTGCAAATATTCGTCTTACTTTTAAAGGTCCTTGCTTTATACAGCAAAAAAGGAAAAGCTTTGAAAATTTCCCTGGAAAATTACGTGTCTCTTTTTAGCAAAAGACCGGAAAAAGCTTATGCATACACCTGATAATGCAAGGCTTCTATGAATATTTTGCCAAACATTTTATGTAAGTTGCACAAACATTTTTTTTACCGTTTACAAATCCCTTTGGCACCCGAAACCGAATTCCATTCACAAAAGAAAACATTCTTCGCCTAGCTATAACTAAATACAACCCGTAGGCCCCTATAAACGTTAGCTTTGAAAAAGGAGTCGAATTCGAGCGCATCTAATCGCGTTATAACGAACCGAACGCCGCGTCATCAGCTCTGTTAATGAAGTGTGTGGTCTCCGCATCTCTTGTCCGTCGTCTTTTGTTACAGTACGCGTCAACATACATGCACGCATCCAATAAACGTTTCGGATGTATGTTGGCATTACTTTATACCGCGACCTTTTCTTTTTCCCTTCACCACCGCGCCACCTGTCGATCAGCTGCGTTACCTGCAGCACCTGTAAGCATCGTATTATGTTGTAGATAAAGGCAGACGTATTCACCGGTACTTATTCCGATCCTATGCCGTGGCCTTCCACAATTACTTCTGTCGAACATTTGCTACCCGTTACCGGTAAGAGGATGTTGTGATAATAATAAGCCGATTCGAAATCGGATATGTTGCAGGAGATTTGTAGAGGTGGATTAGCATGGTATCTGACTTTTTTATATTACGATAACAAATTGGCTAATATCGGTGTGGTAAAATTTAACAGGTTCTACCATACAAATTTTCTAACAAGAACACTCTCAAAATCGACTGAAAAATTAGTAAATTCGAATTTGGACAATCAGATCATCTTCATTTAGAAATCGTAAAGAAATGACCATTAATTGCATCGTCCCACAACGATTAGTCTCCGAATCGCCAGGGTCGTGAAAGTGACGCCCACAAACGCTGCTAAATACACGATTTGCCGGTCAACCTGCTAATTAGCATCTACGTATGTCTGTCCAATCTTCGGCACGCAGCTTGGTCGTAATCGCAAAACATTCTACTACTAGAAGCAAACTCAGTTTCAGCTAACAATAATTGCAACGATGTCTGATATGCACATACATACAGACTGTTACTTTTAAACTTAGCTACGGCGAATATGTTATACAGGGTAAAATGGAATTTTAACTAAAGCCTCAGGTAGCATATTTTTCCATGCTAATGCAAATTGCATGCTAGACTGATCTGCATTGGAAAATGTAGTGTTAATAAACATGTGAACGATGAACTTTTGCTTTTGGGAAATAATCATTTGGTCATGTGGTCACTCAAGACAAAAATTAAAATTTAATAATAATCTATACTGTACATGCAAAAAAAGAAACTACACCACTCTTGCTCAACCGTCCCGACTTAGACCAAAAAGATATTCACAGAGCCGTGAAATTGAAATGACCTTTAATAATATTGTGTCTACCGAGATATTACGATATATCAACAGACATTGTGACAATGCACCTGTAATACAAAGTTCGTGAGTTCAAATCCTACCGTGACTGATATTTTTTAATTTAAAAACTTTGGTTAATTGCAAGGAAATCGTAAATTTGACAATTCTCACTTAACAGTTGTTTATAATTCTTTCCATCTTGTACCTGGTAAAGAGAATCAGTTTCTAATTCATGAAAATGATTGTGGTGGAGAGTGTTAAGGACTTAACATTGTTTTTTGTATTTTCTAAATTTTTTTTACTATTATGTATTTTATCTTCTTTGCATTATTATTTTCATTTAGAATATTATTTTATTTTCATTTTTTATATTTATTTATTTTCATTCTTATATTTATTTATTTTGCTCTCTTGTATCCAATTTTATTTTAATATGTATGTACATTACGCATTGTATATGTATGCAAGTCAGCCATTCGCATTACGCTAGCTAAAACTGCCTAATTAGAAATCATTCACTGCAACGTCGTCGGATATGTAATGGGAGTTTTCTTGAAATTTAAGGTACACAAGCATAGGCAGTCGTCTCCCGCGCGACAGTCGAGGTATTAGCGATCGTGCACTCTCGGTCACCTTTCGTGCCTCGTCGTAACGTGTACAGTAACGTCGTCGTAAGATTATTAGAGATTTCTAAGTTTTTCTAGTTTTGGCGGGAATCGTCGAGGACGTTGTCTATACATTTATTTCTGGCGGGAGTCATTTGGTAACGTCGTCGGACCACATGTATAGATTTTTAATAAGTATAAATTCTCAATTTTCTATCATCGTACGTCGAGGCTACTGTGTCCATTGTCGTCTATACATATTTTTAGTCTTCAGTTAAGTTTGTGTCGGAAATTACTTTGGTGAGATTGTCGGCGCGCATGTATAGACCTCCTCTACAAGTACGATCACTCCGCTTCTTGCTGACGGTCGTTGCGGCCGCAGCGCCCGTTGTCTTTTGTACGTTTGTTCGGTCCTTGTCGTATCGGGACTTAGAAATTTTTCATTTAGTTGCTCGTCGTAGCGGACGAGTGTCACGGACCAGTTTTCTTATGTAATGTCATCATCGCTCCGTTTTACTTGTCGATGCGCAGTTCGCACATTTGCTGGTTACTGTCTTTTTCCTTCTTTGGGGCGCAGTAGTACAGAGCTAAAGATTGCACATACCGTAATATTTCAAACGAGAACGCCTGGGTAGCTGTGACATTACTTTTGTATTGAGATCGGCTATTATCGCTACTGTCGCCCTCGACCAGGCGTTCAAGCTCTAAGAGATAGGGTGGGTTCCCTATAAATGTGAATATAACAAACGTATTTGGTCAAGTACAAATACATGCCAATAATACAGGGCCAAGTCCCTTAGGCAAATTTAAAACAAGGAAAGTATATTAGGCTCCCGGAAAGGGACATATAAATAAGCATAGCACCGAGGTGCGCTTATAAATTTAAGAAATAAATAGGGTTGGCTCCTATAAAAGGTAGTGGTGCATGCAAACAGATAGAGGCATTAGTAGATGCCTCTGACAAAGCTTCAGCGGAAGCATATAAGAGTTTAACCTTTTAAACAGAATTAAGACATAGCGTTGCAACGTACATGCTGAGGCATTACTTTATGTTGCTACCAATGAAAATACATATACAAATGCTAATGTACATTACATGTATAAGAAAGCTCGAATAACTGCAATTGTTGCAAATCTATATATCTTACGTACATCGTACATGTACATAGGCAAGAGTGGAAACCGTGTAACCATTTCATTTTTAAATATATTTTTTTGCGCATGCGCATTGAGTTTCACTGTACAACCTCTCCTCTAGTAAATAAGCGAACATACTCTACAAGTAAGTATTGGTCAAGTAATTTAGGAAATTACGAGCAGGCTACAGCGGCGTTGTTCTTCAAACCAGGAGAACATAACAGAGAGAATGAGGAATCAGCTGCAAGAATATTTGGCTTATTACGCATGCAACTCTTTCTATGGCAAAAGCGAGAAAAATACCTATAAACTTAAAGTCCTCTCATTATTTATGGCAAGTATGGGCACCTTTGACATGTTGCGGGTCAAACTTTAGTGTGCAAATACACGTTTAAACCCCATATCACTCGATCTTCCTCATTTGGTGTGAGTATGAGTAAGCAGTGTCATATTTCTTTAATTGGGTTTTTCAAAATGTCTCACGGGCCGGATCAAATGTTACAGCTGGCCGGATCCGGCCCGTGGACCGGTTGTTGCTGACATATGATTTATAACTGTATGTACGCTCAGAAAAGAAATGTTTTGTTAATTTTTTGCTACTACAATAAGAAGAAAATATTTATACTAAGATTTCCAAAGCGGTTTGTTGTTAAGCTTTGGTGTGCTTTACTTCTAGTCAAGTAAAAGGTACAGTTTGAGTTGTTCATATACATACAAGTTCGTGTAAGAATACAATAGTTCCTGTAAAAGAAATCGATGCGTATAATATACTTATACATATCTTAGCAAACAAAAGCAAGTATTTATTATTTTAATATTTCTATATATATATATATATTCGTGGAAATAATATTGTTTAGGTGTTGCCAGCGGTTTTTGTTTGTCTTACAGACGAGATATATGTGATATTTACATCGATAGAGACATGTTACCAACACGTCTTGTTGAAATAGCAACCAAATTGTTAAGTTAAATGAAAACATTTTCTTCTCAAAATAATTAAATAATAAATTTGTGACAAGTATCGATTGAATTAGTATATCCCTTTGGATAAATCAAACGTAGGAAGTATTGTAAAGGGTACTACACACTTCAATTATTCTAACAAACACAAATATTTAAATTACCATTACTTTTCGCCCACTTCAATCCTAATACGTTTTTGAATTATGCAATTAGATTTAACATTTTGTTTAGTTTGAAACAACATTGGGAGTCTACAGCTATAAAAAAGTTAACGTTTTTTTTTTAATTCAACAATGTCTTTCGGAGTGTCGAGTTTAAACCATTATAAATGAAATTCATCCCAAGTTAAAGGTCGTATAATAATGTTATAAATGTCTACAGGATGTCTTTGAAGTACAATAAGTTTTCTTTTGCTACTTCAACAATTTCTTTCGTAGTATCGAGCTTGTAAATCTAAGTTACACTGTTATCTATTTCGCGATACTAACTATACGACAGCATTGATAGGTATACATGTTTTCTTTTGCCTCGTAAACAATAACGAAGGATCCGAAGAGTAAAATGTATCTTCAGTTCTTTTGTATAGATGGGTACCTGAGGTGTAAGTGGAAATTCTGAAACATTCTACGTATAAATCGATTTGTTAATAGGTATTCAGCGATATACGTCACTTATTAGAACAGTCTTCAAAATTTTTACATTCAACAACCTCACTAGACGTCGTTGAACCCCTAATTGTATTATTCCATTCAATACTGCAATAAAGATAGCTGCTTCTTTGCGTGAATGGAACGGTTGCCATATTTAAGCGCACATAGTCGTTTAATAGCAAAGCATAACGTCAACAATCTCCATATTCGAGAAGAACGCCAACAAGAGAGAAGAATACGCACCGCAAACCAGAGAGGACGATGAAGAAAAAGTAATACGAGAGAGTGAGTATCAGTAACGACAGCAGCAGCAGCAGCAGCAGCGATGGTAGTCGCTTGCGCGTACGTGGATGGATAAGTGTGAAAGCCTGTGGCTAAACAGCAGGTGTTGTTCACCTGGACCTCCTCGAGTATTAGGGGAGCCAGGTGATCTCGCACCGTAGGATCGTAGTCGGCACGAGCCTAGCATCTGCCGCTGTACAGTTGCCTTCCGCGGACCACTTTTTGACATTCGTATACCGGAACAACAACATGGTCAATAATTACTTTTTTCTGTTATTGAAATTATTATATGTACGTACGAGTGTATGGATAACTGACGGCAGAGTTATGTTCCCAAACACTATCAATAATTTTCGTATTTCTATTTTGTTTTATTGAGCGAAACATTTATTATTTGAAGGCTAATAATGTTGCAATAAACTAGAAATATTTCAGATAATTCAGGACGTGTCTCTTACATTACATCTAGTCGTAGAAAATAATCGTTAAGACAATTTCATAAAAGATACTAAACACTGTTCTGGTATTTCACAACCAATTCTTATAAGCAGCATTTTATTACGTTAAAAACTTTCACAAAATAAAGTCCTTAGTACTACAATGGAATCCTAAAAGATCAGCAGTTATAAATGAAAGCCAGATAAAATTCGAAAGTGTTTAAATTGAAATGGATTTATGAGTTAACCAAACGCCTCTTAAGTTAAACAATAAAACTAGGAAATGAGAATGAGTTTTAGAACAACCTCTTATTACTTTTGAAAATATTCGTGTTCGAACCAATTCTCAAAGCATTTTGTCCATTATATAGTTGATATCTCAAAAACATGGTTTTTGAAAGCTTCAACAACTTCTTGAGGCAATAAAAATCGCCGTTTGATATTTAGGAATATAGAAAAGTCATTAGGCGACAAAATAAGTGAATCTGGACAATTAATTGGAGATTTTTCTCCTTCAAATAAGTCAACTGTTTGATATGCGTTACGGGAACTAGCATTGTCATGATAAAGAATCAAGCCACGTTTTTGTTCTGGCAGACACATAGTTAGGATGAACTATTCTTCGATCCTCTAAAACAGGAATTCTCCAGCTTTATCGGTCCGCAGCGCCTTTGTCAAAACGTATGTGTGTTATGATATGAATCAGGCGCAAAAATAAGAGCGATTCTTAAGATAACCTCACAATATGAAGCTCATATTTATTAAAATTGAATCACAAGAACTATCAAACTTAAACATGGAAATGCAAAAAATATGATGCTGAAAACCAACGATAAGTAAGTTCGTGTAAGATCGTTACACATTTTTTAAAAAGACTGCATAATATTGGAGATTGCCACTCTCATTTCTCCCTGTATATCAATTATTACAAATAACTTCGCATAAATAGGTTATCGCAAATTGAATGAGGATCCTTACAGTTTCTGAACTCAGAGTTGGACAGTCATTTTTGATTGATATCCAAAGTTAAATCGGAAGAAGCAAACTTTCTTTTCAGGCTGTGATCACAAGAGAGCTTAATTAGACTGCTGACTTCTTCCTGCGAAGTGAATTCTGATAGAACTCGAACACGGAAAGAATTTTGGAGTCACGTAAATTAGTCAACATTGTCTACCCCAAAATATTTTACAAATCAGTCAGTGAGCTTTGATTGGTGACTTTATTACAGACTCCATATTTGTGCAATTCAGGGAGACAATGTTGATTGTCCATTTCATCTAGTTTAGATATTATAAAAAGTTCCATCAGCATCGAAAACGTTTCAAAATGTTTTCTAGAATATTGAGTGCCCCCTCCCCCTCCCAATCACTTTCTAGCCCAGCGCCCTGCTACGCACACTTGAGGAACTCCTGCTGTAAAGAAATGGTTGTGACATCTTCAGTACAACAGAAGAAATAAGCGATCATTTTCTTGGAAGTACTTCATGGACAAACAGCTTTTGTACGATTCGGTTCATCGTAGAACACGCACATAGCGAATTGTCGTTTTAGTTTCGGGTTCATACGAATATGTTCAAGTTTCATAATCTCTTATGGTGTATATGGATTTTGAAGTTTTTTGGTCGAAATTTTTGAACATTTCCTTACGTCAATTAAAATGAGCTATTTGTGAGCTTCGGTCAAAGGCCTAAGTATGTATTTCTCTTCATTGTAAGTCACATGCCGATGTTCTTCATCCATGACCCCTTTTTGGAATAACAAAAGATTTTGTTTGACCTTCATGAAGCATATGTAAGTGCAAGGCAACATTCTTCAAACCAAATGTAGACAGTCTTTTTTGATGATGCTTAATTAGCAAAAGTTGAACGAAGCAATTCAATGGATTGTTATCGACTTAGACCCTTACTGAAATCGTAAAAAATCATCCAATAAAAACCTTCACATCAGATTTCAATTTCTTTTCATAGCTCAGTCTCTAAGGTATCACTCTTTTGACAATAGCAAATACCAATTTTGCGTCATTTAGTGGTCGTTTGACAGAAGCTGTAAAGGCACCGATTACCTTAAAGGAATTAAAAAAAATATTATTGTATTAATGGGGTAATTAAAAGTAAAAGGATAAAAGATATATATGCTTTAAATCGCATAAAAAGCATCATCGTATATAAAACAAAAAATCAAATATATTACCAGAATAAAACAAATTCATAGCAATAGTTTGCTACAGATCCGTTAAATCAGTTCTGAGTCCATTTTAACTACCTAAACGATACTGGAAGGCCATTCTCTTTATACACGGACATTTGTATGCTACAAGGAACATTTTTCAAAAAGAATGTGAAACATGTTTAGTCTAGTTAATTCTGATTGTTAAAGCTTGTCCTCTGGGTTTAACGAAAATTCTAACATTAAATATATTGCCTATTAGCAATTATTAATTATTCATTGCAGTATCCATTGTACGCCTATGGTGTATGTCACAGTTTGTGCGCTCTGGCAATGAGATAACAATACTGTAAGGGGAGAGTTACATCCACAAAGATATTTGGCGAAAAGGTGGAAGGTATTGAGTAGATCCACGTCATATTAAATAGAAAGCATATATAAATAGAGCTCCTACGAATCCAAGTTATATTTCTAAAGAGATGCTTTCTTTATTTTAGTATACCTTTTACTTTAGTAGAAACTTATTACCTTTTCTTCGGTGTCAAAATTTTAAAGGCAACTTAACTAGGTATTTCTTCTGAAACTTTATACGAATCAACACAGCTTTCGTAAGGTATCGTCCATAACCTACATTATTACCGCTACGTACCTTACAGATGCATTTATACATGCATTAATATGTACTTATATTCTTACAGCTGTATATAAAAGATGTGTTTACAGGTACTTCAACATTCTTTTCTTTTTGTTCTTCTTTCACAATTCAATATTTCTGACCGGCATGTGTACTCGTCAACGTGCATGAATGTGGTTTGCGGCTACAAAGTGGCAAGCTGTAAGGTGTCCGCGTGTACGAATGAATTTATTTTGTGGACCGCTCTTTATTTTAATTAATTTACATAAGATGGAAGTAGTTGCTGCATCGTGAAGTAACGTGAAAGGTGTCAAAGCTGTTGGCGTAATGCAAACAAAGGTATATACGAATGGTTAATATGTTTAATTGCTACCGATTCGTGTTTGTAGAATGAAAGGTGTTTAAAAACGTGGCATGGTATCGAGTGCTGTACAAAGAAAATAATGACAATACGTATAAGTTCTTTATATGCGAAGTTGCTATTGCTATACAATACGTCTTTTTGAGATTTTGGAAGAATGTTTTTTCACACGGAAAAGGCAAATTTGTGCAACTGATCAAGCGATGGTATTCTTCATCTTCTTCCAGTGGTACGACAGCCCTATTGGGTATCGATCTCCCTTAACTTGTGTCTCCGGAACGCACTCCACCGCATCATTTTGTATGTTGTCCCGTCACCGTGCTGTACAAAGAAAATGATGGTAGCACGTATAAGAGCTTTGTCTGCGAAGTCGTTATTGGTATACAATACGTGTTTCTGTGGTTTTGGTAAATTTAAATCTTACGTTATTTAAGTAGGGTTGGAATTATTTAAATCAGGGATTTAAATAGAATTTTATGCAGTATCGATATTATAATGGTAGGTTAATAACTTTAAGGCAAGTAAAGGTGTGAGGGTAATATTTCATTAGTGAATATACTAAAAAAAAACTTTGGTATTAATTATACAGGATGTCCAAAAACGTCGCTGAGTTCCTAAAATTAAAAAGCCTCAATTAGTCAATTATATTAAAATCGAACACTCTGTATATTACTAACGTATCTGATTCATCTTATTGTAGCCTATTAACATTAGTCAACATTTTCTAATCCAATGTCAAACATTTTAGAAATTGTTTACGATTTTTATATTTTGATATCACCTTCACCACAGTCTAAGCTATCAAATATTAGGAGTAAATTGTATGTTTGTCTACGTAAATTTGCTCAATAATTCTGTATTAAATAGTTTTCAATAGTTAATTAAACAATCTATAAGTACAAAAGAAATAAATACCATAATAAACCATCATCAGTGAAAAGGAATATACTTATTTTATAAACCTTCACAATACTTTTTTAAAATATCATTACTTGTAATACAAAATTATTATTTATATTAAATGCGCGTAAACTAATGTGATTTTCCGTTTGGGAGAACTATGTAATCTATAAAGGCTATAAAATAAAGTATACAGTTCAGTTACTGAGATAAGTTTGAGCACCAAAACCTGTTATAATGTTAAGAAATTCAAATAGCTAAATAATTTGAATACAGATTGATCACAAATCAGACGAGTTAATCATATGCAGGATATTCCATTTTAAGTGGTTGGTATGTTACGTTCTCCTGGTTTGAAGAACAACGCCGCTGTAGCCTGCTCGTAATTTCCTAAATTACTTGACCAATACTTACTTGTAGAGTATGTTCGCTTGTTTACTAGAGGAAAGGTTGTACAGTGAAACTCAATGCGCATGCGCAAAAAAAATATATTTAAAAATGAAATGGTTACACGGTTTCTACTCTTGCCTATGTACATGTACGATGTACGTAAGATATATAGATTTGCAATAGTTGCAGTTATTCGAGCTCTCTTATACATGTAATGTACATTAGCATTTGTATATGTATTTTCATTGGTAGCAACATAAAGTAATGCCTCAGCATGTACGTTGCAAAGCCATGTCTTAATTCTGTTTAAATGGTTAAACTCTTATATGCTTCCGCTGAAGCTTTGTTAGAGGCATGTGCTAATGCCTCTATCTGTTTGCATGCACCACTACCTTTTTATAGGGGAGCCAACCCTATTTATTTCTTAAATTTATAAGCGCACCTCGGTGCTATGCTTATTTATATGTCCCTTTCCGGGAGCCTAATATACTTTCCTTGTTTTAAATTTGCCTGAGGGACTTGGCCCTGTATTATTGGCATGTATTTGTACTTGACCAAATACGTTTGTTATATTCACATTTATAGGGGAACCCACCCTATCTCTTAGAGCTTGAACGCCTGGTCGAGGGCGACAGTAGCGATAATAGCCGATCTCAATACAAAAGTAATGTCACAGCTACCCAGGCGTTCTCGTTTGAAATATTACGCTATGTGCAATCTTTAGCTCTCTACTACTGTGCCCCAAAGAAGGGAAAAAGACAGTAACCAGCAAATGTGCGAACTGCGCACCGACAAGTAAAACGGAGCGATGATGCCGACATTACATAAGAAAACTGGCCCGTGACACTCGTCCGCTACGACGAGCAACTAAATGAAAAATTTCTAAGTCCCGATACGACAAGGACCGAACAAACGTACAAAAGACAACGGGCGCTGCGGCCGCAACGACCGTCAGCAAGAAGCGGAGTGATCGTACTTGTAGAGGAGGTCTATACATGCGCGCCGACAATCTCACCAAAATAATTTCCGACACAAACTTAACTGAAGACTAAAAATATGTATAGACGACAATGGACACAGTAGCCTCGACGTACGATGATAGAAAATCGAGAGTTTATACTTATTAAAAAATCTATACATGTGGTCCGACGACGTTACCAAATGACTCCCGCCAGAAATAAATGTATAGACAACGTCCTCGACGATTCCCGCCAAAACTAGAAAAACTTAGAAATCTCTAATAATCTTACGACGACGTTACTGTACACGTTACGACGAGGCACGAAAAGGTGACCGAGAGTGCACGATCGCTAATACCTCGACTGTCGCGCGGGAGACGACTGCCTATGCTTGTGTACCTTACATTTCAAGAAAACTCCCATTACATATCCGACGACGTTGCAGTGAATGATTTCTAATTAGGCAGTTTTAGCTAGCGTAATGCGAATGGCTGACTTGCATACATATACAATGCGTAATGTACATACATATTAAAATAAAATTGGATATAAGAGAGCAAAATAAATAAATATAAGAATGAAAATAAATAAATATAAAAATGAAAATAAAATAATATTCTAAATGAAAATAATAATGCAAAGAAGATAAAATACATAATAGTAAAAAATTTATAAAATACAAAAAACAATGTTAAGTCCTTAACATGGTATATTAAGTCTTTCTTATTATATTAAATTACGGACATATTTGGGCGTCCTATTCTCGTCGCGTCGTTATTCTATCCAAGTAGTAATCATTGGAGACCAAGTTCGACATTCATTTTCGCAAGTAAAATGGCATTCGTAAATATTTTAATTCGAAAAGCCTTGTGGGACTTTAGAAATATAACTTTTCCACGTAACTGTGCAAGTTACTGACTCAATTCTATGCGTAATTTAATACAAAATGATAGCCAATTTAAAAAGCCATTGCGTAAAGAGGTAGCTTGACGCATTACATTTATCGGAATTACATTCCTCTGACTTTTGCAACGTTTAATTTAAACGAAAAAAGAAATAGTTTCCAAACAACAATCGAAGCAAACGCATTGTTAAAGACGATAGTGCACCGATAAAACCTTAAGCAAAATGAACCCTGTGCTGGATAATTTTACCATAAACGAGTGTAATATATTAGTGAAAAAGAAATTGGGGAATCTGGAATACGAACCAATCTCGTATAAAATCATCCCCGTATATCTAGGTAGCTTCTTCGCCGAACACGCCGTATTGAAAATAAAATGTTGCAATAGCGAACAAGACGTGAAGAAATTGCAATTTTTAGTGAAAATGATCAGTGCAAACGAGTTCAAAAGGACTGTCGCCGAAGAAGGTAACGTCTACCTCAAAGAATTCTTTCTATATCGTGTCCTTCGTCGGGAATACTTGCAGAATAACGTGGGGATCATCCAGAGTTGCTGTCCGATGTGTCTCTTGACGTTCTCGCCTGATTATCTCGTTTTCGAAGACGTCACAACTTTTGGATATAAAACCATTACCCAACGAGAAACTCTAAGTCTAGAATGTGTTAAGTCTTGCTTGCATAGCGTGGCAATGTTTCATTGTTCCACCTTAGTTTTTGAGGAAAGGATGTCGAGAAAAGTTGGTACGACTTATAGAGTTTCGAAGACTTATCCGAGTGTATTTAAGGAAGCTTTATTCTCTGGAAGACATTATTCTTCCGTGCTTTTAGAAGGTATTAAAACTGGAGTGGATGCTCTTATAAACATATTTTCGAATCCGGAGAAAATAGATGTGGCAAATTTGAAGGAGTTCGCCCACAACATTATAGATGACCTCCCTAATATTCTGAAGCCATCGAATCGATTTAGGAACACCATTTGTCACGGTAATCTTTGCATATCGAATATGCTTTTTAAATTTGTCGACGTGAAACCATGCCATTGCTACCTGATAGACTTCAATTACTACCGATATCTACCACCGGCACATGATTTCATGGGGATGATTTACCTTTCAACGAATCGCGAGTTCAGGAAGAAACACATGGAGCAAGTTACCAGTTTCTATTACCAGAGGATGAGCAAAATCCTCAAAGACCATGACCTTGACGTTTCCACGATATTACCTAGGGAAGAATTCATTGCCAGTTGCAAGATGTATAAGCAATTCGCAATTGCACAAACTTTCCACTACTTTCCTCATATCCTACTCACATCCGAACAAAGAAAATTGGTTCATCGTCTACCTGGAGGCGAGGATAGGTTAATATTTGGAAATAAGGCCTACTCGATCCAGAAGTTGTGCGATGTGGACGAAGTGTATAGGAGCAAGTTGAAGGAAATTGTGATGGATTTGGAGGATGAATTCAATGAGGGAAATTCAGAGTGATGATGGAAAAATTAAATTACTGATAAGATATTGTATTGTACACGAAATAAAAGCTCACCTTTATAAATACTTTATTTGTTAACTTTGCATAGTTAGAAATAATCATGAATCTTGATTTAATGTAATAAATTGATTCCAAAAAGATGTACAGTGAAATCCCCCTTGAACGGACACCAACGGGACTAACTGAAGATGTCCGTTCAGGAGGGGTGTCCGCATAAAAGAAAGATGTAGTAGATACAACAGAAATCGTGATTTAACGAAAAATGAATATATTAAAGAAACTGGGACATTTAAATCGTATATGTATATAAATGTTTTTAAAATAAATAAGAAACTTTAAACTTAAGAAAAGAAAGTTTATTTCCTTTAGATATATACATACAAAGTATAATATATGTATGCACATAAATACATAGATGTAGTTTGCAATACAAAACAACGAAACGAATAGTCACTTTAAGGACGCAAAAATTCATATATTGTTGTTTGTCTTCTATTTTTCTTTAAAATGGCGTCTTGAAATCGTATTTCTAATTTAGAAAGAAGCTCCAAAGACTCTGTATCTCCGTGATTTTCGACAAAACTTTTGAGCTGCTTGGTCAGGGTAATAGCTTTACCATAATTTGGGATAGCTTCTGTTGGCACTGGAACCTCATTGATATCAAAATCTTCCGAAAATTTTTGTATTTCAACTGGATTTGCAATTTCTTCTTCTGAATCTGGATCTTCAACATACATATCTTCATCTACGTTCAAAAAATCATTAAGGTTTTCGTTATCCGCCAATTTCAATAAATTCTTATTTTTGAGGATATCTGAAAGTACACCAAGAGGCAAATCATCTTCTAGGTCAGATGTATGAGCCTCAGTTAACTGGTCTTCACTTTGCATATTTACATGATTAAATCCTGCTTTGCGGAAGTAATTTTGAACTGTCTCTTTGGTTACTTGGTCCCAAGCGGTTTTTCCCCAAATAAACTGCACGCAGTGGTGTGATTTTCTTTATTAACTCAAAAGCTGTACCAGCAGTTTCGATGATTACTAGCAGATGTTTGAGTATTAGAATTCGGTAATAAGTTTTAAAATTCTTTATAATCCACTGGTCAAGTGGTTGACAAGCTGATGTACAATTAGGGGGTAAAAATAATATTTTTATATTATTTAAGCGAATGTCTTTCGGATGAGATCCCGCATTATCTAAAAATAATAAAATGTTTCTTTTTTCTTTAGCCACTTTCCAATCTAGGTCTTGCAACCACTCTGTCATAATTTGTCCTGTCATCCAAGCTTTCTTATTGTATTTCCAAGTTACAGGCAGATTATTTATATTAATGTTTTTAAAAGCTCTGGGTTTAGCTGCCCCTACTAGGAGTTTTTCTTTTTCACGCGCCATATTTGCACAGAGCAAAATTGTAAACCTCTCTTTGGGATACTTACCCCCAACACATTTTTCCTTCTTTAATGTGAGCGTTTTGTCGGGTAGAGCCCTAAAATACAGGCCTGTCTCATCGGCATTATAGATGTCTCTCGGTGAATATCCCTTAATCAAAGAAGGACATTTTTTTAAAAACGATGAAACATCTTCAGCATTAACCGAAGCTCCTTCTCCCGAAATCGCTTTAAAACTTATATTGTGGCGGATTCTAAATTTATTGAGCCAACCAGAAGAAGCACTGAATGCAGAATGTCCCAAAGAAGCGGCTATTTCTCTTGCTTTACATCGTATTAGCGGACCTAAAAAAAAATAAGTTTTTTGCGTTTTTGTCACGACAAACCTACTGGTAATCTCACTTTTTTTATCTATTTTAGAATTTAATATGAAAAGAAAATCAACGTATTAATACAAGAAAACCTTATGCCGGGCTGCTGTAAACCAGTCATAACACAATTTGTCAATTTTAGTACCATCACCCGTCAAAAAGCTTCTTTTTTCATTCAAATTGCTGTTCGACATTTCTTTATGTTTAATTATATCTGCAGCGTGTGTCTTTCCAGTATTAAAAGGCTTGGATAAGTTCCTTAAACTTAATTTCTCTTTACTTCAACAATCTCAATTTTTTGTTTAAGCGTGAGAATTTTTCTATTTGGAGCCATTTCTACAATGAATGTGTCGCCCACTGTCTTTTACCCATAGACATTAGACTAATCTTGAAAGCAGATTCAATCGAAAGCGTACACCCAAAGAATAAAAACTTTAAATCCCCGACCAACTTGGGGAAGTCCCTAATTCACGCCAGGCAGAAATGCACGACATAGGCTGCGTTTGTACCGAAAGATTAAAGTCGGTAAATCTCCGGTTTACTCGGGGAAGTCCCAGCGAAATTGGCTCGCGGTGCGATTGAGAAATGCAATAGCAATACTCTCGATATAAAAATAAGATAAGGCGTTTCTTTTTATTTTATTTTTTTGTCCGGTTAAGTGAACATTCTCTCGTGTCCGCGTCCGTTCAAGAGAATGTCCGTCCAAGAAAGAGTTAATACAATAGTAATTATATGAGAGCCGGTCGGGACCATGAGAAACTGTCCGTTTAAGGGAGGTGTCCGTGTAAGAGGGGTGTCCGCGTAAATTGTTTTTACCGGAAATTAGAATTAAACATAATCATAATTTTCAGTATTCTCCACTACTGGAAAGATCTACCTGTCTAACCCAATCCAAACCTAATCCCCTACATCACCTACCTCTAAGATAGAGTTCCCCATATCTCTACTTACATCCTACAGTTTAGTGTAGTATTGTGCTTTCGTGCGATAATTATTGCATGAATATTAAAAATTCGAATGACAACAATAACTTCTACAAGCAGACGGATTTGCGTGAACCATTCAGATGTTTACTGTTACATTTGTGGTGAATACATTTTTAAGGAAAGTAGAAAATCCATATCTCCCTTTCTAAAAAGGGCATATTTGGCGTATTTTGGCGTCCAGTTAGGACAGAATCATATTACTTCCATCGCCTAACACTGAATCCATATATCTACATCGTACACACAAGACGACATACAGCTTTCACCCCACAATTAGGTTGGCTTTAAATTTAGCGCGTACTAAATTAGTCCCCAACATCAGGCATTATTTTACACGCGTTCTGTTTATAACGCAGGGTAACTATGTTTAAACCAGCGTTATATTTATTAAAGGAAGGAGACGAGAATAGGAAAAAATGGAGTATCGGCGAGACAATATCTAATTATAGTTAACGCGTTAGATGTTTGTATTTAGGGGTGAAAGAGAACTAAAATAACATGCGTAGGGTTCGCTGGCTGGTATTTCAATAAACGCAAGTATACTTTATTTTTTAATTCGGAGGAATGTTTTTGAATTGAAGCAGCAAAAAGAAGACTAACTGTTAATCAGTTTTCAAAATTACACTAGGAATATTCGATATATTGCCGGCCGCTGTATTGTTACAACAGCTGATTGATTAGATTGAATATTTTTCTGAGCGTGTTTGTATGCAGTTTTCTCTCTAAATTTGCGTTTTGAGAACTAATTGGCTGACATATTCTCCGTGTAAAACATTTTCGCAGCGTTTTTCGTGGATATGGGACCCAAATATCTGAGCTTAGGACATCTATCTTTGATAGAGAAGCAAAATATATTAAATATATTCAAAACATTTCGAACTGATAAGCCGGGGATAAGAATTACTACATGATAGGTTGGTGTCACATTTCCATCATTATATGTATTATAATGCTATATTATTTTTTGGAGTGACGCAGTCTACTGTCTATTGTACCATAAAATAGGAGAAAGAACAAGTTACCCCCCACCAAAGCAAACTTCTGGAAAACATTCTTTAATTGCTTATTACGATGAAACTGACACGAATTCTATCAATCAATTAATTCATAGTCTTTTTTTTTTATAATAACGAACTTCCTATACTTAAAGTGCTGAATCCGGTAAAACAGCGACATGATAAGTATTTTGATAGAACGTGATGATATAGTCAGGCGGGGAAGAAAGTATTTCATGACAATAAAAGATTATCGTCGTCAAAATCAGCCAATTTATTACTTAGCCGAAACATGGTTAAACGAAGATCGTAACAAATAGTTTGGCCAGATGATAATATTAAAAGTCGACGGCAAGCGTTTAATGAAGGACAGACTACAGGCTTACGTAATTCTGCAGGAAGAGGAGAACGTTTCGTTATTTTATACATAGGATCTAAGACTGGTTTTGTGGAAAATGTCTTATTGCTATTCGAAGGTAAAAAACAACCGATTACCATGAAAAAATGAATGCCGAGGTACTTGAAAAATAGTTTCATCAAATATTGAGAGTACTGCCAGACAATGCTGTTATTATTATGGATAATGCTACATCCCATCGCCGAAAAATTGAAAAAATTCCCACAATATCTAGAAAACTCGACATGCAGATTTGGTTGAAATCAAAAAATTATCGACTATGACAAAGAGATGGTTCGATCTGAACTTCTTCATTTAATTCGCCTTAATAAAGATCAGTATAATACGCATGTGACAGATGAGATGGCCAGAAGTTGCAACAATACTGAGGTTACCACCTTATCACTGCGAACTCAAACCAATTGAGTTAGTATGGGCTCAAATAAAAAATGAAGTGGCAGTACTTTTACTACAGACAATCCAGAATGTCACTACAGACAACTGGAAGAAATACACTACCGCTCAAAAGTGTTTAGGCGCTTTCACAGACAGCAAAAATGTATAAAAACTCAGCAAAAATGTTAATAATATTTATTTTTTATGTACAGACACACGTACATGAATAAAAATATATTAAATAAATGTGAAAATTAAAACGTTTAATTTAAATTTTGCTTTCATCTATGTGACCTCCTCTTGATTTAATATTCGCAGCACACAATCGAGGCATTCTCGCAATAAGTTTTGCCAGAGTTTCTTCTGTTATTGACGTCCAACTCGATTGCAATTTATTTCACACGTCAGTAGCTGATGTCGGAGCCGTTTTTCGTACTTCCCGATCTAGTTCTTCCCATAGTAACTCGATTGGATTCAAGTCAGGGCTCTGGGGAGGCCATTCCATAATTTTCAGGGTTCCTTCCTCTTCTAAATGGCGTAAATAGTCTTTACATAATTTAGAGGAATGTTTTGGCTCATTATCTTGCTGGAAGATAAAATTTTGACCCAAAAATCGAATTCCGGAAGGTCTTGCGTGGTTCTCCAAAATTTCGCGGTAGCTTTATTTTTTTTAATATACCGTCAATTTTCACAGTGTCCCCTACACTAGTGCCAGCAAAACAGCCCCAAATGATGATAGAACCTTCACCATACTTCACGGTAGCAGCAATACACTCTTCTCTGGCACGTTCACCCACAGATCTTCTTACGAATATGCATCTTCGGATTCCGAACAGCTCAAATTTGGACTCATCCGTCCATAGGACGTTGTTCCACTCTTCTATGGTCGAGTGTTGGTATTCACGAGCCCATTTAAGTCGCTTTTGCTTGTTTTGTTTGCGTTGTAATGACTTTTTCATCGCAATACGTCCATGGAGCCCGGCTTTCTGTAGGCGACGTTGAAGGAGAAATAAACGACGACGAAACGGCAGAATGGTGGACATTCTTTTGCAGCGCGGTCGAAAAACTCGATAGGTTGCGGCACGATAATTAGCTAGCGGTTCTGCGCATCGTCTGGCTCTCCGATTTCAGGGCGCGTAATATTCTCTCTTTCTTTTCAGCGTACTCCTTCGGCAGCGGAGGGAAAAGAATAGGACAAGCTCCGACAGGAGCATCTGGCTGAGTATTAATATTTAGTATGAGAGAGTATGAATGATGACAAGGATATGCATCCGCACACATGTCTAATGAATGAGAGAGAATGAATCAGATTCAGTAGGCATAATTATGTTGAGCGTTATGACTAGCGGTCTCCCATTATTTCAGGAAGCTCGAGACGGCAACTGGCGGCGGGACGACCGTTATGCAGGATCCCGGAGGGGAGAGAGGATCACCTGGACGACCACTCATGGACCCTAGGACCTTCTTAAACCAAAGGGACAACCAGCGAGACGAACCAGCCTTGAAGAAGTAGCAGTCATAATGAAAGAAGCGTATTTCTGTGTTCTGTGATAATGTATTTAAATAACTTATAATAATTTAAGTAACTAATCGCTTATCGATCTGCTTCTTCAGGGCCAGGAAATAATATGTAAATATTTAAGTTAAGTAGGACGCGGGCTATGCCCACATTATTTTATCCCACTAGGTTAAGTTAGCGTAGGTTAAGTTAGCTAGGTTTGCGTTCATATTGAACAGTTAAGTTGAGGACATCCGGTGTAGTGCCTCTGGCGGAGCACCGGAGCTAGGACACTTATTGTCAATTAGTTAGGTTAATTATTAAATAAAGTGTAGGCGACGTTTGACTGTAGAAACACTGACTAGTTTTTGGCGACCAATATTTAATTCTGCCGTGATTTCCGCGGCTGTTTTGCGTCTATTTAACTTGCTGGTAACTACTATTCTGCGATCATCTGCAGATGTTGTCGCTTTTGGCCTTCCACTCCGTCTTTTATTAAGAAAACTGCCAGTTTCCAGATATTTTTTTACGTTATAGTCAACCGTAGCGTGGTGTATTTTCATTCTTTTGGCAATTTGTTGATTACTTATGCCACTTTTATGGTAAGCTATTATAAGCGCACGTGTTCCGTACTAATTTCTCTTCGCGGAGGCATTTTAAAAAATTGTCACACGATATTTCGCTCACGACGTGAATAGAGTAACCAGTACCACACTGCCACTGACCATAGGTTACAGATTTCACTATAATCTTCTAGGAAAGTAATTTAAACATTATTACCTACAATCTAACAGATGACTACATTTACCCAGTAAATTCAGAGGGACTGCTATTGTAACTGCACCGCAATAAACAGTTTAATGGTAATCCGACCAAGTGCAGGTAAATGATAGTAAACATTATGCCATATAATGGGTGTTTATCTTACTGAACTACATTTTAAATACGTATTTCATTTTATTATAATGTCTTTTTGGTAAACATAATACTATATGAATAATCCATGAAAACAGGGGTGCCTAAACACTTTTGAGCGGTAGTGTATGTCGAATATGTGATTAAAAAAGAGAGAAAATGTGTGAGTTAAATGGATTAATTTATGATATGAGAGAATAAGAGATAGAAAGATAGTAGTTCAAGTGAAATGGAAAGTGATAGTGAATAATTATTTTAGAAGGTATTCACATGTATTTAAGCTGAATTTATGTATATGTTATATTGAATAGTAGTCTAAATATTTGTTCGCTTGTAAATAATTATATCAAAATAAGAATTATAGTAAAAACTAGCAACGACTAGGAACTTCCATTAAGAAAGGTACGATGCATAAAGTTGATGTATATTTGATCAATAAATATTATTGAATAATGAATATATAATGAATTACGTAACTACAATTTATATTAAAATCCTAGCTAGTTTTAAAACTGCCGCCAAAAAGTGACCGAGAAAAAATCCATCGTGTAAACGCGTATTAAAATACTTTTCGCAAGTTAAAAACACCGATTAGATTTAAACATCTCAATTTATTTAATTTGACTAACCTCTACCCGTCAATTTTCTAAAACGCTACAACAAATCAGATCGAATCAATGTCAACAACGTACGTCGCAGCAAATTAATCATAATCGTAATTGCTATGATATCATCGCTATTGTGTACATTCGCAACAATACCTTTCTTATATACTAATATATGCATGTACGCGATCATAACTATATAACGTATGTATGTACATATATGGATTTAAAACAGCAATAGCCTTGCGGTACATATTGTACCTTTTAACGCGTGTATGCTGTACATATGTCGATATGCGAGCATATTCGTCAATTTGTCAACATCGCAAGCGTTGCATCGATTTTAACCGAGGACAAGTACGGTATTTCGTAATCGAAGTGGAAACAACGACTATAAACCAACGGTTGTATTACAAGCTGTTAGGATTCATCGCGTCTCTGTACTGCTAATTCTAAATTAAACTGTAGTGACGTAAATAAAAGAAGTAGAACGCTATCTTCGATCGATTTTGGACGATTCGCCAAAAAATTAATTCGGAAAATTACCACCGTGTCTAAGAAAATAATTTCTCGGCTCTAGGTCATCATTTATCTCTAATAATCCGAATATATGTATGTATTATAGATCTAATTGCGATGACATTAAATAAATGTTACGCGCGTGACTTTCAATTTAAAAGATTGGAAAAGTCACTGACATATCCTTTGTATAAGCCAGAGTTTCATCTTAAATGCGTTGGATTTAACACATGGGCTGAAAAGTCCCGGGCCTAACACATAGATGACGCTAGTTTTATTGCAGTCACCTCTCTCTCAGTTAGTACTAACCTTCAAAAGACAGCTGTTAAAATTTCATGATATTCTATTCATTAGTTTGTGAGTTATTGTGCTAAGAGTCACGCTACTTTTGTTATTTTCAAAACAATGGATCAAAAACAATTTCGTCTTTTAATTTTACACTGCTTCTTGATGGGAAAAAATACCGTTCAAGCGAAGCAATCAATGGCTTGAAAAGTGGTATGGGGACTCCGCTCCATCAGAAACAACAATAAAACGTTGGTTTGCTGACTTCAAACGTGGTCGTAGAGACACCCATGATGCAGAACGCAGTGGACGTCCAAATGAGGCGGTAACACCAGAAAACATAAAAAAAATCCACGAAATCGCTTTGAATGATCGAAAAGTGAAGTTGCGTGAGTTAGCTGACATCGTAAAGTTATCAAAAGAACGTATTGGCTTTATATTGCATGAGCATTTGACTACGAGAAAGCTCTGTTCAAAGTGGGTGCCGCGTTTGCTCACTGTTGACCAAAAACAAGAACGTGTTGATGATTCTGAGCAGTGTTTGGCCATGTTTAAACGTAACAAACCGGAATTTTTGCGTCGATATGTGACAATGGATGAAACATGGACCCATCACTTTACTCCGGAATCAAAACGATCATCATCTGAGTGGACAGCAACTGGTGAACCTCGTCCAAAGCGCCCGAAAGCACAACAATCGGCTGAAAAGGTTATGGCCTCGGTATTTTGGAATGTGCGTGGTGTAATATTCATCGACTATCTTGAGAAAAGAAATACCATCAACGGTGAATATTATATAACGTTATTGGAGCGTTTGAAGGCCGAAATTGCAAAGAAACGACCGCATATGGCAAAGAAAAAAATTTTGTTTCATCAAGACAACGCACCGTATCACAAGTCAATCAAATCAATGGCAAAACTACATGAATTGAACTTCGAATTGCTCCCACATCCACCGTATTCGCCAGATTTGGCTCCCAGCGACTACTGGCTGTTCGCAGACCTCAAAAAAATGCTCGCAGATTTTGTTTAAATGCATCAGTTGTATTGGTATTGTTGTGGAAACTAGTTAGAGGGTTGATGTTAAGCATTCAGCGTTTAACAAAAAATGCTCATGTTATAGAAGAATGATTGACAGAGAACAAAACTTGAATTGCTAAAGCCTATGCAATAACTTTGATCAAGCAAAAGTTCTAATACTAATAGTACCAATTTACAAAAAGGCTGACAACAAAGATTGCAACAACTACCGAGGAATTATGTCGCTAAACACAGCAGTGAAGATTTATGAACAATTGTTAGGAAAGAAATTGAGGCAAATAGAAAAACCGAAGTTACTAGAAGTCCAAAGTGAGCTTAGAACAAAGCAGTAGTATACAAGGCCATATTTTTACATTAAGAGAGATAAAATACAAAAAAAGATTACTGCGAGAGAAAGCGTGTACTTAGCTTCTTTTGAACATGGAGGAAGCATTTGACAAGGTACCCAGAAATAAAGTATGGGAAGCAAATTATAAACTAATAACAGTTGTCAAAAGTTTATATGAAGAAACAGCAAACTGTCTAATAAGTAGAAACATGAAACCAGAGGTGTTCTATACAAAGGAAGGTATTGGACAAGAAGGTGGACTTAGCCCTCTACTATTTATAGCATTTATGGATGACATTATCAAAGAAGAACAAGGGCGTTTTACATTGGACATCTCAACTTAGAAAAGGTAGAAATTACAGAATGTGTATTAGCAAATGATGTAGCTTTGATAGCCGGAAATGAGGAGGCTCAACAGCACAACATACACGTTTAGAACAACACACTCAATGAGTATGGAATGAAAATTAATACAGCCAAAACAAAAGTAATGGTTATTTCAAAAGAGGAAAAAGAAATAGACATACAACTTGGAGAAACAGAACTAGAACAAGTTAGAGATTTACAGTACCTAGGAATTACAGTACACCAGAAAGGAAGGCAAGAAGAAGAACTTAATAATAAAACACAGAAAGCCAACAAGGTACACTATGCTATGAACTCAGGATTTATAAACAGTAAAGAAATAATAAAACAAACAAAAATGACGGTCTAGAAAACAATATTCAGATCAATTCTCATATTTGGATGTGAAACCTGGGTACTCAATCGTTAAGTAAACAGTAAGGTCCAAGCTCTGGAGATGAAGTACCTAAGAAGAGTGAAATATGTAACTAGAAGAGAAAGGATAAGAAATGAACAAATCAGAAGAGAGCTACAAACTGAATCAATAGAAAGTTATGTAGAACAAAGATAATTGGGATTGTGGGGACGTCTACAAAAGATGGATAATACAATTCCGGTTAAGCAGGTCTGGAAAGTAAAGGTACAGAAAAGACGAACAAGTGGGAGGCCAAAAGTAAGCTGGAATAAAGAAACAGGCAAAATTTCGAAGAAGGGAAAAACTTGGGATGAAGCTCAGAAAATTGCTATGAACTGACTGGAGAAAGTTTGTAAAATGCTAGGAAGCAAATTCAATCTTACCCGACACTCAATCAGTAAAAGGGTATTATTGATATTGTATATACGTCTATTTATATATGTAAGTTCTAATAAATCAAACAAGACCCATGACAACGTGTTTATCAGAAACTTATTCAACTGAAAACATTATATAACGAAATACAGATTGATGGTTATAAGGCAGTGGTTTCTTGCGGTAATAATAACCAAACAGGTAGGGTTAGAGTTTATACAAGAAATTATATTAAGTTCAAAATTAAAGCTAATAAATGGTACATTGTTAGAATAAATGATTTAAGTTTAATACTAGAGAGAATTTATCAGCTACCGTCAGTCAATGATAATCTTGATGGAGGAATTTGAGGCTCTTGTAGATGAATTCTTAAGTATAAGTGAGATACAACTGATCATGGGTGTTCTTAATTACGATTTTAAAAGGAACTATCATTATTATACGAATAAATACAAACGAATTATTATGAGAGCCTGCCAAAATCTTAGTAGCTAAATTATGGTATATACGACAGAATATTGAAAAGTCGTTGGATATTTCTCACCCAAGTTAATCTTGATTTCTAGTCATTTTTCCTTAATGTAACCTACTTATTCTTAATCTTTACCATATAGGAAATAACCAATTAACAGCACTAAGCGAACAGACGTATAACGATGAGGTAGTGGCATCTTCAACAGACTGTCACTGATTATCTCGCCTAATAGAAAATGCTTATTTAGAAAATGACATGCTCATCAATTTAAAGAACCGTTTACTTTACTAATTATTATAACAGTAATTATCTACAATGTATAACGGATTGTTCTAAAATTCTCATCGATTAAATTAACGAAAAAATTGTAATCCATAAAAAGCAGGACGAATGTCATTATTCAAAGGTTTCAAAGAAAGAAAAAAACGACAATACCTAATCACAAAAAAAAGAACGTGTGAATTATACTAATTTCACAGAAGTATTCTTTTAGTATGTTAAAATATACGGAATGACCCATGTTGATGAGAGTTATAATGTCGGTAACCTACGAAGTGTTCAGAAATCTATACCAAAATAATACGGAGACTTCTAATTGGTTGTTTGATTAATGTTTTTGAGATTTAGCTAACTGACTCAATGTGTTGTTGTGCTGTGGTTAATTCTTGAATAGTATGTCGTGATTGTTCATAAAAATGGATCCCGTAGAACAAAGAGCTGCAATAAAATACCTCCAGAAAAAGGGCATGCGCTAACTCTAATTCATAGAACTATTATAGGCAACTATTGGTGAGTCTGCAGTTTCTTATGATATAGTCAAACGCTGGTGTCGAGTCTTTAGATGTGGAAGAACATCTTGTTAAAGCCAACATGCCGGTGGTTTTCCCATAACGGTAACAACAAACAAAAACATTAAAGAAGTACACGATATCGCACTGCAAGACCGAGGAATACGCATCAGTGACATTGTGGAAGATACTGGCTTATTATATCATGTGGTGCGCAACATGCTGACTGGAGAATTGGATATGAAAAAGTTTAGTGCAATATGGGTGCCCCGGATGTTAACCATTGATCAAAAAAGAAATCGGGTGTTGATTTTTAAGCGTCTTTTGGAAAAGTACCATGCAAACAAAGATAACTTTCTTAGTCAATATGTGACCATGGATAGAGCAAATTTAAGGTCGTGCCTTCTGCTAGAAAGGGGTTGCTATTTGTGTTCTGGGATGCCCAAGGAATCATCCTGGCTGACTATTTGCAAAAGGGATAAAGCATTAGAGCATTACTAAATTCCGAGACACTATTCCATCAGGATAATACTCCCAGCCATACATCTGGTATTTCTATAGCTGCTATACATCAAGCAGGCGTTGAATTAGTGGAGAACCCACCATATTCGCCAGATCTGGCCCCTAGTGGTTACAGGCTGTTTCAAATTAATAGAAATCTTCCGTGGGTCAAACTTTTCCAGTAATTATGAAGTAATGGAAGTTGTAGAGAGGTGATTTGCGGAGGTCGGTCAAGAAACTTTCCTGGAGGCTGTTGAGATGGTATAGCATAGATATCCTCTCTCGTATGCTTAACACTACGTCTATCAACCAGATTCAGTGGCCCCAAAACGATTTTCGAGCTAAAAACAACAGTAAAAAAATCTGCGCCATTGAGGGCAACAATGGGTCCACGTCTTCTGCTGGTGATGGAGAAATAAACCGAAGGTCTGCCCAATAATGAAAGCGACAGAAGTACTATGAAATAGTTTGATAGAAAAGAATACGGAGATGGTAGTAATGACGATAGAACTCGTGTTGAAGGTGACACTTTTACATCAAAAAACAGTTGTCTGATATCAAGATCTTGTCTTACCTCATCATGAAAGACAGCTGTAACACAATGTTTTACGAGAACATTTAGGTCCAGCTCGTTTTGCAAAGTAAGGGATTAGTACTATAGCTTCTTCTTTTTTGATTTACTTTCGTAAACCTCTTCGTAAAATTATCCTAAATTAAAGGAACGCTGAAGGGGAGATTGTTTACGGGGAAAAAAGAATTTTTCGGAGTTTTCATACTAATAGACGTATACAAATCCCACGTCGAAGATGCAAGGCAACTTTGGAGGAAGTAATACGAGGAAGACATTTAGCGCGATATTCACCCGAGGCGAATTTTAAAACATACTTCGGATACTAAAGTCTAACAATGCAAGGGAAGAACGTACAGCATCAATAAGAGAATGCTTTGAGTTCTGGAATACTTATTTACAAGATACTTATGCAGCAAACTGCTGTATGACGGTTCATGAAGAATTTATAACCTTCAGAGGAAGATGTTCTTTTAGGTAGTACATTCTATTAAAACCTGAAGGGCCTGAACTCAAGTTTTGGGCTATTTGTTATAATAACAAGCTATACATGAAATGTATGCTGGAAAACAGCGTGATAAAAGAGAAGGGAATTAAAGGGAGAAAATTATGAAGCGTTTGGTTCAAGAAAAAATTGTTTACTTTCTGCAACCTAAAAGTAATCCCTGTCAAAATTAACTAACCAATTGGTTTCATGCAATAGCTAACGTTTTAGATATTCACCTTACGCTAACTCACCCGCACGTAAATACAGGGGGTTATCCATAATACACGCAGCTATACACACGTCAGGCGAATAGTAGACCGTAGTGGTAGCTATGGCGGTGTATATAAACAACAAAAATAGAAATACCAGACGTATGTAACCGTAGCTACATCGGCAAGGTTAATATGGTGACCTTAGTGCACTCGGTAATATAACTTTATCGCTTTACATGCGAACGTAAAATGATAGAACTTACCTGAAATTACGTATTACGTACTTATGTATATATACGCATGTGTAGGTATCTACGTACACATATATGTACATATATATATATTGATACATTTGCACGCACATAAATACCCGAATATTAGTGAGTGTATGTATGAAATTTGATTATTGGCTTTGTTCATTTAGAGGTGTCGAATTGGTTATGTGCATTGCATTGGGAATATGAATAAATCGTATTAATAAAAACAATACATGGCAGAATATAATAGTTGGTAAAATAAAACATGTGGTTAGTGTATTCTACATTTTGTTCGGTATTAGTTTATTAAATGAATGAGGAGGGTATAAAATAATATTCAATAAAAATAGAATTCGTTTAGATTTTTCTAATCAATATAGAATTCCATGTATGCTATAGAAACCATATATCATCCACCTCGGGTATACTGCAGGGTTCTGGTTTCGGACCTCTAATATTTCTACTCTTGTTAAACGATTTTGCTGGTGCTATTAAATGTTCATATACGTTAAAGCAATGACTGCTGTGTAAGCCGTGTATTGCTCCAGAGAAGTATCAATTATGTTTCTGATTGATGCAAAGTTAATTTATTGTTTCTAAATATATCTAAATGCATTACTATGGCATTTCCCAAGCTGCAGCAAGGTATTGTCTATTATCATAACGTTGAAGGAACACTACTATAAATATCAACTTCAGTCGGGGATTTGGGGATGCTTCTTGATACGTCTCTCCTTTTCTAATCACATAACTCACTTACAATTAGTATCGCGATACTATAAACTATATGGGTTTATTTATCATAATTGCAGGAACTTCCAGAATGAACAGGCTCTATCTTCATTATTTTTATCACCCATTATATCCCGATTAGGGTATTCCACGTTGATGTGGTTCGTTCTAATTATGAAACACACAGAGAGTCCATTGAGGCACTACGGGAAGAATTCCTGGAATTAGTCTATTTCTTCTTTGAAGGATATTATCCGTACAAAGACTATGAACATAATGTTCCGTTGCATAAATTTAATTTTGTTTGTGTTTCTGTCAGAAGAATTATTTCTTTGTAGATATTTGACAAGATTGAGTCTTTCATAAGTATAATTTTCTTATTCTCAGAATTAACTCCTACTCGTTATTTGCCTTTTATTGTGGTCACACTCGGATGAATGTACTCATAAGGTCTCCAATGTACTTGACGTGTATTAATTTGATACATGATATCTGATCTTTGTGCCATCAATGCTGTCCCATTTACACCGTTAACAAGGGTGTAATCTTTTTTCGTCTAGTCCCTTTCCCATGGCATTTGTCAATTTTTCACGAGCCAATTTAGTGTTAGTTGGACAAACTTTTCTTTATATTTCTTGAACAGTCTCGACGTGAATTGTAATGTACCATGTTTGAAAAATATTATATATGTATGCCTTAGTATAGTAGTAATAATAATATATCTACATATATTGTGGTAGAAAATCTCAGGCTCCTTTAAATTTTTGTTTGTTTTAAATAAATAAATAGGTAATGTAAAGTTCTATAAATATATTGACAAACACAATTCCTCAAACATTTACCTAAAACAGGGAGTCTAGCTAAATTTTCAAAATATATAAACGAATTTAGAACAAAAAAAGACAGTGAATTTTGATAATTTATTACAATTTTAAGCCTTTAGTACTCCCACTCACGCGTACTGTATTGTATTCTAGATTTCCTGGGCTTCCTCCTCCACCAGTCTATCCGAAAGTCCAAATTATAATAAATACATCAGTTATAATTTGGAAGAAATTATATTCAATCATAAATGTAGTTTTAACAAAAATATATATATAGCTTACGATGGTGGAGTTTGCGTCCCTACTGCACATGTAGTTTAAGGTACCCTTTTGTTTAAGAAATTTAAAATTCTATACCAATAATAAACATCGAAAGTAGATAATAATAATAATAATCTTTATTTGTCCAACGATTATTATCACTTACAGGATAACATACAAACAATTGGTGCAATTACATTGATTATGTATATACCTCATGCGTAATACTATTACAAATCAACACACATGTACAATACATTTCATAACAATTAACATAATCCTAACATAAACAAATATTCTACGAGTATATTCTATTGAAATTGGTGACCATATGGAATATAGGCGATTTGGCCAAGATATTTGTATTGTGCCTACACGCCACGAGAAAATCAAGGGATCGTGTGTAACGTGGTGGTACTCGGAAATCGACAGAAGCTAATAACGATGGTGAATCTATTTCATTAGATAACAGGTTAAATAAAAATCTTGCGGTTTTTATGGCGACGATCTTCTAATGAATTGCTGCAGCAATGTTACATAATCTGAACCACGATCAGAGTCAGTACCGCTAGCCTTATAACTAAGGTATTTGAAGAACCGCTTTTGTACACGTTCGATTGAAATCACCTGATACGTGTAGTAAGGATACCAAATTAAGTTGGCATATTCCAATTTAGATCGAACAAGAGTATAGTACAGAGTCCTTACCACTGAGATGTCATGAAAGGCGCGACACGTTTTTATTAGCAAACCCAAAGATTTAGATGCAGAAAGACATATAGCAGATATGTGATCAGAAAAGCTTAGTTTCGTGTCAAAAAGTACACACTTTTTCAGTTCTTCCAATAAATGTAGAATCAACGGAGTAATTAAAAATGATCGGATTAGAGATATCCGATACACAGAAATTAAAGAAGAGGGATTCCCCATGGTACTTTGCCTCCAACAACAAAAAAATAAAATAAGGGCGTGAACCAAACACTATCGGAAAAAACCAAACATATCGATACATTTGAAAATTTAAGAGTTAGTGTTATTTTAAATGATAATACATATCATTGCAATATATACGAAGGAGCTAGCATTTGGGTAGAGCCTGATATATTATCTTCAGGCGTTAGTTATTAATTCGCGAGCTGTGTCTAACGCTTAAAGATGGTAAATCAGACACTACTGGTCCTCTTCAGGACAGAAATACAACAACACTATCCCACATAGCACACGCAAAAACGTGAGACATCAAACATATATATATCAAGTATATATATATATATACTATTTTTCAAGCATTAGACAAGGTGCACTAACGAGTAACTAACGCCTGAAGATGATAGATGAAGCTCCACAGAAACGTAGCCCTGGTCCTTTTCAGGACAGAAACACCAACATGAGAAGAGAAAACCTAAATAACGCTATCACAGGCGTAAATACATATTTCTTTTTACATTTTGCAATTGGAACGTGTTAAGGACTTAACATTGTTTTCTGTATTTTCTACATTTTTTACTACTATGTATTTTATCTTCTTTGCATTATTATTTTCATTTATAATATTACTTTATTTTCATTTTTATATTTATTTTCATTCTTATATTTATTTATTTTGCTCTCTTATATCCAATTTTATTTTAATATGTATGTACATTACGCATTGTATATGTATGCAAGTCAGCCATTCGCATTACGCTAGCTAAAACTGCCTAATTAGAAATCATTCACTGCAACGTCGTCGGATATGTAATGGGAGTTTTCTTGAAATTTAAGGTACACAAGCATAGGCAGTCGTCTCCCGCGCGACAGTCGAGGTATTAGCGATCGTGCACTCTCGGTCACCTTTCGTGCCTCGTCGTAACGTGTACAGTAACGTCGTCGTAAGATTATTAGAGATTTCTAAGTTTTTCTAGTTTTGGCGGGAATCGTCGAGGACGTTATCTATACATTTATTTCTGGCGGGAGTCATTTGGTAACGTCGTCGGACCACATGTATAGATTTTTTTAATAAGTATAAATTCTCGATTTTCTATCATCGTACGTCGAGGCTACTGTGTCCATTGTCGTCTATACATATTTTTAGTCTTCAGTTAAGTTTGTGTCGGAAATTATTTTGGTGAGATTGTCGGCGCGCATGTATAGACCTCCTCTACAAGTACGATCACTCCGCTTCTTGCTGACGGTCGTTGCATGCAGCGCCCGTTGTCTTTGTACGTTTGTTCGGTCCTTGTCGTATCGGGACTTAGAAATTTTTCATTTAGTTGCTCGTCGTAGCGGACGAGTGTCACGGACCAGTTTTCTTATGTAATGTCGGCATCATCGCTCCGTTTTACTTGTCGGTGCACAGTTCGCACATTTGCTGGTTACTGGATTTTTCCCTTCTTTGGGGCGCAGTAGTACAGAGCTAAAGATTGCACATAGCGTAATATTTCAAACGAGAACGCCTGGGTAGCTGTGACATTACTTTTGTATTGTGATCGGCTATTATCGCTACTGTCGCGCTCGACCAGGCGTTCAAGCTCTAAGAGATAGGGTGGGTTCCCCTATAAATGTGAAAATAATAAACGTATTTGGTCAAGTACAAATACGTGCCAATAATACAGGGCCAAGTCCCTTAGGCAAATTTAAAACAAGGAAAGTATATTAGGCTCCCGGAAAGGGACATATAAATAAGCATAGCACCGAGGTGCGCTTATAAATTTAAGAAATAAATAGGGTTGGCTCCCCTATAAAAAGGTAGTGGTGCATGCAAACAGATAGAGGCATTAGTACATGCCTCTAACAAAGCTTCAGCGGAAGCATATAAGAGTTTAACCTTTTAAACAGAATTAAGGCATAGCGTTGTAACGTACATGCTGAGGCATTACTTTATGTTGCTACCAATGAAAATACATATACAAATGCTAATGTACATTACATGTATAAGAGAGCTCGAATAACTGCAATTATTGCATATATATATATCTTACGTACATCGTACATGTACATAGGCAAGAGTGGAAACCGTGTAACCATTTCATTTTTAAATATATTTTTTTGCGCATGCGCATTGAGTTTCACTGTACAACCTCTCCTCTAGTAAATAAGCGAACATACTCTACAAGTAAGTATTGGTCAAGTAATTTAGGAAATTACGAGCAGGCTACAGCGGCGTTGTTCTTCAAACCAGGAGAACGTAACAGAACGGTTCACCCTTTATTTGATGTAGATCTATGATCTTTAAAGGAATAGAATGTGGGTTTTAGCTCTTTAAAAATGTATATTTTGTCAGGTTAAGTTGATCTGTAATATTTTCTGTTACTGGGAAAATATGTAACTGTAGGAAGTAAATCATTATATTTATTATATATTGCGCAAATAAAATGTTATTTTAAGGTTATTTTGCATTCTTAATATAGTAAATGAATCGTTTATTTTTCTTCAGTTCATAGTTAAATACATATCATTATAAATTCCCCTCATATTACGTAGTTTTTCTTTTTATTATATTAGTAAAATCGTAAGGAATATATGAAGTTCTGAAGCTGTATTTCTTACACTACAATCCACACAATTTCTTAATTTTAATTTTATAAGCGATAAATTCCGTACATATACAACTTTTGAAAAAAAAAATGATATATTTCGACTTATGCCTTATAAATATTTATGTATGCCATCACATTCAAAAAGTTGAATCGATTCGCCGAGATTACATTACACAGTTCGAATGGAAACAGCGCAAAATACGTCGAAAATGAACCGCTGTAAATAACGAGCGTCAGCATTGAGAGTCGAACTTCCGCTACGACTCGCAAGCTCAACCCGAAAAGTGAGACAGTCGGGCGAAATTTTCGTTCGCGACACCGTCGTTGTCGGTTGTTTCCCCGTTGACTGTCATGTCGTACGGGTACTCGTCTAGATGGCGCTGCATAATATCGCATACACGTATGCTTTCCTAGGTTTTGATCGTCCCGTCATGGCGTCCGACCTTGTCATGAGAAAAAGCTAGCTGAAAAGTAATCCACCAACGCACTCGATTCTCCCTCTCACCCATCCGTTTTTTTTTTCACTTCCCTTCTCCCTTTAGAACGGTAACGGTAACAACACCGTATTACGCGAAATACACATTTTATTGGATTTAATTCCGGTAGGCCCCGGAACCCGGAGTTACTACGACACCTCATCTGCATGCAAATGAGATAATGTTTGGTTACGCTGGCACACACAGGCGGCGCTGGCGGATGGCGGAAAAGCACATCGCGTGGCACAACGTTGGAGGAGGACGATCGCTGTACACTTACCGTTCGTCGGAATGAGATGGGAAGCCTTGAGAGGAGGTGGAGAAGGTTAAGCGTTCCGAAACTGGCACCCGAAATGAAACGGTCTCGACGTTGTATCATCCCCTTGCCGGGGTTTTTGGACGTATAAACGTATATATATATCCATCCAACCCGATTCTCCAAACAAAGACGGAGCTATTACCATTAATATACGAGGGAGGTTAGAAAAATCATTTGATTCCTAGTTTAACATATAAGGATCGTCTTGCTAAAACATATGGCTATTATAACTTTAGAGAATTGAATAACTGTGAAAGGTCATTGATATCAAAAGAACGTATTGGCTTTATATTGCATGAGCATTTGACTATGAGAAAGCTCTGTTCAAAGTGGGTGCCGCGTTTGCTCACTGTTGACCAAAAACAAGAACGTGTTGATGATTCTGAGCAGTGTTTGGCCATGTTTAAACGTAACAAACCGGAATTTTTGCGTCGATATGTGACAATGGATGAAACATGGATCCATCACTTCACGCCGGAATCAAAACGATCGTCATCTGAGTGGACAGCAACTGGTGAACCTCGTCCAAAGCGCCCGAAAGCACAACAATCGGCTGGAAAGGTTATGGCCTCGGTATTTTGGGATGTGCGTGGTGTAGTATTCGTCGACTATCTTAAGAAAGGAAATACCATCAACAATGAATATTATATAGCGTTATTGGAGCGTTTGAAGGCCGAAATTGCAAGGAAACGACCGCATATGGCAAAGAAAAAAAATTGTTTCATCAAGACAACGCACCGTGTCACAAATCAATCAAAACAATGGCAAAACTACATGAATTGAACTTCGAATTGCTCCCACATCCACCGTATTCGCCAGATTTGTATCCCATCGACTACTGGCTGTTCGCAGACGTCAAAAAAATGCTCGCCGGTAAGAAATTTCGCACGAATGAATAGGTTATCGCTGAAACTGAGGCCTATTTTGAGGCAAAAGATAAATCGTTCTACAAAAGTGGTATTGAAATGTTAGAGCGGCGCTGGAATGATTGCGTTGCTCTTGATGGAGATTACGTTGATGAATAAAGCTAATTTTGAACCAAAAAAACCGTGTTTTCTTTGTTAGGTCCGGGACTTTTTAGCCCATGTGTTATATTGGGTTAACTTATAATTTGACTCTTATAAACTCATTTTGATTAAAGGGATTTTTGAGATTTTTGCGTCTTTTTTTGATTGCGTCGATTGCCAAATCTGTAGCGTTTTTTATATTTAATGACACCGCTTCAAGTCTAATAAGTTAATAATTGTTGGGGGTGTACGGTTTTTCTTTTATAAATTTGACAAATTCCCAAGAGTTTTTGGTATCACATTTAGTTTTCCTAAAAATTTTACTGACAGAATTGTTGAGGAATTTAACAAAACCATACGTTAGTAAATTTGAACCACGCGACCTGTCCTTGAGAAATTATCTTGCGTGTCACCAAATTTTTAACTAACGAGTTAACGTGTTTCTGACTTTTTTGATTAACTTGTTTATGTTTTTTCTCTCATAACATATTTTTCATTTTCTTAACATAATAATTATTTTATTGGATTTCTTAACATATTTAATTTCGGGTGGTATTTGGTATAGTGCTTTTCTTTTGCGTATTTTGGTTATTTTCTTTGATATTTTGTATAATGCATTATGCCTTAGGTTTTTGATCATAGAAATTATTAGAACTTCTTTATAACTATTGTCTTCGAAACTGAAGCTACATCCTAAATTTAAAACTAACTTATATAGAATATTGTAGGTCATTTAATTTTTTTATCCAATCTCCATTCAATTTTGGATTTTCATTAGCTTTATTTTGGGCACTTATAGTTTTTTGTTCATTAAAAAATTGTTCCTCATTCCGATATTTACCTACAGATATTTCAGATCTGAATTTATGTAATGAAAAATTCGTTTTAACAAAAGGAATATTTAAAATTTGTTTTTAAAATTTGCCAACACCATTATGATATTCGGAGATACATTTCGGATAGTTATTTTACCTTCAATTTCTGCTATGTTTGGAGTGAAATCTTTCACCTACATCTCAACCGAAAATCTTTATTAATTCCTTGTCAGGCTGGAAAATGTCTTGGAGTATTTTTTATAGCTTTTAAGTTCTTAAAATGTGGCGACTTACTGTAACATTTCTAAATAAGTTGGGGTAGTTGTAAAAAGGCGCGTAGAATTTGCTGAATCCACTCAGCGAATAAAGGTAGTCAGTCGTTGAAAACTTATAAATTCTTTATATTAGCAGTTTAATAAAAAAATACACAACCTTTGGCCAAGTGATTATCGACCTTTCTACAACTTCCTCTATTCATTAAGAAGTACCCCGGTACTTTTTCTGTGCCTACATTTTTGTAATAGACCTTGGAATTTTCGCAAGAGTTCACGATGTGAATTTTGCAAGAAATGATTGTTATTTAATTTTGTAAAAAAGCTAAACTGTTTCCTATACATTTGTAGAACGGCGTTTTGAAATTACCAAAAATATTGCTCTCTTGAAAAAGGTACAACAAAATTTCGAAACACGTAGCGAGAAAGGTATCACAATAAATTGTTTATCTGACAGAGAAATCACAAAATCAATATGAAAGCAATACTGAATTGAAGATTTACCACATCCACAACAAAAAAATGGAAAAAATAACAATAAATTGTTATTTTTATTATGTTACTACTCACGAGGTTCATTTCATTTTTAGAGAGAAAGCAATAAATATTAGTGGGATAATAATAAATTGAATTTTAAGTTTGAGAAATAAAACTAGACTCCTCATTACAAGTGACGATTGCAAGGACTGTGTGGATGTACAATTCACAGGTATAGCTGTAAACTCCACTCACACAAATTAATTAATTATGCGGAACGCAGCGTTTCGAGAGCACGTGGGCTCCCATTGTCAACCGTGTTCTCCGTGCTCTCGAAACGCTGCGTTCCTCATTACAGATTAAAATTTAGAACAAGAAATTGTAAACACTCAGTATTATAAAAATGGACAATAAGTAAAAGAATGGGAAATATTCATACTTCAAGTTCTTAAGTTAAAGAAACGTGATGCTAATGAGAAATGGATCATGTCTGGCCAATAAAAGACTATGTTTCCTTGTTTTGTTTTTTAACGTTCTGCTGATTGTTTGATAGATATGAGTGAATTTACTCAGTTTTTCTTCTATCTTTGTTTCGATCATAAGATGCATCGCAGCCTATTAAAGTCTTTCACCTGTTCCAGTAAAGTATCGTTCATGACTATTTTTGTCGTAATTGGATATTTACCCAGGAAGGCCATGGTTTTGGCTTTATTTGTCGATATTTTCTTCGAAATCTAAATTAATGGATGGAAATTAACGCTTCATACTTAAAATATAAATGAGTGCATGCTATACCAGGGATAATTTATAGAAGGTCTTTCTAAAATGGAAAGGATGTACCAGTAAAACTATCAAATATAAGCTCACAGTCATTGTTACCGTAATTAGGTTACCCAAAATTTCCAAACTGACGAAAGAAGCTAAAATAATAGCAAATCATCAAACCATTACCAAATACACTTTTCGAACCTCGCATTCCACCCTTTCCTCCCTATAAATCCTCCCCAATGCATTTTGTATACAATAATTTGGCGACGCGGAAAATCATAGCTTCCAGCGTTCGCGTGGCGCAAGCTTGATCCACTCCTCGCGCCAAATTCGCTGCAGAACGTTCAACGGCAGCAGAGGTAGAGACCTACGGTTACAGTTACCGCCCCGGGGACCTGCAAAATTTAACAAGAAACATTTTGGCGGTACTCGAAGCTCCGGCGAAGGGAACCGCTTTTGGACGGGGCGCGGGAAAAGGTGGAAGGTCGTTTTATGGGACGATGCTGTGGGGGCGGTTGTCGGAGGGGGCGAACACCTCCCACACCCCGGTTACGACGAGGCTGAGCGGGTTGCGTTGTGCGTTATACGTTGGCTAAATGTTTGTTGACTGGCGCAACGGTGAAGGTTGAGGCGATACGCATATATTTCGGGTTGAAACGCGGTAGATAAGGAATTTGCGTACGCGAATTCGGAGGTTTTAGAATGTACGTTTTTGTTTGCTTAAGGTGTTTATTGAAAATTTATCGAATTTATGACTCCATGTGATTTAGAAGAAGGTTGGTAACATAGTCATTGGCGACTTTAAATGTAGACTATTTCATTTTATCCAACATAACTTTCGTGTATAATATTAGTCTATCCTGCCAAACCCTGCATTCTTAAAGTAAATAGACTATAACACATGGGCTGGAAAGTCGCCGGGGCCTAACAAAGAAAACACGGTTTTTTGGTTCAAAATTAGCTTTATTCATCAACGTAATCTCCATCAAGAGCAACGCAATCATTCCAGCGCCGCTCTAACATTTCAATACCACTTTTGTAGAACGATTTATCTTTTGCCTCAAAATAGGCCTCAGTTTCAGCGATAACCTCTTCATTCGTGCGAAATTTCTTACCGGCGAGCATTTTTTTGAGGTCTGCGAACAGCCAGTAGTCGCTGGGAGCAAAGTTTGGCGAATACGGTGGTTCTGGGAGCAATTCGAAGTTCAATTCATGTAGTTTTGCCATTGTTTTGATTGGCTTGTGACGCGGTACGTTGTCTTGATGAAACAGTTTTTTTTTCTTTGCCATATGCGGTCGTTTCTTTGCAATTTCGGCCTTCAAACGCTCCAATAACGCTATATAATATTCACTGTTGATGGTATTTCCTTTCTGAAGATAGTCGATGAATATTACACCACGCACATCCCAAAATACCGAGGCCATAACCTTTCCAGCCGATTGTTGTGCTTTCGGGCGCTTTGGACGAGGTTCACCAGTTGCTGTCCACTCAGATGACGATCGTTTTGATTCCGGAGTGAAGTGATGGATCCATGTTTCATCCATTGTCACATATCGACGCAAAAATTCCGGTTTGTTACGTTTAAACGTGGCCAAACACTGCTCAGAATCATCAAGACGTTCTTGTTTTTGGTCAACAGTGAGCAAACGCGGCACCCACTTTGAACAGAGCTTTCTCATAGTCAAATGCTCATGCAATATATAGCCAATACGTTCTTTTGATATCTTTACGATGTCAGCTAACTCACGCAACTTCACTTTTCGATCATTCAAAACGATTTTGTGGATTTTTTTGATGTTTTCTGGTGTTACCGCCTCATTTGGACGTCCACTGCGTTCTGCATCATCGGTGTCTCTACGACCACGTTTGAAGTCAGCAAACCAACGTTTTATTGTTGTTTCTGATGGAGCGGAGTCCCCATAACACTTTTCAAGCCATTGCTTCGCTTGAACGGTAGTTTCCCCATCAAGAAGCAGTGTAAAATTAAAACACGAAATTGTTTTTGATCCATTGTTTTGAAAATAACAAAAGTAGCATGACTCTTAGCACAATAACTCACAAACTAATGAATAGAATATCATGAAATTTTAACAGCTGTCTTTTGAAGGTTAGTACTAACTGAGAGAAAGGTGACTGCAATAAAACTAGCGTCATCTATGTGTTAGGCCCGGGACTTTTCAGCCCATGAGTTACTTTCGTGTATAATATTAGTCTATCTTGCCAAACCCTGCATTCTTAAACTAAATAGACTATAGTCTTGGCATTTGTCAGCTGTGAACTTTAGTTTTCTTAAAATCCAAATTGAGTAACATTTTACTATTTTTTGATATGTTGCTTTAAACTTATGACCAATAGTTTACAAAAATTTCGAATTTATTTAATATTTATTATTGAGAGTATTAATATACTTCAACTTGTTTCAACTAAGGGAGCATTTTAATAAACTCCAATACGATATAACAATTGAAAAATGTCATGTCATTCACGGTCACGTCATCAGTAAACCACACAGCGTAATTATCGTGGAAAAAAGGGAGTACTTATTTTTCATTACCAACAAAGCGAGCACATCGATTGAACACTTAGCTGTCGGGGCGACATGCCAGACCTATAACTAACCGACCGCGAGCGATATGTACGGTATAGTTACCATTGATAAAATTATTAGCAAACGTACAGCAAATACATGGTATTCAAGTTTGTTAGCGGATTCGTTGAATAATTAATGGAGTTTCATTGATTTTTCGTAATTTATTTACGTGGGATATTTCTAGGTGAAATAAAGCTTTAAGTATGAGAATTTGAATATTATGTTAGAAAGAATTTGTTTTTCCAAACGATTAAGTTTGTTGTAGTTGTTAGGGAATGGTTGTTGTATTTATTTCTTAAGAGACAACTTCCAAATATATGTATTTCTTGCGAAATGTTTATTTTGCTGTACAAACACTGCTTCCCCATTAAGCGTGCATGAACTCAGGGATATGTATTTTGTCTGAAAGTTTGAAAACACCAATACCACGATCAAGTTCTCATGGCCACATATAATATGCATATATTGCAATTTTCAATGTCAGATGAATCGATATACGTTAATTATTTACGGTAGCTTGCGCTACTTCAAAGAAATTAAGGGGATAGACCATCAACTGCCAGTATTAGATATATTTAATTCATCTTTATCCAACGCCTTGTCTTATCAAGTTTTTGTTTGAGAAAATATTGATAGTAATATCTAGGACTTGTGTTAACTGCTGATGGTAGAGATGAAATTGAGATACAGAATAAAATAATAAAGGGACAACTACACCCTGTGGTGTGGAATAACAATATAATCCGGATGTTCCATTCTTTTGTTGAAAGCTGGGAAGAAGTGAAGTGTGGGCGCTGAATAAGAAGATGGAAAACAAAATAATAATCAAAGGAGATGATGTACTGGAGATGCTGCTGTAAAAAGACATTATTAGATCATAATAATATCTTTATTGCCCAACAGAAAATAATTCCATTTACAGGATAATGCGAGAATAATGTAACCTAGCATGTATACGTAGTAATAATATACAGCGCAGTAATAAATTAAAATTATTCGAAAATGATACAACTGAATCATAAACATAAAAATAGCTCGGTGACACCAGAATGCAAGAACCAAATACGACGACAATGTAAATCCATGTAGACACTTCAACAAAAAGGATCGTCAAGTAATTCATTGGCATTTCTAATCATATGCGTAATGGGTGCTTTAAGCAGAACATTAGTTTTATATGACCGTACCTTAAAATTAGGGAAGGACCTGGTATCGTACTGAGGTACCACAAAATTAATTTTGGAAAGAAGGGATGGAGCGTCGATAGCGTGATTAATCAGTTTAAGTAGAAATTGGCTGCTAAATTCCTTCCTTCGATCCGATAACGATACAAAGCCGTGTCTCGTCAGCAGACCAGCATAATCAACATCGCGTCCAGGGTAAGTGCCATCAATTTTGAAGGACAGGTATTTCAAAAATCGTTTTTGCACTCTTTCAAGTAGTACTTGCAGATGGAGATAGTGAGGATACCAAATTATGGAGGCATACTCCAACCCAGTACGGACAAGCGAATAGTATAATGCTTTTAGCGAGGCAGGATTATTGAATGATCTGCAGGATCGTATGAGAAATCCTAAGGATTTCATCGTAGAATTTCGTACGGATAATATGTGGTCTGCAAACGACAAATTTGCATCAAACAGCACCCCAAGTCCATCACAGACGCATGCACTGAAAGCCATATATGGAAGATTCTTTAGTTTCACCAACACTTAGCTAAGATTGTGACCGATATTAGATTAGCAATAGATTTTAGCAATAGAAAATCAATTTGTGTCCGTTACATTTAACTCGAGATTTTTCAACACTAGACTATTAACGGTGTCGGTGGAAACTCGTTGGGAAATGCTTAAGATATGAATATATCTGTAGCAGTCTTTTATAAACAATTAAAATTGGGTATATCATTCGCTACCACAATAGGTTTTTGCACAGTGAACTATTGTAATCGTCCGAGGGTACCTACCAGAAAACATAAGATGTAAATATTTTTGTAACCATTTTTATAGACAATTAAAGTTAGGCAGCCATAATAGCGTTGAACTCTAATACCATCAGCTCTAAATTAGTCTGGAAATCCCTAGAAAAACTAAACAACCTAGGCAGAGAAAGCAGAGTTGCACTGTGCAGAGTACCAAGACACACTGGAATCAGCGGCAACCTATTAACAAAAAAGGCCGCCACAACTTTGTTTGAGAATCTTCCCGGTCTGAGACAAGGTATTTCTTGGAAAATTCAATAAGCTATGCTAGAACTTAGTAGAAACAGACTACGTGTCCCCACAGGTTTTCTTACAGGATATTATCACATTGGGGAACACATGACACGGTCTGAAACAGAATAGCGATTGCAGGTTTTGTGGGGCAGAGGCTGACAGTCCGGAATACCTTTTGAATACCATTACAGCTATTGCAATTTATTAACGCTCTTGGACCGAATGGGGAGCTATAAGTACGGGCAAACCCTAGCAGCTTGCAGCTCACATAAGGGGACACAATAGGTTAATAGGTTACCCTTAATCTAATCTAATTATCTCCATTACAGATTAGTGGTGCTCGTGGGTCATGGTTTGGAGATTCCTGGTATATAAGATCAAATACTTTGAATAAATGTGTAGATTACAACTCCATTACGAAAATGTACATTTCCCAGATTTAATAGGATTCGCGAATAAATTATAATCAATATAAAGCCAATATTTTAGCTTTAAATTTGCGTTGTACGTATACGAAGGTACCAAGGTATTAATTTCGAACCAAATTTCACTCAAGTCAAATTCTGATAAACTTTATAAAATCATTCCTGTTTTATTTAGTTTAAAAATCATGCGCGTTCTTCTGTAACAAAATCTTATATGAATATTTTGTACAACATGGTAATACAGCAATTTACACGTTAACAAAGGGGAACATATGTCGCGATAATTTAAGCTTCGAAAACAGGAACGCTCCTAGATCTCTACATCTGTAAGAATGTAGCAGGCTGTACACAAGACGCTGAACGCATTCACGTATTTATATACGCATCACTCTTTTTTTAAAATAGAGTGCAGTGTTTCGGGAAGCTATTTATAATCGTCTATTTTTAATTTTGGGGAATCTGGAGGGAAGAGAGGCGCACATATTCGAAATTTCAACGTTTATATTCACATCGATACATACATATCTATGTAAATACACCTTGGATTCTTTTTCTTTTAAAATTAGACCCGGTCTTCGCGTTTTTCTTTCGCTCCGTTCTCGATGCCGTATACTTTCGATCGTCGAATTTAACGACGGACCGATCCGATACAAAGTATACGCAAGCTAGACGGCTAGATGGCGTTGCGGAGGTTACGGCGAAGATAGGGCCTCGTATAATTATCGTGAAACGGTCGAGGCTCAAACAATTACCAAGATTACATCCTAAATAAGATTAAGGAAGGGTTACTGCGGATTCGACGCCCGAAACCTTCGACGCAGACGGTCGACGCTCGTTTTCCACGCGGTTCGATAACGTTGTAAGGACGATATGTCAGAGGGCGCTCGCACGAATAGGTGATCCTTGCCGTTAAAGGAGGTAGGGATATCGTAGAAATGCGTTTGTATGGTTGGGAGCGCTTGTATCTGTACAAATATGCTCAAATAATAAATCTTTAGTAGCTTATTAGCACTGGATAAATTAATATCAGGGTTCCGTTGGTTCTTATATGGATAAATTTTAATTTTCTTGTAGTTTTTTTTTTATCCCGCGTCTTTTGTACCCTACAGTGTCGGACTACCATTCCTTTATTTTTTATATTGACATTTGTTCTTTCTGAAGGGTTTCGGGGTCTACCTATTCTGTTTTGCACTCTGTTTTGGCTCCGAAAATCATCTTTGTTATTCAATCTTCTTTCATTCTGTGTACATGCCCATGCCATCCCAGTTGCCTCTCCTCTATGATTATTTTAATAATAATAATAATAATAATAATAATAATAATAATAATAATAATAATAATAATAATAATAATAATAATAATAATAATAATAATAATAATAATAATAATAATAATAGTAATAATAATATGAATAATTATAATAATAATAATAATAATGGAAATAATTCCATTTACAGGACAATGCGAGAATAACGTAATCTAGCATATATACGCAATAATAATATACAGCGCTCGGTGACACCAGAATGCAAGAACAAAATAGGACGACAATGTAAATCCACGTAGACACTTCAACAAAAGGGATAGTCAAGTAATTCATTGGCATTTCTAATCATATGCGTAATGGGTGCTTTAAGCAGAACATTAGTTTTGTATGACGGGAGCTTAAAATTAGGGAAGGATCTGGTATCGTACTGAGGTACCACAAAATTAATTTTGGAGAGAAGGGATGGAGCGTCAATAGCGTGATTAATCAGTTTAAGTAGAAATTGGCTGCTAAATTCCTTCCTTCGATCCGATAACGATACAAAACCGTGTCTCGTCAGCAGACCAGCATAATCAACATCGCGTCCAGGGTAAGTGCCATCAATTTTGAAGGACAGGTATTTCAAAAATGGTTTTTGCATTCTTTCAAGTAGAACTTGCAGATGGAGATAGTGAGGATACCAAATTATGGAGGCATACTCCAACCCAGTACGGACAAGCGAATAGTATGATGCTTTTAGCGAAGCAGGATTATTGAAGGAATTTCATCGCAAAATTTCGTACGGATAATATGTGGTCTGCAAACGACAAATTTGCATCAAACAGCACGCCCAGATCCATCACAGACGAGTGCCTAGGAACAATAGCCTGACTCACAGCATAATGAAAATTGCAGAGTCTATGACATCTAGAATAGCTTACAACAGCACACTTATCCAGATTCAAATGAATTCCATTCCGTGCACACCATCTAACAATAGTATCCAGACTGTTCTGCAGAAACAGACAATCTGCCGGGAGGTTATGGTATTGTAGATCTTAAGATCGTCCGCGTAAGCCAGTACATTGCAGTCCAGCCCCTGTAGGAGATCATCCAAATAAATTTTAAACAAAAGGGGACGCAAATTGGATCCTTGGCACACACCAGAGGAAGCAGAAAATGTTAAGGATGTATATCCATTGTAGTGAACATAGCATGAACAATCAGCGGATCAATTGTGTTACACTTGGCGGAAAACCAAAACTACTCAGCTTAGATACCATAAGGGAATGATTGATAGTGTCAAATGCTTGACTAAAATCGGTGTATAATACATCTTCTTGTTGACGTCGTTCCATGGATTCGGCAATATGCTGTGCTAACTCAGCAAGGTTGGTTGCAGTAGACCTTCCTGGAATGAAACCATGTTGTCGCGAAGATAAGTAAGGCTTGACACTAATGTAAATTCTGTGAGACAGAAGATATTAAAAAATTTTTGCAAAGTTGGATAACATATTTATGGGTCTATAATTTTGGAAGTCGATCGGAGAACGATTACCTTTCTTAAACACGGGTGTAATTCTGCTAATCTTCCAAGCGTCAGGAAAGGTAGAAGCTAGAGGTTCACATAGTACTACACAAGATCTAGAGGTCCCAGCGAAATTGGCGCGCGGCGCGATTGAGAAATGCAATAGCAATACTCTCGATATAAAAATAAGATAAGGCGTTTCTTTTTATTTTATTTTTTGTCCGGTTAAGAGAACATTCTCTCGTGTCCGCGTCCGTTCAAGAGAATATCCGTCCAAGAAAGAGTTAATACAATGGAAATTATATGAGAGCTGGTCAGGACCATGAGAAACTGTATATATATTATCTATTATATAATATAATAGATAATATATATAAAACATTTGAAAATCTCTCTAAAATTTTATTTTGCCAATCATAATTACAAAAATCCAAAAAAATAGAATGTGGCTGTATGTATGAGTACCAACTGTTACTGGTGGCACTGAACGTATTAAAGAGTCTCTACCGTGATTTAATGTAATTTAATTTCTTTATTGTCCAACAGACAACAGAGTCTAATAGTAGGATAAAACATGTATATATGATAGATAACTATCACAGTTCTTACCAACAACAAAAAAAAGAAATATAGTTAAACTAATAATACTTCATAACAATAATAGTTTCTAGAGAAATTAAAGATAACGTAAAGTACAACATTACTTATATCTAAGAACGCATTAGATATTCTTTTGCTGCTTTTCCAGTTTTTGACACCACTGTGCTTAGATAGATTTGCCTAGTTGCTATTGTTTGTGAATTTTGCAAAATTAGTTTTATTACTGTAACCATATACACAATTCATTTTAAATAACATCAGTAATGGCTTCACAATTACTTGTACAATATCACACAAAGTATTCTTAAGGTCAAAGACCTGTCGAATTTAAGTATGACCCAAATGCTGAATTACCATAATATTCCAACCCTCATTTTAAGTTTATGAGTTAACAATAGTTTCGTACATTATTATATACAGAATGAAAGGAACTAACAAATTCCAATACTTAATGACATTGATCGTCCTTATTCCTATCCTGGCTAGATTCTATTTCCCATTCAATCCGTATCGTAGCCGGAACGCGGCCGTTAGAAGATGCTGGAAGCGTTGATACGTGTGTGGGCTAACCCGCATTGCTCGTGGGTGGACCGGGTAGGTGTAACCAGAAAGCCCTTTTTTAACGTAATCCGGAGGATACTAGATACGCTCTTTTTACTGTAGTATACGACCTCGTAACGCGCTTCTCCGTATACAACCGCGACTTCTTCGAACTCTAACTGCGCGTCTCGTTAATTTATTTCCATCGTACGCCTATCCGAGTTACCTACGTACGTGTGTGCGCGTTTTTACATGCGTCCGGCGTACTCTCCGCTGCCAGATGGCGCTGCTGTAATTAATTGCGTTTTAATCTTTTCTTACGTACGACAAATTGCTTCTTGCCGATCTAACGTCTAAGAAGAGGAGGTTATGCTACGCTCAAGCGAAAAAAGCGTCGGACGCTTCTTGGTTTTTGATTAGGGCGTCAACTGTTTTAGGTTAATTAAGAGAAAATTGCGCGTGGGTTTACGAAACGTTCTGCGATGTTTCTGTCATCTGTTGTTTGATGAATTAGCGACTTCTGCATGTGCTAAAATATCTCACTTTCAATACGAGGGCACCGTAGAAGTGGATTCCTTAGTCGGCAAGGACAATCTTTTTTATGGCAACTGTGAAAATTTCAGACGTCTACTGTCAGTACTTGTTGTTTAAAAGAGTGTTTTGTGTAGCAAGTCCGGCGGTTTCGCAAAAATGGATAAAATCGAATTACGTACAGCGATAAAACACTTATGGATGGCTGAGAAAACGGCCACGGAAATTTGAAATATTTTGCTACAGGTTCAGGTCGGCTGTACGCCGTCATTTTCGACCATCAGCTTCTGGGTGAGCGAGTTCAAACGTGGCCGCACAAAGACAAGTGACAAACCATGCACTGGACGCCCAAAAACCGGTACCAACGGTGAAATGGAAAGATTCATGACGTCGTGGTAGCCGATCGTCGATTGAAGCTGAAAGAGATAGCAGAGACAACAGGCGTCTCAGAAGAACGCGTTGGCCATATCCCGCACGAAATATTGGGTATGAAAAAGCTTTCGGTGCGATGGGTACCGTGTCGCTCATACCGGAGCAAAAACGAGATCAGGTGACCGGCAATCCAAGAGATTTCTTCATGCTCTTCGTAACCGTGCCTGAGACTTGGATCCACCACTAAATACCGGAGACCAAGGATCAGTCGAAGCAGTGGACTTTTCCGGGCAAATCGAATCCGAAGGAAGCGAAGACCGTCCCACGGGCTCAGTGATCCTCATCGACTATCTGCAGAAAGGAAGGACGATCATGGGGCAATATTGCAGCGATTTATTCTTTGTTGCAGTATTGAAGGAGAAACGGCCTCGTTTGCAACGGAAAAGTGTGCTTTTCCACCACGACAATGCACTAGCTCATTCATCCCGCATTGTCGTGTTCAAATTGAATGCGTTGCGCTACGATTAGTCTCTCATCCTCCATATTCATCGGACCTAGCCCCCAGCGACTCTTTCCTATTCCCAAGCCTGAAAAAATCACTGGGAGGAAAGAGATTTGCTTCAAATGAGGAGCTTATCGCCGCTATAGATGGTTATTTTGCCGACCTCGAAACATCCTACTTTTCCGACGGCTTGAGAAGACTGGAGCACCGTCTGAAAAAATGTAATGATCCTGGAGGAGACTACACTGAAAAGTAAAAATAAAAAGTCACACCAATACCGTGTTTCCTTCTCGATTCCAGAAACATTTCAGGTCGCCCTCGTAATTAAGTTTAAAATTGGAATTCTTTATCATGGCGTATTCAACCTCCACAAATTGCTGACGTTGTGGTTAATTATTGCTCTTGATTAAATGAAAATATTTCGCTCATTAAAAGCATTTCATCCTACGACGCATTTCAATAATTAATAAATTTCAAGAATGTTGCCACTTTTATCGAAATAAAGCAACAATTATAAGAACAATTTATTTCATTAACCAGCTCATGTTACACCACTTTTTCTGATAAAAATGTTAGGTTAACATCTCAGGACAACACCAGCGCTCCCTGTTGGCGAAGGAAAATTGACGGTAACCTCGCCATCGTCATTCCTGTCTTTCTGTGATTTAAAACCGGCACATACAACGTAAATCACGAATGCAAATTTAATCAGAAAAAGATCGAGGACGTACGTACGACTAAACGGTGAGGTTTATGAATTGTAACGTTATGAATTTATGAATTCCTTTAATTACAAAGTCAAATCGGGAACGCGGCTTATTCTCTTTCAACCGGCACGGTTGCGCGATCCTTTTTCGGTGTTGAAGTGGCCGTAAAACGAATGCTAATAGTTCCGAACGGTTTCGTATCGGTAGAGAAGATATCGCGGCCATGTTATTGCAGTAATTAGGAAGACAGAAATATGTACAATTTAAGCGAGGAGTTGATTTTGTTATTAGATGATGATTTTGTATACAAAGTTGTTTGTTACAAGGTTTTAAATGGGGGAGGTTGTACCAATTTGCTGTTGCTTATGGCGTTGATATTCACCACATAGCTTTCCAAAAGAATAATAAATATCACCAATTTCATTTGAGTTCGCGCTCATACCAGGAATCGCATACCATTTCTACGCTCTTGGTTGAAGAAATTAGTCCAAAATGTTTAATTTACCTTTTGACATATCGAAACAAATCCGTACGTCACTCATTTTGACAATGTTTAAGCTATTCATTAAATCCCCAGTGTATAAGTACCTACCCCCCAAGCCAGAATCTGCAAGGAACGTTGGTAACACCATCGACACCCGATGTGTTTTTCCAAGCATACTCAGGAAAAGCTCGATACAGACATGGCGGCCTGTTTCTCCCAATTTCGACAACATGCCGGCTACGAACGTGAACATCATTGACAAATCTTACTTCGAAGATGTCGTAAAACATTTCAACGTAAACCCTAAACGTGATAGTGGAGAGGTAACACCGGCATTCGACATCTTGTGGAGGCATTTGCTCAGAATAGCGGATGTTATCACTAGAAAACTAGTCAGTACCGTCAGTGATTTGCTATGTTACTCGTATAAACTTTATTTTCGAATTAGCGTGTCGAATAAGTTGGTAACAAAGATAACGTCGGACAATGTTAAGAAGAAATTGAAAAGGCCGAAGAAGAAACTGACTATGCCATGCCAATCCATTATCGCGGAATGTTGGAGTCAGTTTGTTAAGGACTTAACATTGTTTTTTGTCTTTTGTAAGTTTTTTACTATTATGTATTTTATCTTCTTTGCATTATTATTTTCATTTAGAATATTATTTTATTTTCATTTTTATATTTATTTATTTTCATTCTTATATTTATTTATTTTGCTCTCTTATATCCAATTTTATTTTAATATGTATGTACATTACGCATTGTATATGTATGCAAGTCAGCCATTCGCATTACGCTAGCTAAAACTGCCTAATTAGAAATCATTCACTGCAACGTCGTCGGATATGTAATGGGAGTTTTCTTAAAATTTAAGGTACACAAGCATAGGCAGTCGTCTCCCGCGCAACGGTCGAGGTATTAGCGATCGTGCACTCTCGGTCACCTTTCGTGCCCCGTCGTAACGTGTACAGTAACGTCGTCGTAAGATTATTAGAGATTTCTAAGATTTTCTAGTTTTGGCGGGAATCGTCGAGGACGTTGTCTATACATTTATTTCTGGCGGGAGTCATTTGGTAACGTCGTCGAATCGCATGTATAGATTTTTTTAATAAGTATAAATTCTCGATTTTCTTTCATCGTACGTCGAGGCTACTGTGTCCATTGTCGTCTATACATATTTTTAGTCTTCAGTTAAGTTTGTGTCGGAAATTATTTTGGTGAGATTGTCGGCGCGCATGTATAGACATCCTCTACAAGTACGATCACTCCGCTTCTTGCTGACGGTCGTTGCGGCCGCAGCGCCCGTTGTCTTTGTACGTTTGTTCGGTCCTTGTCGTATCGGGACTTAGAAATTTTTCATTTAGTTGCTCGTCGTAGCGGACGAGTGTCACGGACCAGTTTTCTTATGTAATGTCGGCATCATCGCTCCGTTTTACTTGTCGGTGCGCAGTTCGCACATTTGCTGGTTACTGGATTTTTCCCTTCTTTGGGGCGCAGTAGTATAGAGCTGAAGATTGCACATAGCGTAATATTTCAAACGAGAACGCCTGGGTAGCTGTGACATTACTTTTGTATTGAGATCGGCTATTATCGCTACTGTCGCCCTCGACCAGGCGTTCAAGCTCTAAGAGATAGGGTGGGTTCCCCTATAAATGTGAATATAACAAACGTATTTGGTCAAGTACAAATACATGCCAATAATACAGGGCCAAGTCCCTTAGGCAAATTTAAAACAAGGAAAGTATATTAGGCTCCCGGAAAGGGACATATAAATAAGCATAGCACCGAGGTGCGCTTATAAATTTAAGAAATAAATAGGGTTGGCTCCCCTATAAAAAGGTAGTGGTGCATGCAAACAGATAGAGGCATTAGTACATGCCTCTAACAAGCTTCAGCGGAAGCATATAAGAGTTTAACCTTTTAAACAGAATTAAGACATAGCGTTGCAACGTACATGCTGAGGCATTACTTTATGTTGCTACCAATGAAAATACATATACAAATGCTAATGTACATTACATGTATAAGAGAGCTCGAATAACTGCAATTATTGCAAATCTATATATCTTACGTACATCGTACATGTACATAGGCAAGAGTGGAAACCGTGTAACCATTTCATTTTTAAATATATTTTTTTGCGCATGCGCATTGAGTTTCACTGTACAACCTCTCCTCTAGTAAATAAGCGAACATACTCTACAAGTAAGTATTGGTCAAGTAATTTAGGAATTTACGAGCAGGCTACAGCGGCGTTGTTCTTCAAACCAGGAGAACGTAACACAGTTGAAGAAAGATTCCGAGGCAAGAAAATGCGCCGAAAAACTGGCGAAAATAGAGGCTAGAAAGAAAGAACTTGTTCAAAAACAATGTGATAAATGTCGAACGAAGAATCCGTTTAAAAACAAAGAAAATAAATAAGTTTTTTTTTTATTGAATTTCTACACATTACGCTAGATACAATCAGACAGAAACGAGGTGAAGGCATTGAAATTATAACGTGATTTTTGGCTTTAAAATTTATAATCAATTGATTTCATTATAAGAGTTTCACTTCATTTAAAATTGCTAATTCTGTTCCAGTCAAGGTATCCTCTGTTTTTACAAGCATACCAGATGGTAACGAATAAAATTTTAAAACTAAATATACCTACGAAATGTATGTCAAATAGATAAATGGTTTCTACTTTAAAACAGTATCTGGATACTATTGAAATAAATGTTAATTTCACGGTAAATATTTATTTTAGAAAGTAAACTAAGCTAATTAAACGTGTAACAGAGTTATTGATGGTCTTCAAACTGATTAAAGTTTTCCTGAATTACGAAATTGATTTTAGGTTGATTGGATAGTTTAATTACATGTAGCAAAAGTAATTTATTATATTAGTAGCAGGTAAAATAGTGTATATATATGTGTAGACAGGTATGTATATATGTACGAGGCTTGGTCGGAAACCAAATACCGTTTAGCTCTACAGCTACCGCAGCGCTATCATCGTAGTTCTACGCATGCTCTTTAGTTTACAGTCTTTCCGCTGACGTCATTACAGAGAGATTATGTTGTGTGTACATTTGTTAGTGATTCGTAATTCATCGTCAATTTGTTAATGAGAAAATAGCCCTTCATTACATTATCCACCGACTTATATTCTACGTCCATTCGACTCCGGAATGCTCTGAATGTGGTAGCAAAAACCGTCAATTTTCTTCGATTCCGAGGACTTAACCATCGTCAGTTTAAAGCGTTTTTGGATGAAATATCAGCCGAATATGAGGACGTAACATATTATTGTGAAGTTAGATGGCTAAACAAAGGTAACATGCTGAGACGGTTTTACGAGCTTAGAAACGAGATAGCAGATTTTATTCAAATAAAAGACAACCCACTATCTAAATTGAGTGACCCAAAATGGATATATGACTTAGCAATTCTGGTCGACCTTATAGGCCATTTGGATGATTTAAATTTTTAATAAATCGCATTATAATAACATTGTCGTATTATTTCATCTATCGCTAAAAAATATGAACACTACTTTAAAATGCACTACTTTTAAACGCGACCCGTGAACGTATTTGCGCACTAAAGTTTGGCCCACAACATGTCAAAGGTTCTCAGTACTTGCTCTAGATGCATTTTTAATTGAAGGAAAATATTATTAGATTCCTTAAAGAGAATTCATCCATTGTATACGGTAATGTATATAAGTATATAGCAGTTGAATTTCTCTGTGTATAAAAGAGGCAAAACTTCGTCGTATTGTACATACAGATACTCAGAAATGAAACAAAAATTATCCCATTTACTCCTACTCATACGATCGACTGTAGATATACAATTATTTAACTACGATCGAACTGTTCAATGTAGTGGTATTACATGCCTATTTATGCGCGATACATTGTATAACGTTAACCTCTCTATCGTTCTCTGTTTTTCTTCGAGAATGTTGTATTAATATCGTCGAGCGCAATAGCGAAATCATACGCTACTATTTAAGTAATTTCAGATTGCCGGTTATGGCAATTTAACTCGAGTGAGGTCTATGAAATGAAACATTGGATCGGTATGTGTTACTTCAAACCCGCTCCAAATATGTCGACCATACAAACAAAAGGTCACTCCGAGTTGAACGTTGTATCTAAGCATAAGACAATAACACTACGGTAAGTATGCGTTTTCTAACGAGCTCGAGCTTGGTCCGTTTACATTGACGATGGTCTCTTTTTCCGTAGAGGAGGCCATGGAAAATAAATTACATTTAAATGCGAATTGAAATCGGACAAATGGTGTTGTCAAGTGGAGATTTTACAGCAGGAAATTAGAATATGCATTCGTTTATTTGATTGTTTGATGTTTGGTTTAGTAAAAAAAAATATTACTTAATGTACATAAATTAAAATGATCCAAACAATATATCGAATGTAAGTTGATGACAAGTAACAAGGGGACAAAATAATGGACGGATATTCCAGGCAACTTACTACAAGAGTAAAATACAAATACCTTACATATTTATGTCACTAAATTGGTTGGTACTCCTCACTACGAAGTCAAACTATTTAGAGTAAGTATCTGTTTCTTTGATATGTTGTGGGCTAAACTGCAAATAATAATAAGGACGCATACTCCAGTCGAGACCGAACAAAAGCGAAATAAAGAGGAAGAATGGCTGTTATAAATAAAATAAATACGTTCGCAAGACACGTTTAAAAGTAGTGTTCATAATTTTTAGCGATAGAACTCCACGTCTTCAAATTTATATTTTAACTCCATTTGCAAGTGTATTGGAGCATTTTGTACATTACTTTTTGTAGGAGTAGCAAATAAATTGAAACTGTCTTCCATGTTTTTATAATCGCTAAATCTGTTCGAAAATTGCTCCGATAGTAACATGAGTTCGTCAGCATATTAAGCATAAACAGCATTTTCATACGCAGAGAGCGTATGGCAGCGTAATGGTAACTCTTACCAGACAACATCTGTGCCTCCCGCAAGCGGATTTCGTTCTGAAACGCTTTCAAACGGCTGTACAAATCTTTTATTAACTGTCCTTGTTTATGAAGTTTCAAATTTAAATCATTCAAACGCCCTGTGAGGTCGATCAGAAATGCTAAGTCACATATCCATTTTGGGTCACTCAATTCAGATTCAGTGGCTTATCTTTTATTTGCATAAAATCTGCTCTCTCATTTCTAAGCTCGTAAAACCGTTTTAGCATTTTCCCTTTACTTAGGCGCCTGAGTTCACAATAATATGTTACGTCCCCATATTCGGCTGATATTTCATCCAAAAACGCTTTGAGCTGACGATGGTTAAGCCCTCGGGAGCGAACAAAGTTGATGGATTTTGCTACCACATTCAGAACATTCTGGAGTCGAATGGATCCAGAACACAAGTTCTGTTGGTGGACAATAAAATGAAGGACTATCAAATCATCTTTTTGCACATTTAATTCAGTTGCTTTTTCATTCAAAATACCGATGAAAGTGTAGTATTGTTTTCTAATTGGGTTTTTCAAAATGTCTCGCGGCCCAGATCAAATCTTACAGCAGGCCGGTTGTTACCCAAATAAGCATCAGAGCATTGGCAATGACGAAAGTATTAACTAAGCTAGGAATTTACAATACAAACAAAACATTGAATGAATTTTCTGTGGGCGATGTTTTTTGTCTCTCAGGGTATAGCTTTCTTAGTTTTAACATCTCGATGTCCCATAATTGATAGCAGGCTGAAATGCCGACGATAAACGAATCTGATCGTCCAAAAAATTAACGAAATACGTATTATACGATCGTCGGTCTCATCGTTTTCGAAGAGATTTCGCTATATAAAATCGGCACTATCCTGGTTCGACTAATAAAGCTGTAAAACACCGCAACGTGAGGCTTATCTGTTCCCGGTCGCGCTTGATGCTCGACCGGCGTCGACCTAAACAAAATTCAATTAAAACCGAGGAATTTAATTCAGTCGCAGACATAATAATTATTTATGTCGACCGCGGCGAGAAAGATAAAAACTAATTAGACGGAGGCGAAGAAAAAGTATGACTGGTTTCTTTGGAGAGATAATGGAATAATTGAAAGTGTATTAAGGAGATGGCGGAGAGTTCTAGAAGGACTTTATCAGCTTTCCGCTAGCGTAATGGCTGCGTACGTCCATACTAAAACATATACAGCGTGAAATTTGGGTAGCATGTGGCAGACACGTCTTTGGCTAAGTGTGTGCTGTATTGATTTGCTAATTGCCGCTTCCGTTTTTTTCATTGGTTGAAAACATTTCAGTAACGCAATCACTAATGCTCCTATATCGACTCGAATTAATAGTCAGTAAATCAGAAAATCAAATTGGTCCTGAATGTTCCCGGCTTTCTTCCCTGATGACGTAAGATGGGATCTTGATGCTAGACAGCTTGTATATTTTTAAGGTAGAAGAGTTGCCCTCAATTTACTATCAGATCACTGGGAAGACGCTCGGTGTCATCTATTTCTCCATCATCATCAGAAGATGCACACCCACTATTATGGCTCTACTGGACCCAGCCGGTGCACGTAGGGTTAAAAGAGAATAAAATGCATTATGAGGTTGTGATGAAAACTTTGCATAATTTCATGAAGACTCCTTGAATAAAGCAACCATTTTTACTGGTATCAACAAATGCTAAATGTGTAGGTGTGATTTTTAACTCCAAACTGACGTACAACTCACACCTGAAACATGCTACAAACAAAGCCATAAGCGGCTTTTGGGACAGCAGAGAAATGTTTGGTAGAACGTGGGACCTGAAACCAGCAATAGTTTACTGGCTGTACACGAGAGTTATAGTACCTATTATAACTTACTCGTCGCTAGTCTGGTGGCACAAACGCGGTTAAGATCGTTGGCAAAGTCCAAACGATTGCTTGATGGCCTCGAAGTCGACGGTTGCGATGGAGACCATCCTTGGACTTCCACCACTGCAGCTGGTGCTGAAGTCAAAAGCAACCTTAGGAGCCTACAAAGTCAAATGTAGAGGGTGCAAAGGATTCTCTGGCAATTTAGCAAAGTACACCAGCATGTTCAACTACATCGAATAGACAGCACCACTGTCGATGAGGACCGATAAAATTCGGCCTGTCTATAGCTCTTTCTGGGCAATACAATGTAGTAATTCCTAGCAGCGAGGCAATAAAGGCATATGCACGCAAATCGAGACGGGACGTCTCCCGCTAGTTTGAAATTATAATTTTGTCTCAGCTTGTTACTGAAACTCTTAATACGAATTTTTTTTTTGTAATCCTATGTCCTTTATACCTTGCGGTGTCGGACTATTTATTTCTTATTTTTATCTTCCACAGGTTCCTGTTCTGAGCCAGTTGTTTGGCTTCAATCCATCCCATACTTCTCTTTTCCAATGTTCTATACACCTGCTCCTTCCAGGTGTTTCGGGGTCTACCTATTCTGTTTTTGCCCTCTGTTTTGGCTTCAAATATCCTCTTTGTGATTCGATCTTCTTCCATTCTGTGTAGATGTCCAAGCCATCCCAGTTGTCTCTCTTCTATGACCACTTCTACTGGTTTGATACCCAGACTATTAGTGATTGTCGTGTTTCTGATTCTGTCTCTTCTAGTTACTCTTTCTGTTCTTCTTAGGAATCTCATTTCCATGGCCGTAACTCTGCTTTTGATTCTATTCGTGGTTATCCATGACTCACTACGATATGTTAATGTTGGTCTGACCACTCTTTTATACACCTCTGTCTTTATTTTTTTTGGTGTTTCTTTTTTATCCAGAAACGAATTTCTCAATATGTTATATATTTTTGCGGATTTCCTATCCTCTCATTTACCTCTTTCTCTATTCTCCCATTGTCTTCAATGATTGTTCCTAAGTAGTTGTAACTTTTAACTTGTTCCAATGCTTTTTCCCCGATTTTGATCCTATGTTTTCTTTCTTCTGCTGCTATTATCATTGTGTTTGTTTTCCTCGTGTTTATCTCCATGTTTATCTTTGTTAGTTCTTCTTGGTATATCTTCAAGTTTTGCTGTAATATCTCTTCCGAGTGTGCTATCAGTACCATATCATCTGCAAACATTAGTTCCTGTACGTTAATTGCATTCATTTTCCAGTTTCCTACTTTCATATTTTTTCCCTTTTGTTTAGCTTTTTTAACAGCGTCGTCTATTAATATAGAGAATAACAATGGGCTCAATACGCATCCCTGTTTTAATCCAATTTGCGATTCGAATTCAGCTGATTCTGCATTGGAAGTTCTCACCTTATTCTTATTGCTTTTATACAATGCCTTAATCATCACTATCATTCCTTTCTCTAAACCTCTCCTTGCCAAGCTCTGCTATACATCTTCTCTTCTTACCCTATCAAAAGCTTTTTTAAGATCTATAAAACATATATGTATTTCCTTTCCTTTCCCTATTAGTTTTTCTCCTAATTGTCTGATTACAAATATTAAGTCCTGGGTGCTTCTTCCTTTTCTAAATCCGTGTTGAGTATCTTCTAGTGTTGTTTCCAGTTTCTCTCGGAGTCTTTTTTCTAGTATTCTTGTCAATACTTTTCCTGGGATGCTAGTTAATGTTATTCCTCTATAGTTTGAGCATTCCTTAGAGTCTCCCTTTTTGTATATGGGCATAATTATTCCCATATTCCGTTCCTTAGGTATTTCTTTTTTTATTACAATGTTGTTTAAGAGGTCAAGTAGTTCTTCGTTACCTTTGTCTCCCATATATTTAATCATTTCAGCTATTTGAATGGCATGACAAAGGTCAAAGTCATAAAACGATAATTTTTAACTGAATGAAATATGTTTATTTGTAACAAACAAGTAAAAACAAGGTTCAACCATGAATGATTTGTGTTGTATAGTAAAAACCACTTTAAATCAAGTTCAAATTACAAAAAAATTTTAACAAGTCCCTCTCAACTATACATCTAGACGAATACTCTACCAAATTGAGAACTAATACAACTGAAAATAGTACAAGCTACGACAAAACTTTTTATTGTAGTAGTCCATCTAGAGGTAAAAGAGGTAAAACAAAATACAACAGAATTTTCCGATAATCGTCACTTCAACCGAGAAACCGTACAAATTATTTTGTCAAAGCAGAGAGTGACGACATCATCTTTTCGGGATGCAGAAGGTATTTCTTTTAAAATATTCCCTTCTATTTTCGGCTACGACACGTACTTACATTATTAGCGGTTATTTTTAATTTTCCCCATAATTTTCAGCCGACGCCGAGGCGTAAACAAAACCGCATTTCTGGATCGACGATTCGCAAAAATCCTATTGAAATAATATTCTTGCTTGATGGCGCGAACGGACGCACGTCAGCGAAGAACTTCACGGGGAAATTAACGAAAATAAAACGTCACAATCGGTACAGAGAACGTAAACCGACGTCAAACGATGCGATCGCGTATGCGGTAAATAAAGAAAAACATTCCAGCGATTGATAATACTACGAATTTAAAATACAGCGAATTACAACTGAATGCTTGATTGTTTTTAATGTTTTTATGGTTAAGAGATTAGGGTAATGCTTGTTTTTTCTGGTCAAATTTAGGGACTTACGCAACATCAGTAACATTTGAGCGGTGTATTGTGTAAAGAAATATAATAAATTATGCTATCTTTATTATAAGAGTTAGTTGTACCTAATTCTTTCATGGGATCTTTATATAATAAAACATCCATTGTGTATCAATGCACACGTGAGTTCTACAAGATACTCTGAACTAAATCTTATCAATAGTCTAGGCAAAGTGAGACAAATTACAGTGCAGTGCGGAGAACAACGTGTAGGGGCCGAGTGGCCGTATCAAGGCGAATGTTCAGTAACGTTTACGTACTCGAATCATTTATGATCGTGACCTTCATGAGTGAGTATAGGCGATGCGGACCCAGAAATGTTTACACATAAAATAATGATAAAAAATATATTATATAACCTGCTGAAAGAACCACATGGAAAGAGGAACAGGGGATTCGGATTTTACCGTGGCCAGGCCAATCACCAGACATGAATCCAATGGAGAATGTTTGGCACATAATCCAGACAAATATGGCGAAACGACCTCGAAAACCCAGCAATAAGGAAGAACTCGTGGCAGCTGTTACAGAAGAGTGGTTTAATATTCCAGAAGACCCATTAATCGTTTAATAGATTCTATGCCACGACGACTCGCAGCACTTCACGCAAGTAAAGGTGGATCGACAAAATATTAGTCTAATTTAAAAATTTTAAAATATTTGGTATATATAACTAGAATAGAATCTTTTTCTTAATTAGTAGGTGTCTATTTTATTCTGTCAAACTAGTGTATTTGCAAATTTAAAGTAATCCTTGTGACAACTTAATGGATCTTTCGACGCACCTTCGCAAATTTGTCTTAGTATGAGAAAATCTAAATAACACTTTAAAATTTTCGTATTAGATTTTCATTTTTTTCGTCTTCTGCCGTACATGGGTGTGAGTGAATATCATTCACAACTTCAACAGGATCCACAAATGATATCGAATCACTTTGCAATTTTTCAGTTCCATCTGTTAGTCCATATATCTTTATCTGACTATTTTCAAAGATTTTCTGGCTTTTCTTGATAGCTTTGGCGTGTTTCGGATCGAATTGTTAAACTGTAGTAACTGTAGTAACTGTAGTAATCGGCTGTGGTGGATCAAGCACTTTGGAACATAGTTTGTGAAATATTTTTGCTCGTTTTGGGGACTTTAGAAACACTGCCTTGGTATGAGCTATTAAGGAATCGATTTTACATGTTACATGTAACAGATTGCAACTCTTTTCAAGTTTCTTAACGATGTCGGACTTGGTAATGTATAACCCGAATACTTGCTCCAGAAGGAGACAAATGTTTCTTGGTCTAGTAAAGTGAACGGTACACTACATACCATAAAACAAATACCTATATCAAATATGAATTATTCGCTGTATCGTTTACCAAGGATTGCAAAACAGTTTTATACTTTTTAGGTGGCTGATACAGGTCGAATAGTTGTCGCACTTTACACATTTGTTTCTACCGCCTTCGTATTCTTCGAAATATGCCGTTTGCGGAACGTACCTAAATGCGACATGCTCTAAGTGTGTGTGTAGTGACAAGCATTCACAACAACCCGTCGAATAATACTGAACAAGCGTGCTTTGATACGGGTACTCGATTCTCCGTGTCGCGCGCTTCAGCCCTGAATGTTGTTCTCCGCACGGTACTGAAACTTGACCCGCTTTACCGAGAGTACTCATAAGACCAACCACCTAACGCATTCTTTTTTAGGGACCTGTGTATCGTATTTACAGTAGATTTTTCTTGCACGAAATCACATTGATGTTCACCTATGGTCTACTTGGCTCTTTAGATTATCGATGTTAAAATGAAAGATTTTTTCACACATTTTTTCAACATCTCAAAAGGTTCTTCCATATTTTCACCTTATTTCTTACTATTCTCGTCATACCTTCTCTGAAATATTTTTCCTCTCATTATTCTGTCGTCCTACCGAATTCATCTCTTATATCTTTATTTTCCTGGTTGTTGTATCTGTTGCTGTATAATAATACAAAATTTATTGACAGCGCGATATAAGATTACAGAATAAACACATCAAATTACAATTTACAAAGTTGCAAACTACCATCTTCCTTTTTGTCGGCCAGTTTATATATGTATATGTCTTCATACTACAAAGTCATGTACCTTTAAAGCAGACGCAGAAATCAATTTGAATAAGAATGCATCACAATTCGTCCGCCACACGCTTATTTATCGAAAAATTAGAATACAAACGATAATAATACGATACGTTCTTTCGCATTTTCATAAATTAGCAGTTAATCTGTTTCTTGGCTCGCGGTAGCTGTTGTAACAGTCGCGCGCTTCCGAATGAACGGTTTCCGACGAACCGGCCGTCATCAGAAAGGCGTCTATTTGCATTTCAGATTAGGACGGCGAGGAATATTGTTTACTAAATATAAATAAATAATTCTACCGGAAAATATCGATTTACACGCTTAAAATGAAAAAAAAGAGGTGTATTGCGTAATCGTGATGAGTAGGTAGGGCTTCAGCGTATAATTCTGTTGGTAAAAGGAGTTCCTTCAACTCGAATTTAATACTTTGTAACTTCATGATTATAAGATATTCGAAGAAAAGAATTTTGGGAATTAGTGGAATGCGGTGGCCAGGTTTAAATTTCTGTGACATCAATGATTACCGAGTATATTGCTCGGGAATAACACATGGGCTGAAAAGTCCAGGGCCTAACACATAGATGACGCTAGTTTCATTGCAGTCACCTTTCTCTCAGTTAGTACTAATCTTCAAAAGACAGCTGTTAATATTTCATGATATTCTATTCATTAGTTTGTGAGTTATTGTGCTAAGAGTCACGCTACTTTTGTTATTTTCAAAACAATGGATCAGAAACAATTTCGTGTTTTAATTTTACACTGCTTCTTGATGGGAAAAAATACCGTCCAAGCGAAGCAATGGCTTGAAAAGTGTTATGGGGACTCCGCTCCATCAGAAACAACAATGAAACGTTGGTTTGCTGACTTCAAACGTGGTCGTAGAGACACCGATGATGCAGAACGCAGTGGACGTCCAAATGAGGCGGTAACACCAGAAAACATCGAAAAAATCCACAAAATCGTTTTGAATGATCGAAAAGTGAAGTTGCGTGAGTTAGCTGACATCGTAAAGATATCAAAAGAACGTATTGGCTTTATATTGTATGAGCATTTGACTGTGAGAAAGCGCTGTTCAAAGTGGGTGCCGTGTTTGCTCACTGTTGACCAAAAACATGAACGTCTTGATGATTCTGAGCAGTGTTTGGCCATGTTTAAATGTAACCAACCGGAATTTTTGCGTCGATGTGTGACAATGGATGCAACATGGATCCATCACTTCACTCAGGAATCAAAACGATCGTCATCTGAGTGGACAGCAACTGGTGAACCTCGTCCAAAGCGCCCGAAAGCACAACAATCGGCTGGAAAGGTTATGGTGTCGGTATTTTGGGATGTGCGTGGTGTAATATTCATCGACTATCTTGAGAAAGGAAATACCATCAACAGTGAATATTATATAGCTTCGTAAAGCGTGGTGTTAATTTTTGCCAGCTGATTTGGTTGAGCAGATCTGATTTCCCTGCATTTATTATTTCTTGTATTTTGCTATTGTATGTTCCAGCATCCATTATTGCCGTAACGTTTCCTTTGTCCGCCGGCAAGATCTTGATATTCTTGTCGCTCATTAACTCCTTGAGGCTACGTTGTTCTGCCTTTCTCATATTTTGCCGTATCTGTTTCAATTACTACACATTGGGGAACATGGTTAAAGGCTGCGCTGTACTACTGCGAACATTTTGATGATGTAAATAAGATAGTTTTGCAATTCGTCAAAGGTATCAACAAAAGATATATGCGAAATCTTTTTCTTCTGTTGACGTTATCATTGATTCTGTTTCATTTCAGGAATGACTAGTTCTTATCGACTTGTCCTTTTGACATCCTTAACTGATTTATTGTCATATTTCGTACTTTCACAATTTTAACGTATTGTTCTTTTATGCAACTTTGCTGCCGTGTTGATAGTTATGGGTATTGTATGCATCTATTTAATTTTATAGTCATTTTCTGGAGTATCTTAGGCTGAGGATGTACAAATTCGCATCAAACCGATAACCGTTATTTGAATCATTTTTTTCTTCATTTTTGTGCGTATTAATCATGAATCCTTTTAACTTCCCTTTTAACTTTATCGACTTAATGTCAAACGATGTAAAAGAAACTTTATTTACAAAAGACGCATCCGCTTCAGTTGTTAACAAAATCGTAACTGTCCCCCAAACGTTTACAAGCGTACTGCATAATTAATAGTCGGCATGCAGTCACACGACTTGACAAATTATTCTCGCGAATTATGAGTATTGAGTTAGCGGCGTTTACAATTATTCTAACGTGGAAAGTAATTACCACACGGCTCCTGTAATAAACGATATATTATATGTGTGATGTGTAACGTGTCACACCAATATATCTTCATCTTTTAACTTTGTTATTTCGTATACTGTATATTTTAGTTACATAAAACTATCGAACAAATTCTAGATATACAGCGTTAGTATATGGGTAAATTTCTTTCAAATATGTTTTAGTAATCCTACTTATATCAAAGAAAATAAACACGATAACCAGTAGAAATATCCCAATGAATTTCAACAATTCAACAAACTTTAAGGCTTACGATTTAAGAAGAAGTTATACTTTGGTTAGCTCCATAAAGACAATAAACTTGAATACCGTCGAATGCCTGTCGAGCTTGCCTTATACGCAAGCCCGAAAACTTCTTCCGAATCGATGTTGTACTTAAATTGCGCTAGTGGTAGCACGACGTCCGAATAGTGGAACAGTCAGATTTCAACTGGGGAAATTGTTTCATTACATAAAATGGGTGAAACTTCACGCTGAAATTATTGTAGAAAACATAATTAAACTTGCGTATTCCTTCCAAAATTCGTTAAAATTTCGCTCATCCTAGATTTGGTTCAAGGCTCACCGAATGATGTTTCCGATTATATCGAATACGATTTTAATACTGAAAATTAGCACAAGATCGGATGGATCTGGACGGAATTCGTTTCTAAAGATTTGAAAACGTGTGAAAAGTGCAATGGTTGTTGCCAAATCCTTCTCTAATTTTAGAATGTGGAGTATTTCACCATGATGGATAATTTTTCTACAATCTAATCATGAAAATCTTCAGTTGCAAATGCGACATATTTCAGATGAACTGAACAAGCATGCTTTGATACGGGACCTCGATTATCCGTGCCACGCGCTTCACCCCTCCACATTGTTCTCCGCACGGCACTGAAACTTGCTTCTTTCTGCCAAGAGCATTAATTACTAATACTTAAAAAAAACCTTTTATATTCTACCAGACGACGACATTGCGGAACCGGACTATTCTTAAACGTCTATGCAGCGAAACAAAATCCGGAAACGAACCTGCATCCACGTCACATCGCCGTTCGTGCTTCTCGGGCACGAGTACGTGCGTCAAAACTAACCGTGGCCGTCTATTTCTGTTGACAATCGCCGCTTTTAAAAGGTAAAACATCGGACAGTCAAGTCGGCGAGAGGAACTAGCAACAACAGGTCCTCGGTTGCCGCATTAAATACCAGATCTGCATACAGATATTCTGAACGTATATATGTAGATAGCTGTGGATGTCGTTGCACATTCGCGAAGAAGGTTCTTTTTCTATCGGTATGCGCTCACGATGTCCGCCAACAACGACATAACGGATCATGCGGAGTCGCAGTAACGAGATTTTAAGATCTATGGGAGTAGCTTCTAGTGTTTGTCGGTGAAAAACCCTGTAACATGAAGAGTTCGATCGAATTTTTGAACTGTCAATTAAAAATTAAATGTCGTCTACCCGATGTAGTTTTTGGGTAAAAAATTACATCAGCTTTCCAATTAATACAAGATAAATCAAGTTTCTGAAAGGTATTTCTTTATGTGTCTTTCATACTCTCTGTAGCAAAAAAAGAGGTTGGAGCGAATTAGAATTCAGAGTAACATAACTCTTATAACTCTTGACATGAAATCCTGATGAAGATGGATTATAATTAGACTGGCAGTGTCTCCTGCTACGCTGAGAAAGGCTGTGTTTATGGAAGACATACAGTCAGACGAATACTTTAGAAGTTTAGTGATGACAACAGCTCTTCTCAGACATCAAAAAAAGTTTTAGAAGGTGATTCATCAAATTCATTGTATTATATCCTCCACTTTACAAAAAAGTCATGAAAAGCTTCTTTTGAAATCTCCTTGAATGTCTACGATAAATTAGTTTTAATGCGATCAATGGTTCTAACACGGCGTCCTTTTGGCTCTGGTTTAAATGTTAGTAATAAGACTCTTCTCTTTGAGGACAATAAAGAAAGGAAGTTTTCCGGAAGCTGATATTGTTTTAAAACATTCTAATGAAATCTTAACGTAAATTTTTAAAGATGGTCTTTCATTTATGAGCGATAGTGTATAAAATTTGTTAGAATTGAACTTTGTTTAGAGATTAACATGGTTTTAAGGATTACTTTCGCAAAAATTTTTCCCATATAAGAAGTCATACACCGTACACTTTGTTAAATACAAGAGAGACTGGGCAAAATATAGGATAAGGACGGAGCGGTACAGAGGTTACACTCCCGTAGCGTATCGCGGCCCAATTCGGAAGTTTATTAATGAAACTTGGCACTGAGCCGCGCGCTGGCGAGGCGACGATAGATCCTAAATAATTCTCATCTGCACCTCGCCTAACATTTCCTTATTGCGGCGCGAAATCGCATACTTGGAATTTTTCGTGGCGCGACGCGAATCCTGACCCGCAGCCGAGCCACCGATAAATCGACCGTACGCCCGAATATTCTAAGCGATTGGCTGCGTCGTTTTCTTTTCCCTGCTTTTTTTGTTGATTGTCTTCGATTTGGACGCGTACCCTTTTGTTTGCGTATAAATAAAGCGTAAAAATGCAATATGTACGACAAATGAGTGGGATTAAAATTTTGGCAGACGTCGCGACCAAAACTCAAAATAAATATTCTTTATTTGGATGAGGGTGTTGGCCCGGAAATTATAATGGAATGAATAGGTCGTCTACGGTTTGCCTTTCGGTGGTTAATTTTGTGTAAGATGAGAAACTTTCTTATTTAATCGTAATGATCTAGAATTAATTGAATAAAGACGTAAAAGGAAGGATGCCACAATCGGATATAACAAGTTAAACCGAATCATCAAGAGATAGATAGAAAAAAATCGAGACATCAGAAGAAAATCACTACGACTTCAACGTACACCGAAAAGTTAAAGAAATTACTGCGACATACAGACGTAGGCGCTCAGGCAGACTAACCAACGACGAATGAAATACGATAATTAACACCGCTGAATTAAAGAATGCATGGAAAACGTACATTGAACAACATTGTTTTACGACACAAGACCTGAACCATTTGAAGCAACTGATGGTGGGGAGCCATATATCCTCACGATGAAGTCACGGAAACAATAAAACCTATGAAAGAAGGAAAATCGCCAGAAGTTCTTAAAACTTTTGGATGACATCCACGTTCAATAGAATATACACATCCGGAAACATCCTGCATTATTGGCTTAGATCAGAATTTATCACCTTGTCGCAAAACCAAGAGCTAAAAAATGTGAATAATAAGTTTCATGAGCCACCTTCTAAAACTTCTCCTCAAAGTCATACGTAGGAGAATTTACAGAACCTGTAAAGAATAAGTAGCATCTACGCAATTCGGATTCAGAAATGTAGTGGGTACAAGATGTATTATTCCAGCGGTGCAAGGACATGAACTGTGGGATGTATGCGTATTTTGTTGACTATTAGAAGGCATTTGATAAAGTAAAACACCAAAAAATGGTGGAAATTTTGAAAATCTGCTTTCGTCCGAGTCGGGAGTGACACAACAGAAGAGACAAATATACTACGATGAGCAAGGCAAGGTTGCATTCTCTCTCCATTACTGTTTAACATATGCTCAAAGTACGTATTCAGCTTTAAGCTTTAGAACACGCAAAATCTGGAAATCTTCTGAATGGAAAAGGATTGAATAATGTCCGCTATGCAGACAATACAGTAATTTTCGCTGACAGCTTGGAAGGATTAAATAGTATCTCAGACTCTCACGGTCGGTTGTCATAGTCGTAACGGTTGTCGGGTTCCGCTGTATCACCAGGTTTTGTGTCCCTGACGTTTAGCGAAATGTCAGGGCCAAAAAACCTAGTGATACGGCGGAACCCGACAACCGTTATGACTATGAGCTTGGAAGAATTACAACAACTTATGGATACAATGTCCTGAAGAACTTAATGAAATAAAACAACTTTTCAGGACAATCTCACAAAAAAAATCGTGAGAATTCATTGAGTTTTTCAGATTTTTACACCTCAAAAAGTTCGTTCGGAAATTATTCACTTATTATTTAAGTACGCCGACGACATCTCTTTCTAGAAATTCTCAAACTACATTCCGCGACATCGACTTACAACTTTCATTTTAAATACCGACGACCACAGCGCGCAACATCCGTAACTGTCACCGCGTCAAAGAACAATAACTTGCTGCGTGTAGTATAAGCATAAGACGTATCGATGTTACGACACGCGGACTGAAAATCACTGTTACATCTATACGGAGATGCATAACGTGCTTACTCCGAAATCTCCAATTGTCGGGTAGCTTTCTCTTCGGAGGCATTGTGTCAAGTATGTGACTCGTGTGGGCGTACCGAAATCTCAACTGTCCCCTCCTTCTCTTCCAATTATTACGTATGTACATGCGTGTAAGTATGTAGGCATGATATATTAGCATTTCTTTTGCTTGCATTAATCAGGTGCAATTAACGCTATCTAGATAGGAAAGAATTCTTATAGCATTGCAAGCAAAATGAATGAATTTTGTTTACAACGGAGTAAAGATGAAAGTGGATATTTAAACACAAACTAACCTTCAACCCTTACAAATAGAAAACGACTTTAATGAAGATACTGGTGATATATCTTGACTCCCTTGTGAAGACCCGTAGGATCTTCTTTACATTGTTTTTTTGGACAAGCAGTATGTTGTATACTTCTTGTGCAGATTGTTTCTTGGAATACTTTTACGTCTAGCGTTTGTTTCTTTGATTTAATTATTTTATGAAATACAGTTGATAATTACTCAAAAGTATCTACACTACCGTCCAAAAGTTATGTATTATTTAGCTCGTAAGTTTATTTTCGCCGATATGGCCTCCTTAGGGTTTGATAACAGCTGCACAAATTTTTCGAAGCAATTTTTCGAGACAATCCGCGTAATTTTTTTTCCATGCCTCCTGTAAATATTCCCATAGATTTTGGGTGTTCTGAAGCTGCCGCTGTGTAGCCCTTCGTTCAAGCTCATCCCATAAGAGCCCCTTGGGGGATAAATCCGGACTTTGAGGAAGTCAAACCATTAATTTTAGTTCAAACGATGTAAAAAGAAAAAGGAAAAGAGATAAAAAGAAAAAAACGATAAAGGGGGACGTGAAAAAGAAAGAAACGGTGAAGAAATAGGGGAGAAAGAAGAAAGAAAGACAAGGAAAGGGAAAGGTGGGGTCTTATGATTTTGCGATATCAAAATATCCTTGTTTGCGCATCGTAACACATGGGCTGAAAAGTCCCGGGCCTAAGACATAGATGACGCTAGTTTTATTGCAGTCACCTTTCTCTCAGTTAGTACTAACCTTCAAAAGACAGCTGTTAAAATTTCATGATATTCTATTCATTAGTTTGTGAGTTATTGTGCTAAGAGTCACGCTACTTTTGTTATTTTCAAAACAATGGATCAAAAACAATTTCGTGTTGTAATTTTACACTGCTTCTTGATGGGAAAAAATACCGTTGAAGCGAAGCAATGGCTTGAAAAGTGTTATGGGGACTCCGCTCCATCAGAAACACCAATAAAACGTTGGTTTGCTGACTTCAAACGTGGTCGTAGAGACACCGATGATGCAGAACGCAGTGGACGTCCAAATGAGGCGGTAACACCAGAAAACATAAAAAAATCCACTAAATCGTTTTGAATGATGGAAAAGTGAAGTTGCGTGAGTTAGCTGACATCGTAAAGATATCAAAAGAACGTATTGGCTTTATATTGTATGAGCATTTAACTATGAGAAAGCTCTGTTCAAAGTGTGTGCCGCGTTTGCTCACTGTTGACCAAAAACAAGAACGTGTTGATGATTCTGAGCAGTGTTTGGCCATGTATAAACGTAACAAATCGAAATTTTTGCGTCGATATGTGACAATGGATAAAACATGGATCCATCACTTCACTCCGGAATCAAAACGATCGTCATCTGAGTGGACAGCAACTAGTGAAGCTCGTCCAAAGCGCCCGAAAGCACAACCATCTGGAAAGGTTATGGCCTCGGTATTTTGGGATGTGCGTGGTGTAATATTCATCGACTATCTTGAGAATACCATCAACAGTGAATATTATATAGCGTTATTGGAGCGTATGAAGGCCGAAATTGCAAAGAAACGACCGCATATGGCAAAGAAAAAAATTTTGTTTCATCAAGACAACGCACCGTGTCACAAGTCAATCAAAACAATGGCAAAACTACATGAATTGAACTTCGAATTGCTTCCACGTCCACCGTATTCGCCAGATTTGGCTCCTAGCGACTACTGGCTGTTCGCAGACCTCAAAAAAATGCTCGCCGGTAAGAAATTTCGCATGAATGAAGAGGTTATCGCTGAAACTGAGGCCTATTTTGAGGCAAAAGATAAATCGTTCTACCAAAGTGGTATTGAAATATTAGAGCGGCGCTGGAATGATTGCGTTGCTCTTGATGGAGATTACGTTGATGAATAAAGCTAATTTTGAACCAAAAAAACCGTGTTTTCTTTGTTAGGCCCGGGACTTTTCAGCCCATGTGTTACCACTAATTTTCACTAAATCACCAGTGGTGGTAGTCTTATGGTTTCAGCAAAACCACCCCAAACCATAAGACTACCACCTTAGTATTTGACGGACGTTACTAAGCAGGCTTCACTAGTTCTTTCCCCTGGTTGTCGATGAACAAAAACTCTCCAAATAATTGAAATTTGGACTCGTTGGTCCATAAGACTGTGTTCCAGTCATCCAGTGACCAGTTTACCAGTTTCCTGTCTTGCGCATGTTAATCGTAATAATGAAATAAAAAGCTAATAAAACACTACGGATTGATACCTTTACCACATGCATTAAACCATTTGACTTTATGTGTATGCCCTTATGTATAACAATTTTATCGTTGCATATAATAATTTATAATAGGGATTAACGATTTCACGATATTCCTATCAATTTTAAAAGAATTTCACTTTGATTCTAAACTTATGGACGGTAGTGTACATTAACTTATTTAATATCTGATATTTGGTACCATTATCGAACCTTCTCTCTTTTTTGTCGCAAAAGTGTATTAAGCTTAACATCAAACTGTCTACAGTGAAGCAATAAAAATATAAACGAAATAAATAAATAATAAAAAGAAACCCGGTCCGTTTGACTTATGTATGTATATTCACGTATTATAACATGCCTACATAAATTTTAATTTGCCGTATAAATTATTCAAAATTTCGTGCCGAAAAGAAGGGAAAATATTTATATTACAGGCACCTACACGTTTACGTACGCACGTTACAACGGCCGCACCGCAAATTCGTACTATATACACGCATAGGTAGATCGTTGTATACGGGATATATCCCTTGAAGCGACTCTCAATAAATATCCAATTACCAAGGCGACAGATTTATGAATATGTATTTTACGATATCCATACGTTCCCTGTATATACTAATTAGCGTCAGCATTAAACATATAAATTCCGTACTAAGTAATTTTAATAGAATCGTAGTTTATAGCTGTCAATTTGGATCACCCGCTTGTCGACCGGTGAGTGAATAAACTTGTGTTTTCAAACGAATTTGATGGTTCGCTGTAATTAACTGAGAAAGCGCTACCGGTGGATGTTCTTTTAAACGTCAAAGTAATTAGCTCTTGTTATAGTTAAAACTACACTGTCTCGTAATTTGTTTTTATTATTTAAATTATACGACAACTCATCAAAATTAAGCTTCTTAAAGTGTCCACGCGCTTAGAGCTTCCGTCGACCCATTTTACCCGAGCTCAAGAGGCGAAGAAGTCAGTAAAAATTCCCGCTAGAAAGTATTAGCATTCATAACGAATAGAACGTCCTCGAACAGATGCAGGCGACTGTAAGAAAAACGATTAAATTGAAAGTTCTACCGATGGAGTCCACTGGTCGACCGACATTCGATCTTTCGCGGTGCGGAAATGGAGTGGAAATAATGACAAGGCGAAAGAAGACGATTTTTCTCGTTCGAATCTAGGAAGTAGTAGCACCGCTTATACGTGTTATCGCTTGAGAAAAGGTAGATTGCAAGATTAGTTGAACTTATAAGATATAATAAGAATATAAATTTTATTGTTTGTAGGTTAAGTAGAGGATTTTACAAATGAGTGATTTGGTAGATACGTAGGGTGTATCGTGGCGTAGGTAGGAAAAAAATGCGTCTTTATTGGTGTTTAGAAAACGACGTTTTAATTACTAAACTAAAGAATTACAAATCTTTGGATATCACTGTATGGTACTGCATGTCTTCAGCATACTTTTCGTAAGATGGTACGGAATTAGTAGGTGCTAATCGCAAGCGTAATATACAGCTGTGGCCATATGTATTCGCCACTCTCGTTTTGAACGTGTTACACGAATATTATTGTATTTCTAAGAAGCAGGGTCGATGACGGACTTAACTAGGTATCTGGTAAGGAGGGTTTAATGGTTTATTGTACGCCATTCTGAGTAAATTAGAAAATAGACGTAAAATTGTAATTTCTCAATATTTCTTCAGTCTTTCTTAAAAGTTGTAAGAGTAAGCTTGAGCTAGTTAGAGTGAAGATATTGTGTCTGTGATTTTGTCTGTGTAATACGATAGTATACAGTAAAAAGTAATGCCGAAAACACGCGAATTGACGGAGGTAGAGCGAGGACAAATTGTGGTGTTAGAAAAGCAAGGGTTGTCGGTGTCTGCTATTGCGCGACAAGTGAAATGTGCGCGATCGACAGTTAGAATGACGATAAAACGATACAAAGAGAGTGGATCTTTGACAAACAAACCGAAAACTGGTCGAAAAAGGAAGACAACTAGCAGAGATGATCGAGTCTTAGAGCGGATATCTTTGCGAGACCGGAAAAAGGGGTCTAAACACCTTTCCAGTGAGCTTTTCCGGCGACATAATGTTGCTATTTCTCCTCGCACGGTTAGAAGACGCCTTTGTGAATTAAGTTTAGGTGGATACAAATCACGACATAAACCACGGTTGTCTCCGCAACAAAAGAAAAAGAGACTGCGGTGGGCTAAAAGTCACCGCGACTGAACCATTTAACAATTGGGCCAATGCTATGTGGACGAATCAGTCAAATATTGAAGTAAGTAATACATAACTATTGTATTTGCGGTATTCTGTATTCAATTCCTGGTATCTACAGTGTTTTTATTCTTTTTAATGGGTTCCAAAATGTAACAGTATTCATGTTTTTGTTGGTAGCTTTGTGGTAAACCTGGCCCTCAATACGTGCGACGCAGGCGAGGAGAGGGCTTCCATCCAGACTGTATCATCCCGACTGTCAAGTTTGGGGGTGGTAGCATAATGGTTTGGGGTTCCATGAGTGCAACAGGCGTCGGAGAACTGTTCGTCTGCGAGGGCCGAATGAACAGTCGGACGTACATCGACATGTTGGAAGAAGTTCTGGAACCGTGTGCGTTAAAATTATTCGATAATGATGAGCCAGAGTATTACTTCCAACAAGATAATGCACCGTGCCATAAATCTCGCGAAGTAATGCGCTGGTTCGAGGAAAATAACGTGCGGGTCCTGGAATGGCCGGCACAATTCCCGGACTTATCGCCAATTGAGCATTCATAGTACATTTTAAAGCGAAATGTAGCTAAAAACTCATCTACCACAAAGCAATGCTTAAAAATAAAAACATTCGAAGAGCGGAATAGAATCACCCCCGAACAGTGCTACAACTTAGTGAGCAGTATGCCCCGACGAATTCGTGCGGTGATAAAAGCCCAAGGAGGAGCTACCAAATATTAAGCAATATCTGTATACATTCACAATGAAACATTTTCATCGATCAATTTTCTTTTATTTCTTATATATTCGTCGGAATAAAAAACAAAAAAGGGTGGCGAATACATATGGCCACAGCTGTATGTTCGTCAGTTAGTTGATTGTGATATTTTGACTTAATTATTTCCATTTCAGAAAATGCAGACTCCCACAAATAACTTGACCCAAGCATTACTGTTAACCGAAGGGCAATTTATCTTAAATTTGGATATTTATCTTCAAATATAAAAGACTAGAATTTTGTATCAGATGGCTGTGGCTTTGAGATGTATATCTGACATAATTTGCAACAGAAAATGAGTCCATATTAAACTGACTTGCTACTTCGGTACTAGATTTCCCAATGTTTTTGCAGGCAAAAGGATAACTCATAAAAGTTGAGATATTTGTCAATTTACTCAAAGTATTTGTTAATTCTCTCTCATAAATATCAAAATTCAACTGAGGAATCCTTGTTTTCAAAGAATGGAAAATGGAAATCATTAGTTGCGATTTACTTTTGAATGCGTTCATTACGGAAATCATCTCGGTGGTAGTTTTTTTTTACCTTGCAGCTCAAAATTCATGGCGTCTAAATGCATTGTGACGTACGTTAAAAATGCTAAATCAGCCAACCATTTTTCGCTTTTAGGCATCTGCATGTTATCACCTCTTTCATGTAGAAAAGCAATTATTTCGGGCAATAATTCTTGAAATGTTTCTGGGAATTTGAGGTGGTTCGTCCATGTTACGTCCGTATGGAAAACTAAATCAGCGTGTTCAGCAGATTTACTATCTTCCAGCTACAATTTGAAGAGCCATCGTTGCAAACTTCGGGTACAGATGGATTTCATAATTTTTATTGCGTTGTTCATAAATTCCTCCATGTTTAGAACTTTTGAACACAAAATTTATTGATGGTATTGCAATGGAGTGAGAAAAACAAAGGGAAATCGTCATTAGCTAGGCACAATGCAACAAAACCATTTTTTTCTCGAATCATATAATAAGATAACTGAAGGTAGCTTGTCACAAAATTTCGCCACAGGATTTTGCTTTTAGAGGAATCATTATCAAACATTTTTCTTTATCCTATACGTCATTAAATACCATTCGAATAAAAATACATAGCTGAGCAGTACCTGCCAAAGAGGTGGATTCGTTGGACTAGAAAGAAAAATATCAACGTTCCATATTTTAGTTTATCTGCCATGTCCTGAGTCATGACTTCAACAGGCCTTGTGACTGTTGGACGAGATAACTGAAGGTCTTTAATAGCAGACACGATCTCTCTTGCTTAAAGAAATGCTTTCTTCACAACCATTCCGTCTTCAAAGGGTTTGTTTCGCCAATATATGAGAAATTTTAAATGACGTGATCGTTGCAGCTTTAGATTGTTTGACTGATCTTATCAACATGCCTTGTTCTATTTTCAATGAAGTTATCAAATCATGCATTTTTCGTTTTCTTAATACGATCTTTGGTGGAAAATCGTTTTCATACTTTTTATGATGCCTTTCTATTTCCACGCTTAGGCATTGCGACTGATGCTCGGAAAAATAAACAAATGCACTTATCCTCCGCCATACAAAATGAGAATTCTTCCTACCAGTCGTTATTAAAATGACACGTTTTACTTCCTTTTCCCGTATTCGTTTTGTATTGTTACGTCCTGCGGGTTCGATAGGATAAAATATTACTACACAGATTCTACTGAGGCGGCACTTTATTTATAAACTTCCTATCGAATTTGAGTTACTACTCGGACAGACTCTGCCCCCCCCTTAGGCGCAGTATTTATATTGGGGCAGACGAAGTTTCGAATGTCACCCAATAGGTAATTTCGGCATGGTTTGTTCTCGTACCGCCAAAGTTTCGAGAAGAATCGGTTGGAATCAAAGATGTCGCGTGCCGCGGCTTTTGTTTGACAAATACCGCGCATTCTTTTGGTAAAGTCGCCTTTTCTGCTACCAGGGTATTATTATGAATCATGTCGTCATCAAAAAAGACTGTGTGAATCGATATCGGCCAAATTTTCCGAGATAGACCAGCTCTTCCATTTCTAATATATAAGTTCTAACAAGGTCTTGCGATTCTTTCGATATACAGCAACAAAAGAAGATATTAAAAAGTGACTTCGACGGCACTGCACCTGCACGAATGTATATTCGTCAGACCTAATAAGTGAAGATATAATACTTAGATTTCGCCTATAACAGTTCGATTTAGAAAGTACGCCTTCTTCATTACTGGCTTACCGTTCACGAGAAAAAGAGACACGTAGGAGAACGACTGTTCGGTAGATAGTAAGACAAACGGTCAGATGTGATCGTAAAAATATTATTTCTAGCGTAATGAGCGATGTATGCGAAACTAGGAAACCTTCACTTCTTTCTGTTAAGAATTTCCTGTCTGCTTGTAAATAAATATTATTGAAAGTTTACGATGTTTACTTTCATGTAAAGAAACTCGTCTCGTATGCGGCTATTGTATTTTGCTTGATTAGGTTTTAACAAATTAAAAAGAGAAATTCAATAATTTCGATATTTTTTTAAAATAGCGCATGTCGTTAGCTTTTGCAACGCCCTGTATGAATCATAGAGCCCTGTGTATATATTTTGAATTTATTTAATCTCATAATACTTCCTATCCGTTTCGGATGTTGATTGTTGCTGCTTGGAATAATTCATTCGTCTTCATACCGAACCAGGTTCTGAGATTTTCCAGCCAAGAAATTCATCTTCTACCAGCACCCTTCTGTCTCCTTAGTTTTCCCTGTAGAATATTCTGCGATAGATGAAACCTATTCTCATTATGTGTTCTAAGTACTGCAGTTTCCGAATTTTCACGGTATTGAGCACTTGTTGCATCCGATGGCGTCGCCCTTCTTCTTACGTCTTTGTTCCATTAATTCTATATCATTAGGATTAAATCAGAAACTCTTTCATCTCAGACCTATCATCGATTTAACTTCATTGTTTAAATGGGCCTCTACCTCACTTTTAATTTTCGCAGATCATACTTTCTACCTTTTTCTTTTTTCGTTTCTTCATCTTTACATCGTAATACACGGATAAGTGAGTTACAATCTGTTTGTATGTCAACTCCTAGGTAAGATTTTACCGACTTACAGCTATTTCGATATCATTTGTTCACAAGTATGCAGTCTATCTGATTTCTAATTATCCACTACTAGTGCCTTGAGGTGATTTCCATGTATATAGTCTTCTAACCGAAAGTTGAATCCGTGTATTTCTTATTATGAATTCTCGTTCTTCAGCGAATTGGCTCAGTAAATAGCCTCTTTCATTTCTCCCCCCTCCCCGCCCATATGGTCCTGTAATCTTTCATAACTATCTGCAGTTCTTGTTTGGGCAATTCTTTCAGTATTTTTCAGATTGGGGAGTAGAATTCTTTTACTTCTTTTTCGCCGTGGTGGGAAGTCGGTGCATAGACTTGAAATATGTTTATGTTAGCTGGTGCCCCATGTACAATAGTATAATTCTTTCGGATTTTGGTATAAAGTGTAGTGATACATTTAGCAATTGTTTTCTTTGCTATACCACCCACTCTGTGCTTGTATTTTCTGATTACTAACACATGGGCTGAAAAGTCCCGGGCCTAACAAAGAAAACACGATTTTTTTGGTTCAAAATTAGCTTTATTCATCAACGTAATCTCCATCAAGAGCAACGCAATCATTCCAGCGCCACTTTTGTAGAACGATTTATCTTTTGCCTCAAAATAGGCCTCAGTTTCAGCGATAACCTCTTCATTCGTGCGAAATTTCTTACCGGCGAGCATTTTTTTGAGGTCTGCGAACAGCCAGTAGTCGGTGGGAGCCAAATCTGGCGAATACGGTGGATGTGGGAGCAATTCCAAGTTCAATTCACGTAGTTTTGCCATTGTTTTGATTGACTTGTGACACGGTGTGTTGTCTTGATGAAACAATTTTTTTTTCTTTGCCATATGCGGTCGTTTCTTTGCAATTTCGGCCTTCAAACGCTCCAATAACGTTATATAATATTCACTGTTGATGGTATTTCCTTTCTCAAGATAGTCGATGAATATTACACCACGCACATCCCAAAATACCGAGACCATAACCTTTCCAGCCGATTGTTGTGCTTTCGGGCGCTTTGGACGAGGTTCACCAGTTGCTGTCCACTCAGATGACGATCGTTTTGATTCCGGAGAGAAGTGATGGATCCATGTTTCATCCATTGTCACATATCGATGCAAAATTCCGGTTTGTTACGTTTAAACATGGCCAAACACTGCTCAGAATCATCAACACGTTCTTGTTTTTGGTCAACAGTGAGCAAACACGGCACCCACTTTGAACAGAGCTTTCTCATAGTCAAATGCTCATGCAATATAAAGCCAATACGTTCTTTTGATATCTTTACGATGTCAGCTAACTGACGCAAGTTCACTCTTCGATCATTTAAAACGATTTTGTGGATTTTTTTGATGTTTTCTGGTGTTACCGCCTCATTTGGACGTCCATTGCGTTCCGCATCATCGGTGTCTCTATGACCACGTTCGAAGTCAGCAAACCAACGTTTTATTGTTGTTTCTGACGGAGCGGAGTCCCCATAACACTTTTCAAGCCATTGCTTCGCTTGAACGGTATTTTTCCCATCAAGAAGTAGTGTAAAATTAAAACACGAAATTGTTTTTGATCCATTGTTTTGAAAATAACAAAAGTAGCGTGACTCTTAGCACAATAACTCACAAACTAATGAATAGAATATCATGAAATTTTAACAGCTGTCTTTTGAAGGTTAGTACTAACTGAGAGAAAGGTGACTGCAATACAACTATCGTCATCTATGTGTTAGGCCCGGGACTTTTCAGCCCATATGTTATATGAAAGAGTTAGAACGAAGAGCGATGGATTCGTCGATGGCTCAGATACGTCGATGATACCTGCATAGTTTGGCCATATGGGGAAGAAGAAATCAACGGCTTCCTCCAACATCTTAACGGCTTAGAGCAATCCATTAAGTTCACTATAGAATTAGAGATAGATAGCAGGATTCCTTTCCTAGAAGTCCTGGTACATAAACAGTCCGATGGCACACTACGAACGACGGTATATAAGAAGCCGACACATACAGGACAATACCTCAATTTCGAGTCTAATCACCCACACAACGCCAAATTGGGTGCCGCAGAATATCTCTATAATAGGGCTCGAGGGGTATGTTCGGATGATGGAGATAGAGAAATACACTGAAATTAAATGGATGCACAGAAAAACGCTGTCGAAGGCGAAAACAACTCCGTACGTGAAAGGCCTATTTACGTTTTCTGGTTTATTCGAAATACCCCGTTTTCAAAACGTGCCTAAATGCGACATTTTCTCACGACCTGTCGAATAATACTGAACAAGTGACTACTCGATTTTCCGTGCTGGGTGTTTCACCTCTCCACATTGTTCTCCGCACAGCACTGAAACTTGCCCCTCTTTGCCGAGATTAATTATTACTATTATAATTATCTTTGAAGTTAATGCTTTAATGAAAGTACTCTCTCAAAAATGCATAGCAGAACGAAATTGAAAATGCGGAACACTTATATAGTGCATCCCAAGAATATTTAGCTATAAATACAATTAAAAAAAATAAAACCCAATATGGTGATTGCAACAGGAGAACGGTATCAAGAAAAATTCATCTATAAATGGTAACATAGCTACTTCTACCTTTTAACTAACCTGAATTCCTTACATTATCGACAGACATACACACACACACACACACACACACACGCACGTGCACACTCACACAGCGCAACGCAACGTGCTAACCTAATTAGAATTTCGCAAACGAAGTGTAGGTGCAGTTATTATTTAATACGCGGCTTGTGGGTCCTGCCTGCACGTTTCGTTCTTTCTTCGTTTTCTTACATAATTAAGTTTCAAACGTATGTACGTATAATGCATATCTGCGCGTCTAGTGTTGACGGTGTAACGCTGCGGATTATGAAACTTATGCTTATACGTTGTACATAGAGACGTAGCGATCCAATAAGGCAAGGTATAGTAAATTCGAAAAAGCCAGTCGCACGCTTTTTAATAAATTACCGGTGCATGTAATACGACCGTAATAATAAGGTACTACGGCTGCCATTTACCGGTAATGGGATATATACCTTTTCATTGCTAACGCCCTCTCGTTATTTGTTTTAGGATACGGAAACTAGTTTGACGTGGAACATTTGAGACGGTAAGCGAAGGAATAGTTTAATTCTGAAGATATTTAATTTCAAAGTTTTATAGCATTTTACTCAATAAAAATATGTGACTCTCGAAGCTTTACGAGGGCGATCTGAAATGTTTCCGGAATCGGCAAGAGATGCGCACGAAGGTTAAGGTGGATTGATTAGTCGGCAAGGTCAACCATTTTTATGGCAACTGTCAAAATTCCAGACGTCTACTGTCGATAGTTGTTGTTTAAGGGTCTGTTTTGTGTGGCAAGTCAGGCAATGGATAAAATCGAATTTCGTGCAGTGATAAAACACTTCCGGATAACTGGCAAAACAGCCACGGAAATTGGCAATATTTTGCTAGAGGTTCTCTCGACCATCAGCTTCTGGGTGAGCGAATTCAAACGTACCCGCACAAATACAAGAGGAATCATGATATCGTGTTAGTCGATCGCCGATTGAAGCTGAAAGAGTTAGCAAAGACAACAGGCATCTCAGAAGAACGCGTTGGCCATATCTTACACAAGATTTTGGGTATGAGAAAGTTTTCGGCGCGCTTACGGCTCACACCGTAGCGAAAACGAGATCGGGTGACCGTTTCGGAGGAGATTATAGCCAGGATCCAACGCAATCCAAGGGGTTTCCTCATGCGTTTCGTAACCGTGTATAGACTTGGATCCACCACTACATACCGGAGACCAAGGAACAGCCGAAAATGAGGAGGTCATCGCCGCTACAGATATTTTGCAGACTTCGAAACATCCTACTTTTCCGACGGCTTGAAGAAACTGGAACACTGTTTGAAAATGTGTCTTGATCTTCGAGGAGACTACATCGAAAAATAAAAAGCCACACCAATATCGTATTTTTCTTGTCCATTTCGGAAACATTTCAGATCGCCCTCGTAGGTTGTAATTTTTCTTTTATTATCATTATTATTCCAGCTTTAGTAATAATAAGTAAAAAACCGTTTCAGCAAATGCTGAATTCGGTATACTTCGACAAGTAGCAGCCATAACTTTGTATTTCAGTTAAACATTATTCGTAGACGTTTATATACTGCAATTTTATTAAAGTTAAACAGTAACTCTCGTACTTCCCAAAAAGAATCATCGCCACGTCCGTCAAGCAGGCATAGCACAGACAATACGTTGCGGAATAAATAGCCTCGATGACGATTCCGCTATGTACACACGCACACGGAGACAGTTTGTCGGTTCGTGCAAGAGTCGGTCCTCTTCTTCCTCCTGCCAAAGAAGTTCACGCACACAATCCCGGTCGTGCGAAAGAGAGACGGCCGACTTGATTTTCGAGATGGAAACAGAGAGAAACGTTTGTCAGATCATTTAGTGAATAACAAACCGTATAATTTCTTCTGCGTCTTCTAACTGTTCTAACTGTTATTGTTGTAATTTGTTATACATGCTATGAGAAACGGAACGCTGCGCGAGTTTACGACTTTACGATTTCGAGAGGTCTTCCGATTGAAAAGAGTTGCGAAGAATCGTTATAAAATTCTAGGTACAGTAGAGCAGAACATCTAGCGCTAGATTTTTATTATATATACATATAAAAAGGCGATAATTGGGAGCTTACTTTGTTGAGAAATATTTGAACAGTCGGCGAAAATTGACAAGCCATTTAAACATATTAAATTAGTAACACATTAGAAATTCTTAAAAACTATTTGTATAACCCAAGGAAAGAATTTGGATGTTATACAAAATCATGTATTTTTAATGAGGAAAAAACATGAACGTTTGTTAAAAATTATTGTGTAACATTCAAATACAAACGTAGAAAAAAGATAGCTAACATTAACAGTGCATATAATATACGTTATACGAGTGATGCCTTCTAATTTTTGTATACTGAGACAGAGACCGCATCACTGAACAAATGTCAGTACTAAAAATTAACCTCCACCCGTAAGACAGATGAATTTTTAACGCAACAAAACGTCGAATTGTTAGACCATCCTTCGTACGGTCCAGGCCTAAGCCCCAGCGACCTCAGGAGCAGGCGTAGCCTTCAAAAGTGTAGGTTCCAATTCTGCCGAGACCGACATTTTTTCGGACAAAATTTTAACATGATTTTATTTTAACGATTAATTAAGACAAACAAAACAATATAACAAAAATGAAATCTAATTTTATAGTAAGTTTTCGAAATATCCTCCTTATCTTTCAAGGCAATAAGCAAGGCAATCTTGAAAGCAACGCAAAGTATTCAGAATACATTCTGGGTTCATTCCACCACATGCAGGACGTATGCAATCTTTCAATTCATCCAAGTTACACGTTATAAATTTTACCTTTCAAGTAACCCTAAAGAAAGACATAATTTGGAGATAAATCGGGTGATCTTGAGCAAGGGGTCAAATCTGCCAATGTACCGTCTTTGAAATGCGTCAATCAAAAAATTCTTGACGGCGTTCGTAGAATGCGGCGAATGGTATTTGGAACCAAGGTTGATCAATATTCAGTATCTGAATTGATGGAATGACGCAGTCTCGCAACAGATTCAGATATTTTGCTGCACTGAGGTTAGCATCAATAGAAATGGGCCAATAAGTCTAGTCGCTTATTATTCGGGTTTGAGCATAAGGATTTGTACGAAACCAATATCTAATGGATTAATGGAAAGGAGATTTTGTATTTTTCAATGGATGAATGTAGGATACAAAGCGAAAGTCCTAATAGTTGACTCCACCATTTACGGTAAATGCAGCTTCATCATCCTTCAATTCCCCAGGAGATGAAGGCCGACGCCGAAACACCTTTTTCTTTAGGTGTACCCAAAGGAAAAGGTCACAGACACTTAAATCGGGTGATCCTGCAGATCACTTCATGTCTTCTCTTAAACTGATAAAACTCCCAGGAAACATTCTCCTCACCTCTCCGAGTGAATGTTGTGCTGTGTGAGTTGTTGTCCCATCTTGTTCAAGCTATACATTTTTTGTATCTACAGCATCCAATCTGATGCGCAGAAGAGCCCATTTAAGTCGCTTTTGCTTGTTTTGTTTGCGTAGTGATGGCTTTTTCATCGCAATACGTCCATGGAGCCCGGCTTTCTGTAGGTGACGTTTGACTGTAGAAACACTGACTAGTTTTTGGCGACCAACATTTAATTCTGCGGTGATTTCCGGGGTTGTTTTGCGTCTATTTAACTTGCTGGTAACCACTATTCTGCGATCATCTGCAGATGTTGTCGCACTCCGTCTTTTATTAAGAAAACTGCCAGTTTCCCGATATTTTTTTACGTTACAGTCAATCGTAGCATGGTGTATTTTCATTTTTTTGGCAATTTGTCGATTACTTATGCCACTTTTATGGTAAGCTATTATAAGCGCACGTGTTTCCGTACTAGCTTCTCTTCGCGGAGGCATTTTAAAAAATTGTCACACGATATTTCGCTCACGACGTGAATAGAGTAAATACCACACTGCAACTGACCATAGGTTACAGATTTCACTATAATCTTCTAGGAAGGTAATTTAAACATTATTACCTACAATCTAACAGATGACTAAATTTACCCAGTAAATTCAGAAGGATTGTTATTGTAATTGCACCGTAATAAACAGTTTATGGTAATCCGACCAAGTGCAGGTAAATGATAGTAAACCTTATGCGATATAATGGGTGTTTATCTTATTGAACTACAGTTTTAAATACGTATTTCATTTTATTATAACGTTTTTTTGGTAAACATAATACTATATGAATTATCCACGAAAACAGGGGTGCCTAATCACTTTTGAGCGGTAGTGTATATATTCAGCTACAACCATCGAATAACTATCTATTGTAACAAGTTGCGTACCGAGGAAGAAAAGAAAGTATTCATGCATATACTCCATATGTATAACACAAGCGTTTACCTTCCGTACAACGCATACTCTCACCGTACACCGTCAACGGAGTGTGCGGTGGGTGCTATTGATCCGGCTCATTGATTTAGAATGGAAGATATGTGCGCCTAGTCCCAGATTTACAATTTAAATTCACTCGGCTGCTATTCAACGATGTGCCGGATACCACGCGAGGGTTTTAGAGAGAAAGAAGCGTATTTGGCTAGTCATTAGAAATGGCATTCGACTTTTTACATTTATCGAGAGAATGTAATTATTTTCTAAAATAGAAAAAGGTGACGTTTCTGTTCAAGGATATCACGCACCAAGGGATTCTACAGCTGGTGCTGAAGTAAAAACATTTTTAACAGACAGTATTGGTGCAGCCACAGAAAAGATAACCGGTTAACTGGTAAAACATTCGACGGTTTGTTGCGTTAAAAATTCAACTGCATTGTTGATCTCTATGTCCCAATATACAAATGTTAGAAGATATCCTTCGTATAACGTATATTATGTACACTACCGTCCATATTAGTTCGGACACCTAGCAAAATGTAAACTCAACTGTTGCGAGTAATAAATTTACAATACTCTTTCAGGTGGGAGCAGACCACGCAAAAATGTATTGTGTATTGATAAATGCTTTAGTTTCTAAATAAATCTGCTTGTGCATGCATTAGTGTTAAGAGCATATCTTCAATAGTAAAGGAAAACATAGAATTACAAGTCTTGAGAGCGTTATATTTTGCGTATGTACATTCAGGGTTGAAGTAGGATTTAATGCCCTGATGACTTAGGACACTGCCTAAAAATGTTTTAATTCTCCAAAGAAAAGAGAACCTGCGTTGCATGCTATCTCTCCCTAGCGTAACATATTTTAACGTTTTTCTTTGAAAACCCTACAAGATTTATGATTAACGCAAATTTATTTAATTCTAAAATGATAAGAAGAATAGCTGAAGATTTCACAACAAATTTACAATGGGAGTCTACGTGCTCTCAAAACGCTGCGTCCCAAATAAATTATTAATTTGTATAAGATGGAGTTTACAGTGATATCTTTGAATTATACAACCCCACAGCCTTTGCAATAGTTGTAGGTGCAGATTTATGTATTCTTCATCAGAAAAGTACTTTTCACGAACTACCCAACGATTGAAAGATTTAATTGAATCTAGAAAAATAACGCAAAGAAAACTTAAAAGTGAATTAAAATAATACTTATTGGAAAAAGTTCTTTGTGTAATTGAGAAATATATTCACAGACGTTATATTTAGGTTATTTTTAAGGGGGCTGATGATGTCTTTAGTAGTTTCTTAAATACATATTTTTTTGGCTATTGTTTGTATCTATTAGATCCTGCACAATAATAAATGTCACAAGATTGCAAGGACTGTATGGTTGTATAATTCAGAGGTATAGCAGTAAACTCAACCGTGTTACCGACTAGATGGCTGAAAATGGGAGTCTACGTGCTTCTGAAACGTTGCGTTCCGAATAATTATTAATTTGTGTGGAGTTTACTGCGATACCTGTAGAATACATAAATATATTTGAAACAATATTTTTGTGTCATTAAATAGATGTGAGTATTTATAAATGTTTAGTGCTGTCAGATATGTTATATTCTTAAAACCCAGAGGTTTTAATCTCGGTATAAATGTGATTTCCTTAATCTTAAGTAATATGTTTTGCATGTTAGTATAGAATTTTCTTTTTATTTTTATATGCATTTAGGCACAAGCTTATAGTATCTCTTATTCATATATCAATGCATACAACTTTATGTAATTCTATTTGTATGATGTTTAGATATAAATATTGTACAAACAAATATAAATATTTGCGTATGAACATTTTTATTCGTACGCAAACACATACACCTTACAAGTTTATACGTATTCATAATATTTACATACAGACAAACCGTAGCTTTTACTAGCGGCATTTGCATTAGAAACCTAACTAATGCATCGTATTTAGGAGGTGGTCAACCGGGCAGGGTGATTGTAGATAGTCATTCGTTGTGGCCTAATCTCATTTGAAATGTGTTAATTGTATGTATCGTACAATTTCCTTGCATATGCGAGAAGGTCAAGAACCACTAATTGTGCGATATTTAACGTTATAACCGATATACAGTCCAGTTCGACGTATAACTTCACTAACTCAACCATGCTATACAAATTCGCCTGTAGATTTTAAATATATACGAGGGAAAGTCATTAAGTACGTCACCAACTGCTGTGGGATTTACTTCGAATAAAGAGGTCATCGCCGCTACAGATGTACACTAGGCTGACAAAATAAAATAGACACCTACTAATTAAAAAAAGATTCTATTCTCGTTATATATACAAAATATTTTAAAATTTTTAAATCAGACAAATATCTTGTCGATCCACCTTTACTTGTGTGAAATGCTGCGAGTCGTCGTGGCATAGAATCTATTAAATGATTAATGGTGTCTTCTAGAATATTTAACCACTCTTCTGTAACAGCTGCCACGAGTTCTTCCTTATTGCTGGGTTTTCGGGGTCGTTCCGCCATATTTGTCAGGATTATGTGCCAAAAATTCTCTATCGGATTCGTGTCTGGCGATTGGCCTGGCCATGGTAAAATCCGAATCCCCTGTTCCTCTTTCCATGTGGTTGTTATTGTTGCTTTGTGGCAGGGTGCGCTATCCTCCATAAAAGTGGCGTCTTCTTTAGATAAAATGGCGTTGTCGAATATCGGTAGTAGTCCTTCTGTTAATATTTGGATATATTTTGCCGCATTTATACTTCCGTCACAGATTACTAATTGCGATCTTCCACCATACTATATCGCGCCACACACCATGATGTTCACACCGCCGTATTTCACCGTCCGATGCAAAAATTTGTCGTCCAGTTGCTGTGACGAACGTCTCCATACCCACGTACGACCACTACCACTGAATTGGCAGTATCTGCTTTCGTCTGAAAAAATTACAGTCCGCCAAAACTCTTCGGGCTTCGTTCGCATTTCGATTACCCAAGCCATTCAGCGCTGTTTTTGAAACGCCGTAAGGAGAGGTTTTTTCTTTGCCACCCTTTCATACATCCCCACACTGTGGAGGTATCGCAGAACGGTGCGCTGACTTTTCTGTGAAGTTGCCGCAAGCTCAGCTGTACTTTCTCGCGGTTATCTTAACACTTCGCGCACAAGCACCCTTTTACTTCTTTCAGAAGGTCCGGCACGACCTGGTCTCGTCTCCACTGTTGTTTTTTCCTTACGTTTAAATTGTGTAACCACACGGTTAACTGTGGACATCGGAATATTTAAAAAATTTACTTATTTCACGTTGCGAAGCGCCGCGTTCACTCTGGCCAAAGATGCGACCCCGGGTGAAGTCGAGGCATAGTTGTAACGATACTAAACTATGACGAATTCCTTTCGATACATCTACCCCTACCCTAATGACAAGATAAAGTTCTTAATTCGTTCTTAGAATTTAGCTGTTTACGTATTTATACCGCTTTACCTGGTGTCTATTTTATTCTGTCGCCCTAGTGTACATCGAAAAATAAAATTTGACCGCATCAATACCGTGTTCTCCTTGTCTATTCCGGAAATATTTCAGGTTGCCCTGGTACACTTTCAATTTTTTTTATTAGTAAAAACAATCACATTTTTCACTTTTTCTCTGTATGTTTTTATGTTAAACTACGTGAAAAGAACGTCTTTTAATGTAATTACAATTTTCAAATATCGATTCTTCCAAAGTGATATCTGGATTTAGTCAGGGCCATGGTCAACTTGATGATACAGAACTTAGATTTCTATAATTCAACGTTTCCAAAACGAATTACCCATTTGTTAATCATTTATCAGCTCCATACCTTTAAGAAATACCTTTAAAAACAAGTTCGAGAAAACAATATTCACGGAAAAAGCATAAAGTTCAAAATAAAATTTCAATTTTTACACAACGCAACTCCGTAAGCTGCTCACTTAACTTGTTTATCCCCGTCGTTTAAATTCAACAAGTTCCGTTGCCTTTGGCTGGCATAACAGGTGCCACGACTGCATGGCAATCCAGCCGCGTACATTACCGACACTATCGAATTTATATGTCGCGCGCGTTAGATTTCGACCTTAGTCCGATGGATTCAATTAACAAGTACCGTGTAAATTAACACGGTAATCACTCGAATACCGATTGCGCGTCTCCAAAACGGGTATTTTTCCGTAAAGAAATATTTTTTCGTGTATTTATTCTAACATAATTCGAATCCCAACATTGTCCGACGCACTGCTACAAGGTTATTTCAATATTTACCCAAGAAATTTCGTAGCGATATTACGTCGTTGCTCGTTTCAAATACTACGTACTCGGTAATTCATGCTGAGACAGAAATGAACTTCCTTTGTGGCCGTTTACGAAGGTATACAGCATCAATTTTTTAAATAGCAAGAATAAGTTACTAAGTACACACGTAGGTACGCGTATACGGAGTGTAATTTCCATAAAGGTGTTTACGAATATTGACACAAACTCGTGCCTATCTCGTTAGAGGAATCTACCGTGTTCGATGGTCGAAGGTGCAACTTTTACCTTCTTTTGTCGTAGGTGAGATAATATTCGTTTGGGTAACTGCTCTCTATATAGATTTTGGATGTTTATGCGCTTTTTGAGGTTAGAAAGAAGAAAAAGTTAATACAGTGGCCAGCCCGTTCAGGAAATTTGAAGTTCGTTGAAGATCTCTGGAGAATACTAGCAACAAATATATTGCATTTCACTTAGAACTACAGCAGACGCTCGATTATGAAAGTTTGCATTAGCGAGCCTTATTGTATTTATAAATATCTATGAACTAAATGACTTGAGTGTTTTGTTCTTGCATACAATTTTCTGCATTTGGGTGTCAGCTATTTCTCTCTTGTCGTTCCATTCTCTACCAGTACTGGATCTGAAAATTGCAGATACGTTAATGCAAGAAGTTCTTCTATGTTTAACAATTATCAGTAACCCTACTATTTCAGGTGAAGGCTTCCTATTGGTATAACGCTTACTTCGTACTGGGGGTTTACCAGTTTTACGCCGAACTGTGCCTGTAGCCATACCTTTGAAAGCTACATTAAACACTTCCAAATGGTTAATAAATTTTGTGACTACCACCACTCAAATATAAAGGTCGATGGGGAAGGAATACCATTACCATTACTACCAATTTTAGCGACCTAAAATACGCCAACATCACGAAATCTAAATTACTCTTTCTTCATTAGGGAAGCTCCACCTACTGGTTTGGTATCAAACTAAAAATAGTGTAAGTCGCGGACGCCTCTATAACACTGTCGCACATCCTACAATGGAACCATTTACGATCGTTAGCCAAGCGAAAGCATCCAGACCTAGGCGAAACGGTCCCTTTTGGGACCAACAGTACACGCGGCCAAAAACCCAGGACCGCGAAACATCCGTCGCAACATATATGTAACACATAGGCTGAAAAGTCCCAGGCCTAACACATAGATGACACTAGTTTTATTGCAGTCACCTTTCTCTCAGTTAGTACTAACCTTCAAAAGACAACTGTTAAAATTTCATGATATTCTATTCATTAGTTTGTGAATTATTGTGCCAAGAGTCACGCTACTTTTGTTATTTTCAAAACAATGGATCAAAAACAATTTCGTGTTTTAATTTAACACTGCTTCTTGATGGGAAAAAATACCGTTCAAGCGAAGCAATCGCTTGAAAAGTGTTATGGGGACTTCGCTCCATCAGAAACAACAATAAAACGTTGGTTTGCTGACTTCAAACGTGGTCGTAGAGACACCGTTGATGCAGAACGCAGTGGACGTCCAAATGAGGCGGTAACACCAGAAAACATCAAAAAAATCCACAAAATCGTTTTGAATGATCGAAAAGTAAAGTTGAGTGAGTTAGCTGACATCGTAAAGATATCAAAAGAACGTATTGGCTTTATATTGCGTGAGCATTTGACTATGAGAAAGCTCTGTTCAAAGTGGGTGCCGCGTTTGCTCACTGTTGACCAAACACAAGAACGTGTTGATGATTCTGAGCAGTGTTTGGTCGTGTTTAAACGTAACAAACCGGAATTTTTGCGTCTATATGTGACAATGGATGAAACATGGATCCATCACTTCACTCCGGAATCAAAACGATCGTCATCTGAGTGGACAGCAACTGGTGAACCTCGTCCAAAGCGCCCGAAAGCACAACAATCGTCTGGAAAGGTTATGCCCTCGGTATTTTGGGATGTGCGTGGTGTAATATTCATCGACTATCTTGAGAAAGGAAATACCATCAACAGTGAATATTATATAGCGTTATTGGAGCGTTTGAAGGCCGAAATTGCAAAGAGACGACCGCATATGGCAAAGAAAAAAAAATTGTTTCATCAAGACAACGCACCGTGTCACAAGTCAATCAAAACAATACCAAAACTACATGAATTGAACTTCGAATTACTCCCACATCCACCGTATTCGCCAGATTTGGCTCCCAGCGACTACCGGCTGTTCGCAGACCTCAAAGAAATGCTCGCCGGTCAGAAATTTCGCACGAATGAAGAGGTTATCGCTGAAACTGAGGCCTATTTTGAGGCAAAAGATAAATCGTTCTACAAAAGTGGTATTGAAATGTTAGAGCGGCGCTGGAATGATTGCGTTGCTCTTGATGGAGATTACGTTGATAAATAAAGCTAATTTTGAACCAAAAAAAAAACGTGTTTTCTTTGTTAGGCCCGGCACTTTTCAGCTCATGTGTTACATGTCTAGCTGTCGCTTTCCTGTATTTTTACAAATCAAAGTTCTGAGGCAGCCACCACTCAGATCTATATCTAAAACGTATACCTTCTAACGTAAATTCAACTTCTTTTAAAGAATTTAGATTTTCGAATTGACGGGTAAATTCTTTAAAAGAAAACAACGTTCATTTTGTTTAACAAGAGTTAATAAACGAAAGATATACGTACGACAGTACAGTAACTACAATGATCGCTAGAGTGAAAACGCAAACATAAAATCTCATTTCAGGAAGAGAATATTCCCAGAAACATTTTTTTCAATGTATTTGCGTTTATTTCGCATAGAATCCTTGTGAAAAAAAAACCAAAAAAATTCTAGCCGACGTAGCGTAGATTGTATGTATATTTCGATAATTAATTCACTGAATACGATTCGCTCCATTAGTTAATTAATTACTTACGAAAACATTTACACATCGAGTCTATAGCGTTGCCAGCACGGAATAATTTCATCAAAAAGATCGGCCAGTCATTACCGGCTATCGAGAATGCATATCGACTGTAACAGCAGCACTTGAGCCGCTTTGAAGCGCACGTCAACTTCAACACGTCTACACGCGTACGGTAACGTGGTACCTTTTGTATCGGTTACAAAAGCCAAGGTGAATAACTCGCATCGCTTCCAGCCTAACGCACGATTATCGAACTGAATAACCTATTGAAGACCGTCCTATTACTCCTTACTTACGGCCGAGAACGGTAATTAATTTATAAAAGCTAACGGATGGTTTCGAATCCTTTCGGAATCTTTTCAATGCTTAAATATCTTACGTGTATGTTTGTAAAACCTATTAGTTAGCGATTTGCGCGGATCATTGTTGAAATATTACGCAATTGATCGAACTGTTATGAATTCTAATAGTGCAATTCACGTGACTCAAACGCTGTAAGCGCAAAAATTCTCAACACGCAACAGATCGAAACCTTCCTCATTTCTCGAAAGAAAAAAAAATACAGGAAACGGAAAATAAAAACCACATTTTCCTGTCACTCACTCAAAAAGAGAAAATCCGTTACTACGCAATGTCCTCTGACCTTTTCCTTCCCTTAAACGTACATATATACATACGACGCCTATCTCAGTACATCTTCTCACCGCCTGCCACCGTTCGTAATAACGTCTAATTCCTACGTCAGATGTCGTCATCGTACACCGTATAATTGCACTTCGCCGACCCGTCAGCCTACGACGTCGAGTGGGCAGGTGTGACGTAGGAGTGAAAAGTGAGGCGCGATGACGTCACACCGAAACGGTTTTTCACGGATATCGGCGCGAGTAGGCGGCGCCTTCGCGGGGACGTAGGTGCGCGGTAAGGGCGGCGCGGGGAAAGAACCCCTAGGGGAACAGATTGTTCCGTTCGGTTCCTCCCAATGCGACGAAATCGGACGTGGTAAGAAATTCGTTTTGGGGAAAACTAGGTTACAGATCGTGTTCAAAAAAATGGACTTGAATAATTTTCGCTTTCGTGTAGATTTAATGAAGGTCACGAAACGATGGTTATATTCCTTTTAGTGTTAATAACGAACGTATTGTATCAGTTTTGATTTTAATTGCTTGGGGAAAATGGATAAAGCCATCTGCATCCAGTGAACCGATTGGTAAGAAGACGAGGTTGTATAGTGACAGCTGTTTATATTATGGTTTCACCTCGTTGGATGGAAAGTCACAATGCGTTTTTGCTATCAAGTTCTCTGGGATGAAAGCATGAAGCCATCAAAATTATTTTCAAACTTGGATATTAAATGTCCGGCTCATTAAAATAAAGGCTTGGAATTTTTCGAAAGAAGATTACATACCTTAACGATATTGTACTTGAACCGGTAAAGTATTTAGGCTGCGATGTATCTTATGACCGAAACAAAGACATAGAACAAAAACTGAACGAATTCACACATATTTGTGGATGCAAGTGACGAGGCTACCAGCCAGAGCGAGATTTTGTGGATGTTTAGAAAGAAGATGTGTAGGACAATCAAATAAATGATGGGTGTTGTAACAGAGAAAGTGCCTGTAATCTGAAGTGAAGAAGAAGAAGATGGATATTGAATCCGTTTAGTGAAAACATTGTTAGGCTCTGCTAAGTTACCAGTAAAGATTCACGACCAGTTCATCGAAATCTGAAGCAGACAAAACGCTACGACTATAACGTCTGAAGATTTAAATATGTTTTGGCTTGCTCGTCGACATGAATATGGAAATTTAGCCACAGGAGCATTGTGAAAAGTATTTTTTGGTTTTTGTGTTTCTAGCATATGATATGCGGCAAAATAAACAGTACTGAATTGCGCATGTGTCAAATGCGTATGCGTCATGTGCTGAAACGTACCGAGTGGTTTCCGAACGTGATTATAACGTACGCGAATGTCTTTTTAATGCTAGTTGCTTCAGGATGGTTCCCTCTGTTGGAGAAAGAGTTTTTATCGTGGAGCACTATTTTCGGTCATACGGGAAAGGGCGCGAAAACGGTCCAAGCTTAATAGGAGTTGCCGACGCTTTTAGGCCTAAGTTTATGAAATAGGCTCCGAGCAACGCCGTTATATTAGCAGTTGTTGACAAGTTTCCTCGTACGGGAATTGTGCTTTACCAACGTAAAGGTAACGCGGGTCGCCCAGCGACAGTCACAACCAATACGAATCGCGAGCGTGTTTTGAATCAAGTGCTGCAATCACCGAAACGAACCCTCCGAAGACCATCATTAAAATTGAATATCAGTAATCGATCGCTCCGTTGAATCTTCAAGATTATGGGTGGGTTTGCATACAGAATAAAGACCGGACAGCGTCTGACTGCAGCTAATAAGCGTATAAGAGCCGAATACTACGCATGTGTGTTGGCTACGGATTATGAAGACGTGTCGATCTTGCCGAATTTTTGGTTTTCTGATGAAAGCCATATTCATTTAAACAGATGCATTAAGAAGCAGACAACGCGGTTTCTTGGATTCGAACGCCGACTGTGTTACCATTTGGTGTGCTGTATCGGGACATGGCATATTGGGCCCATATTTCATTGAAGCGGACGATGGAACGCCGTTAACTGTGAATAGGTTGTCACACTATTTCTGCATGATCTTCAGCGATTTTGTCGTGCCAGGAACTTATCACGTAATCAATGATGGTTTCAGCAGTTTCTTCGAATGCTGCGCAATCATTTTGGGGATTGCCTTATTTCGCATGGCACTGATTTTCCATACCCATCTCACTCACCAGACCTAACACCACCTCTGGGTCATAAGCCTTTTTCAAGTTTATAAATATAAGACGTATTTCACGTCCGTGTGCTATACTTCTTTCAGATAATTGCTTTAGACGGATCTTCCAGATTTGAAACCACTCGGTTCTTCTTATTGTAAGTAAAATGTTTATAATCAATAATTTTTGTCATAAAATAGCTTAACCGTGACCCCCAGGCTGAGAAACAATGGTCTAGAGATAAATCTCTGTATATGATAACCCTGTGCCAAATCACCAGTTATCTAGGGTTATATTAGTAAATTATACCAGGTACAATACCAAGACTAACCTGTGAACTAAGTAAAGAAAAACCTAGAACAACACAAACAAGCGACACAAAGTATTCCTAATGTCTAAACTAAACATCAAAGTATATATCCATCAAACACGTTTAGTATTCTTGTCTCATCTTTGTTCGTATTTCCTCCGAACGGGAAATAAAAGAACAAGCATACCTACCCATGAAGGTCAAAAGTACTACCTACTTAACAACTACCCGACTACCGCAAAAGAAGGCTGCATAGGTATTGCGATCTAGCGCTAAGCAGGTACGAATACATTTCTCCCTCAATAACAATGCGATAAAATTTAATCCGTTTACAGACCGTCCTTTGTTAGCGGGTTCTAGCATTTCGCCTCGCCGCATGCGGACAGATACGCTCCGTCAATGACCTATAAACCGGGGGGGCCGTACGGTTGACTATTGGAAAGTAAGAAAATGTGTGCGAATGCGTGCATATGCGCGAACTATATGAGCGTTTAGACGGCGTACGTAACACGCATTGCAATTAAAGAAAAAATAAGTAGAACGGAACGTAGAAGGTTTTAATAAGAAGATATTTTTTAATTATTTATTTTAATTAGGCGCAACCACATTCTTCGAACGCGTTTAAATAGAAATTCGAATCGGATTTATTTATAGAAAATCTATTAACGGTGATGGTTTCGACATAACCAATTCGCACGAGGTTACCTCTTAGGATAGGCGAAAATTAGAAAAGTTAAAAAATGTTTCTATTGGATTATATTTTTTTGTAGACACTTGTTTACAATAAACAATTTACTAGGATTTGTGAACGATATCATCCAAGCTGTAATGTGAACAGTCATTACAGAAAGTTTACATGAGCGAGCCTTATTCTATTTATAAAGAAAATATGTATGCTTATTAAAAAATAAATTATGAACAACGAATAACATAATACATGTACACTACAGTGACAGAATAAAATAGACACCTACTAATTAAAAAAAAAGATTCTATTCTCGTTATATATAACATATTTTGTGGAGTCGTCGTGGCATAGAATCTATTAAATGATTAATGGTGTCTTCTGGAATATTTAACCACTCTTCTGTAACAGCTGCCACGAGTTCTTCCTTATTGCTGCCTTTTCGGGGTCGTTTCGCCATATTTGTCTGGATTATGTGCCAAACATTCTCTATCGGATTCATGTCTGGTGATCGGCCTGGCCATGGTAAAATCCGAATCCCCTGTTCCTCTTTCCATGTGGTTGTTGTTCTTGCTTTGTGGCAGGGTGCTCCATCCTCCATAAAAGTGGCGTCTTCTTTAGATAAAATGGCGTTGTCGAATATCGGTAGTAGTCCTTCTGTTAATATTTGGATATATTTTGCCGTATTTATATTTCCGTCGCAGATTACTAATTGCGATCTTCCACCATACCATATCGCGCCTCACACCATGATGTTCACACCGCCGTATTTCACCGTCCGATGCAAAAATTTGTCGTCCAGTTACTGTAACGAACGTCTCCATACCCACGTACGACCACTATCACTGAATTGGCAGTATCTGCTTTCGTCTGAAAAAATGACAGACCGCCAAAACTCTTTGGGCTTCGTTCGAATTTCGATTGCCCAAGCCATTCGGCGCCGTTTTTGAAACGCCGTAAGGAGAGGTTTTTTTCTTTGCCACCCTTTTATACTGTGGAGGTCTCGCAGAACGGTGCGCTGACGATTCTGTGAAGTTGCCGCAAGCTCAGCTGTACTTTTTCGGGGTTCTCTTAACACTTCGCGCCCAAGTAGCCTTTTACTTCTTTCAGAAGGTCCGGCACGACCTGGTCTCGGCTCCACTGTTGTTTTTTCCGTGCGTTTAAATTGTGTAATCACATGGTTAACTGTGGACAACGAAATATTTAAAAATTTACTTATTTCACGTTGCGAAGCGCCGCGTTCACTCTGGCCAACGATGCGACCCCGGGTGAAGTCGCTAATATCACTCGAACCTTATAAGCGAGGCATAGTTGTAACGATACTAAACTATGTCGAATTCCTTCCGATACATCTACCCCTACCCTAATGACAAGAGAAAGTTCTTAATTCGTTCTTAGAATTTAGCTGTTTACATATTTATACCGCTTTACCTGGTGTCTATTTTATTCTGTCACCCTAGTGTAATATTAAAAAATACATTTATAAAGAAATTGCATAAAAGAAAATATGTATGTTTATTAAAAAATAAATTATGAACAATGAATAATATAATACATATAATATTAAAAAATAGAAAATAAATTTTTGATTATTTTGAAAAATAATGTCCTATTTTTGTTTGCGTAAATTTACGGTTGGTATTTTCTAATGCCATTGCCCGTAGTTTACTAAAATATCGGAATACAGTACGTAATTTTCTTCAGCCCAATCCAACGCTTGATTAAAAATTCCTCCGAAACCTTCTACATCTTTTACTATAGCTCTAAACTCTTTTAAGACAATGAAAACTTTCTTAAAACATCGCACGAAGAAACCCAATAACATGACGTCTCTTTCGAGTCGACCGTCAACGCCAATTTAAGGTTACCTGTTTCTCGAGAAAAAGCGGGTAGGTTATTTTTTATGTGCGTTTCGATACCGCGACCATAAATCATCGCAGGTAATGTAAACTCTATCGTCTTCATAATCTACGATTAGATACGGGCGGTCTACACCGGACCAACCCACCACCTATTCTGCTAACTGAATTAAACGGACGAGTAGACTAACGCAGGCGATAAAAAAGGTAGGTACATACGTCGGACGCGGTACGGTACGTTGCCGGACGACAAATTGAAACGAAGAACAGATTGGGATCTTCTTGTAAAGCGGTTTAATTTATGGAACGCTAAGTAATTGTTAAATCGCTTCATTTACGATGTTCAGTAGGAATTTAAAGTATGTTTTGAGGTGGTGTAAGTACTGAGTGATTTTAAATGTTTGAGGACAGTTTAAATTTCGCGCCTTGCTAAATTTTTGTCACGTTGGCGATTTGGTTTAGAATTCGTAACCAGTAGCGTAGCAAATAGATTTTGGATGGGTGATAAAATATTGACAACAGATCTGCAAAAAATCAATTTCATATTGATTTTCTAAGCAGAAAATTAATGTAAATGTGATGAAAAAATGGAATGAAATATAGATGATTTTAAATAGCTTTTGAATTAATACAAATATTTAAATTTGAGCACTACATATTTAAAAGCAAACCATTCCGTTTTTTGTATAATTTTATTGCAAAAAAAAATTACATTATAATGTATGTTCGAAATGGCCTCCATTTGATTCAAGACATAAATGTATTCGTCTCTTAATATTGCCAAACAGTCGCTGTAATTGGTTTTGATCGATATTACGAATTTCCTGCTCTATAGCTGCTAGTAGTTTTTCCAAATTGTGAAGTCGATTTTGATGTATCTTATTTCTTAAATGCCCAAACAGATAAAAATCTAAAGGGGTTAGGTCAGGTGACCGTGATGGCCAACGATCGCGACTAATAAGTCTGTCACCAAAATACTCTTCTAGATATTCCAATGTATCATGCGCTACATGAGATGGTGCTCCATCTTGTTGAAAATACCCCTTTTTCGAATTCATCGTCATGTAATTGGTTTATAAACACTTCCAAAATTTGAGTGCGATATCTTTCCGCATTGATATTTTCATGGAAAAAATAGGGCGAATTATGCGACGTCTACACATTGCCACCCAGACCCCAATTTTTGTGGATGTAAAGAAGTCTCAACAAAATTATGAGGGTTTTCTGTAGCCCATGTCCTGTAATTTCGGCTGTTAATATAGCCTGACAAGTGAAACCAGGCCTCGTCTGACATGAATGTTGAATCTAAAATATCGTCATTATGAATATTTCCATTAAACCACTGACGATATTGAATTCGTCGTGGAATATCAATTGGCAATAATTGCTGTGTTACGGTTACTCTATACGGATGCATGTGTAGATTTTTAACCAATGCTTTTCTTGCAGTACTGAACGATAAATCTAAAATAACGAAAACGAAAAATACTACATCTTAGAAATAGAAAAAGCATCCTACCAGTTTAAGCTGCTAATTTGCGAATTGACCTTTAAGGACTTGCCTCTATCCGTTGTCTAACATCATCAACAGTCTCTTCTGTTAACACTGTTGGTCGTCCAGTTGATTTTCCTTTGCAAATGCAGTGTTTCCCTTCGAATCGTTCAATAATTCTGTCTCCGTGATTACAAAACACTTTGTATGGTATGACAACATCCGGATAATTTTCACGAAATTGGTTCAGGCATGATTGCAATGAATAAGTCCATGATCCATCTTCGTGATGAGTGCCACTGCGATAATGCGCTTTTAAAATAAAAGCGTCTTACTCGGCCGTAAACGGCATCTTAAAACTAACAACAATTAAGTTCACTTAATTTAATAGAAATGCATAAAAACATACCTGGAAAACAACACTGATAAACAGTAGGTCTAAGAAGAACAGATTACAAGTAAAAATGAAGCAAATTATAACGAATAAAATGAATATAAATAACGTGTCGCACAGGCAGTTGACAGGACCGATACTCGCAATGGCCACTCTTAACATGTCAAATCCCCTAGAATCCACCGCGCGAAATTTAAACTGTCCTTAAACATATAAGATCACTCTGTATGTGGAGAGATTAACTTTTGGGTTAGTTTTTCTGCTAAGGTTACTCTCGATGATTCTATTTGCTTTGGAGATGTTAGAGTAAATAGCTAAAGAAAATATGGTAAAGTATTTTTTTATTTTGGCATCGTCATCAGTAACGATGCTATGGTATCAATTTGAACGACTTCAGTTGAATTTCTTAAGCACTATTTGACTTGATCTTGCTTTGCTGCCAAATTGTGTCGAATCCAATGATTGCAAAGCCACTGTATACTCAATAACTGATATAAATTCATGTGTATTGTTTCGATGCTAATGCTCAAATATTTGATATACTACGAGGTCTATTCGGAAAGTATATACATTTTTATTAGATGTAATCAAACGAAACTATGCTTTGTATAAAATTAGATACCCAAGCTAGTTTTGTACGTAGTCACCATTCAAATTTGGACACTTGTCGTACTGTTTAACAGCTTTTATTTGCCTTCAGCATACTCAGTTGCTGACAAATTGTTAAGCCACTGATTAGCGGCTCCTCTAAGTTAATTATTACTTCCGTAGCATTGTCCAATCAGAAAAGTTTTCAATTTAGGACATAAATGTAAATTACTTGGGGCTAAGTCCAGACTGTATTGCGGATGTTGAAAAATTTCCCACCGAAACTAATGAAGCAAGTTCTGTATCACTCCAGATGTATTATCGTGGAGCAGGATGACTCCATTGCTTATCATTCCAAGCCGCTTGTTTTGAAGCGTCTGACAGTAGGCCGTTGCATTTATGGTCTTACCTCTAGGCATATACAGCTGTGGCCATATGTATTCGCCACCCTTTTTTGTTTTTTATTCCGACGAATATATAAGAAATAAAATAAAATTCATCGATGAAAATGTTTCATTGTGAATGTATACAGATATTGCTTAATATTTGGTAGCTCCTCCCTGGGCTTTTATCACCGCACGAATTCGTCGGGGCATACTGCTCACTAAGTTGTAGCACTGTTTGGGGCTGATTTTAGTCCACTCTTCGAATGTTTTTGTTTTTAAGCATTGCTTTGTGGTAGATGAGTATTTAGCTACATTTCGCTTTAAAATGTACCATAAATGCTCAAGTCCGAGGATTGTACCGGCCATTCCAGGAACCGCACGTTATTTTCCTCCAACCAGCGCATTACTTCGCGAGATTTATGGCACGGTGCATTATCTTGTTGGAAGTAATACTCTGGCTCATCATTATCGAATAATTTTAACGCACACGGTTCCAGAACTTCTTCCAACATGTCGATGTACGTCCGACTGTTCATTCGGCCCTCGCAGACGAACAGTTCTCCGACGACTGTTGCATTCATGGAACCCCAAACCGTTATGCTACCACCCCAAACTTAACAGTCGGGATGATACAGTCTGGATGGAAGGCCTCTTCTTGCCTACGTCGCACGTATTGGGGCCCAGGTTTACCACAAAGTTACCAACAAAAACATGAGTACTGTTGCATTTTGGAACCCATTAAAAAGAATAAAAACACTGTAGATACCAGGAATTGTATACAGAATACCGCAAATACAATAATTATGTATTACTTACCTCAATATTTTTTCCGGTCTCGCAAAGACATCCGCTCTAAGACTCGCTCATCTTCGCTAGTTGTCTTCCTTTTTCAACCAGTTTTCGGTTTGTTTGTCAAAGATCCACTCTCTTTGTATCGTTTTATCGTCATTCTAACTGTCAATCGCGCACATTTCACTTGTCGGGCAATAGCAGACACCGACAACCCTTGCTTTTCTAACACCACAATTTGTCCTCGCTCTACCTCCGTCAATTCGCGTGTTTTCGGCATTACTTTTTACAGTATACTATCGTATTACACAGACAAAATCACAGACACAATATCTTCATTCTAACTAGCTCAACCTTACTCTTACAACTTTTAAGAAATTACAATTTTACGTCTATTTTCTAATTTACTCAGAATGGCCTACAATAAACCATTAAACCCTTATTACCAGGTACCTAGTTAAGTCCATCATCGACCCTGCTTCTTAGAAATACAATAATATTCGTGTAACACGTTCAAAACGTGAGTGGCGAATACATATGGCCACAGCTGTAGTCGATGAGCAAGACATCCTTACGATCCTAAAACACCGTAGCCATAATCACTCTGGTGCTCAAACTTTGTTGTGGTTTTTTCGATTTCGTTAAGGATTGCGGGTGATACCAGTGCACTGAATGTGATATCCAGGATTCATCACCACTAGCAATGTGAGTCGAAACTTCATCACCATCCTGGACCGACTGAGAATTATCAATGGAACTACTATTCGTTTGGTTTCGTATTTGTCTGACAAAATTCGAGGAACGAACCTGACGCACACTTAAGTATAGCGCAAATCTGCACTAACAATTCCGTACAACACAGTTCTTGAAAGAATAAGTGCAGTTCACTAATTGCGAAACGCCTATTTCCTTGGACTCTTATTTCAATCCTAACTTTGCATCCGTCAGTCACCACATCGTATACATTGTTCCGTCCGCCATTAAACAACATGATAGAACACTTCTGAATTGACGTTTCGAGCATCACATCTTCGTCTATGATAAATTACAGTTATTTGTCTATAAATTTCGAGGTATCGGACTTTTTGCGCATTTAAAGAGACAATAATTTTGAGAAAATGTTGTCACTCATTTTAAAGTCGCACAGATTAGCAGTAATCAATTGTATTGTATCGCAACTGCCCCCAAACTCCAACAGACGAGCAGCAAGGACAGCGGCGGGTCACATATGAAAACAAAACTTTCTTTACTTTTTGAATGACCCTCGTATATTACCAGCAAAGTGTGTAAGGTGTTTTCTTAAGATCCTGTATATTATCGCAAGTTCTACTGTGATGTAGTTATGGCAAAAATAGATTAAAATATTATTTTAAAAAAGAATAAATCTTCCAGTATCGGGATACCGGTGGTATTTAGCGAACATTTTTTTTATATTATGACTGGAACTTACAGGGTTAAGAAGAAAATATGTTTTATAAAACACAAATTTCTATACCAAGAAGTGCTCAAAAAGAAGTATACTTTATGAATATGGTACTGAATGCTTTGTTACTTCGTTCTCTAAAGTGAATATACTTTTAGGTTGTTAGTGCGTCTTCCTAGAAACGTAGGCCCTTTATTTTAGGTTCTGTAGAAGGTAAACTTTGATATGAAAATTGAAAATTAAAAACTCGTAAATATAAATGAAATACTCAACCTAGACAACCTTATTTTTCAATTCATCCTTCTATCTTTAGGAATAATGAAGTATCTATAATTATTTTAATCTAAATACCGTACTCTAAAACTTAAATCTCATCAGTGTACCTCCTACGTTCTTCTTTTGTTTTACGAATTTCGAGCCGCGACCACTAAATACGCAATAGAAATAAATATCTAGCGTGTATTTACAATAATTACTGTCCATTTATGTAAATACATCATATTTAGCTTCATTGGTATTTCTGTCGTCGAAAAGGAAGTACATACTAACGAAAGAATTTAACTTTACATTTAAATCGACGGGCGTTCGGGCTATTAAAACAGTATTTGTATATATTTTCATCTCGACGTACAGTAACAAATCAAATACACCGCTGAAGCAGCTCCCTTGAATAACAACAATCAGAAGAAAAAAAAATCACATATGGATATGGCCGAAGTAGACGTATCGATATTTATTCCTAGACGCGCTCTTGAATATTTAAACGAGATACATACGCTATATATACTACAAAGTCCTAAACCACGTCCGTGGAATTGCGTCTAAGTCCAATTATAGCGTATAAGAAGGCCTCTCTTGAATTACAATAAACATACGGCGGGAGAACGAAGTGGTAAAATGCGACGAACGTCGCAGTTACTTTAAGCGCGATATGGTCTTGTAGATGGGCGATACAGTGCCGTCTAAAAGTAGTCTTCGCAAGAGATTTGATCGATTTCTACAATTTTGAATGAACACAGAATGCGATACATACACAATTTCCTTGCACGTCGACGTGTTTCGAAGTATTATCCTTCGTTATTCCTTCCCATACACATTTCTGTTATAAGTTAGTTTATTAATGGAATAGTCAAGATTTAAGCGAATCGCGATGTATAAGTTACTCTTCTACGTCCTCACTGCGTAGATAATAATTAACATTAGACTTCGCAATAAATTCTATAATCTCTTCACGACGTGTGACTTGAATCAGTAGTTGGTTCTCTTCGGACCAGTACGGTTATGTCAAGGTATTTGTTTGAATATATAAGAGGTGGATCGAGCGTAGTGGACGATGCAACCATGTTTTACCTTATAGGAAGAACCTTACGCTCTTCTCTGTTGTGTAGGTGATATACCTACGTAATAATCATAAAGCTGCTTGGTACAGTATTCAACATTCTACTATATTCCGTCCATTTTTCTAACAAATAAATAAGAAAAATCAAATTCAACTCAAAAAAATATTTTCGGTTTTTTAGATTTACGTTCGATAACGTATAGAACGTAAATTTTTTAATATTCAATCGGAAAGTAGGGCCTTGACCAGATAGTCTATTTCTTCTTAATTGCTACACATTCCTCATTAGTTTTTCGCGTTCACATTTAAAATCCTCTGAAGCGCATTGATGATCCATCCAGTTATCACCGTCCACCTTTATTCCGGAAGCTTTAACCGATAAGTTTTTGTAAATGAATTCTAAGTTTCTAACGAAATGTATTTTGTTTTATCCATTTTTTTACCACCTAATTTAAAAGTCATTAAGTGCAACGTCGTCGAACAATTAACGGGAGTTTCCTTAATATTTAATATATACAAGCGCAGGCAGTCGTCTCCCGCGTGACGGTCGAGCTATTACAGATCGGTCACTCTCGGTCTCCTTTCGTACCTCGTCGTAGCGTGTATGGTAACGGTGTCGGACGAATATCGGAAGTTTCTAATAGTTTCAAGTTTTGGCGGGAATCGTCGAGGACGTTGTCGTCTATACATTTATTTAGTCTTCTGTTACGATTCTGGCGGGAGTCATTCTGGTAAGATTGTCGGAGCGCATGTATAGATTTTCTTATTAAATACAAATTCTCGATTCTCTATTATCGTTCCTCTAGGCTACTATGTCCGTTGTCGTCTATATATATTTTTAGTCTTCTGTTAAGTTTGTGTCGGGATTCATTTTGGTAACTTCGTCGGGGCGCATGTATAGACATCTTCTACAAGTACGATCACTCCGCTTCTTGTTGACGGTCATTGCGGCGGCAGCGCCCGTTGTCTTTTGTACGCTTATTCGGTCCTTTGTCGTATCGCGACTTAGACATGTTTTCATTTAGTTGTGCGTCGTAGCGGACGAGTTTCACGGACCATTTTTCTATATGTAATGTCGGCTTCATCGCTCCGTTTTCCTTGTCGGTGCGCATTTCGCACATTTGCTGGCTACTGGCTTTTTCTCTTCTTGGGGGCGCAGTAGCAGAGAGCTAAAGATTGCAGATAGCGTATTATTTCAAACGAGAACGCCTGGGTAGCTGTCACATTACTTTTGTTTTGAGATCGGCTATTATCGCTACTGTCGCGCTCGACCAGGCGTTCAAGCTCTAAGAGATAGGAGGGTAGGTTCCCCTATAAATGTGTAAATAACGAACGTATTTGGTTCAAGTACAAATACAAGCCAATGATACAGAGCCAAGTCCCTTAGGCAAATTTAAAACAAGAAAAATGTGTTAGGCTCCCGGAAAGGGACATATAAATAAGCATAGCACCGAGGTGCGCTTATAAATTTAAGAAATAAATAGGGTTGGGTCCCCTATAAAAAAGGTAGTGGTGCATGCAAATAGATAGACGCATTAGTACATGCCTCTAACAAAGCTTCTGCGGAAGTATATAAGGATTTAACATTTTAAACACAATTAAAACATAGCTTTGCAACGTACATGCTCAGGCAGTACTTTATATTGCTACCAAAAGGAAAACATACATATACACATGCTAATGTACATTACAGGTATAAGAGCGCTCAAGTAACTGCAATTATTGTAAATATATATATATATCTTACGTACATCGTAACTGTACATAAGCAAGAGTGGAAACCGTGTACACATTTTATTTTTTAAATATATTTTTTTTGCGCATGCGCATTGAGTTTCACTGTACAACCTTTCATCTAGTAAATAAGCGAACACACTCTACAAGTAAGTATTGGTCAAGTAATTCAAGAATTTACGAGCAGGCTGCAGCGGCGCTGTTCTTCAAACCAGGAGAATGTAACGGTTATTCTGAACAACATGATGATATCGAAAGTTTTATTTTGGTAAACAAAGTACATAACCACTCTTATACCATGCATATACAGATAGATTTGTAATGTATTGTTGTAATATGTTTATCAAATACTAGAACCAAATCGAAAAATCATCTTATAAATCCTTTCCATATCCGAAATCTACACATATTCAATGGTTGAATAAGACCTGTAGTTTTTTCTTTGATATTGTAAGTTCTTGAGCACCTTTTTCATAGTAGACTTTCGCTTTCAAAGATTGCATTCTCAAAAAGTTTGAAATCTCTTCATAAAATAGTAAATGCAGAAAGTTAAGAGATTGTAATAATTGATTGTTAATAATTCTAAATCAATTACATGATTATAAAACTAAGAAATGAGTAACTTCCCTCAAGACAATATCACAGCTCACAAAATAACATATATATTGAATCTCTTACATGAATATTTTGATAACCGTGTAGATTTTCTTCCAAGGTTTTGTATTAAAATCAAAGGAGGTCACCTAGAGAATTTACTATTATTGTTTGATAAATTTTTCTTTTATTGCTACTAAGAAATATATATTTTTTATTCTGCTGGCATTACTAACCAATACAAAAAAAATATGACTCTCTCGATTGCGGTTTTTTTATAATTAGACTGTAGAATTTAATATATACATAAAACAATCGTTTTATGTCTTTATACTTGGTTTATATCTCAAATTCTATCTCCCAATATACTACGGATCAAGCCACAATCGCTTTTCACTCAAATATTTCTAGCCTCTTTGACAAGAATCCACACGCTTCTCTGTATTGTACATTGCAATTCTGATTTGTATAGAGGAAAATTTTAATCTTTCCGGATTCACTCTTCTTTCACTTCTACATACGTATCTAATGATCAAATTCATTTGATCAGCTTTTGAAAGATTCTTGCTTGTGTCTGCAATTAAATGAACCCTCAGCACTAAATGTTTTTGTAATGCGTTACTAAATTGTTGAATTAATTAATTTCGAATTGTAGAGGTTAAATAATTTACACTTCCTTTGGGTGGCATAATTAGCTCTCATCACAGAATCGTATTTTACAAGAATATTAACTTGTTAATGAATTAAGAACATATTTTCAACAGTCATTCAGTCTGTATAAATATTGTCTCCAAAACTCTCACAAGCTTTCATTTAACTTGGAATTTATGCACTTCTTTACTTTCCACCTGAGTGAGATGAGACCCCGCAGAACAACGTTTTGTGGTGAAAATGGTTACTAATCACTCTGAAAGAAATTTTATATTTTAAAAATAACAAAAGAAAATTAATGATACCCTATATTTCCTTTTACTGAATAGCATAAACAATTACTGGGTGCTCCTTCTCTATACTTGTTATGCACATGAATGAAGCAGTGAGTTGAGGAAAACCTACTTTTCGTATCATTTGGGGATTTAACTTGAGGATGACAATGGCCTTCCTCAATCATGTATCTTTTATTTGATCGGTTAGATTTATATTTTTGGCATTAGCCTTATCTGAAGGATGTTTGTATCTAAATTTGTGTGTTTGTATTTTGGTATCTCACTATTTTCTAAGTTCTTGTTCTTGTACGTGGCAAATCCTCATGCCCCATCCCTCACCTACTTCTAATTGGTTGTTAATTATTGTCTTGACATTCGTCGTTTGTCTCAAAGTGTTGTTGTGATGTAGCTGATTCTTGCATTGAGTCCACAGCTTCTTATGATTGTATATATACACTACCGCTCAAAAGTGTTTAGGCACTCTCACTGATAGCAAAAATGTTAATAATATTTATTTTTATGTACAGATACACGTACGAATGAATAAAAATATATTAAATAAATGTGAAAATTAAAACGTTTAATTTAAATTTTGCTTTCATCTGTGTGATCTCCTCTTGATTTAATAATTGCAGCACACAATCGAGGCATTCTCGCAATAAGTTTTGCCAGAGTTTCATCTGTTATTGAGGTCCAACTCGATTGCAATTTGTTCCACACGTCAGTAGCTGATGTCGGAGCCGATTTCCCTACTTCCCGATCTAGTTCTTCCCATAGTAACTCGATTGGATTCAAGTCGGGGCTCTGGGGAAGCCATTCCATAATTTTGAGAGTTCCTTCCTCTTCTAAGTGGCGTAAATAGTCTTTACATAATTTAGAGGAATGTTTTGGGTCATTATCTTGCTGGAAGATAAGATTTTGACGCAAAAATCGAATTTCGGAAGGTATTGCGTGGTTCTCCAAAATTTCGCGGTAGCCTTCTTTTTTTAATATACCGTTCATTTTCAAAATGTCCCCTACACTAGTGCCGGCAAAACAGCCCCAAATGATGATAGAACCTCCACCATGCTTCACGGTAGCAGCAATACACTCTTCTCAGGCATGTTCACCCACAGATCTTCTTACGAATATGCGTCTTCGTGTTCCGAACAGCTCAAATTTAGACTCATCCGTCCATAGGACGTTGTTCCACTATTCTACGGTCCAGTGTTGGTGTTCACGAGCCCATTTAAGTCGCTTTTGCTTGTTTTGTTTGCGTAGTAATGGGTTTTTGATCGCAATACGTCTATGGAGCCCGGCTTTCTGTAGGCGACGTTTGACTGTAGAAACACTGACTAGTTTTTAGCGACCAACATTTAATTCTGCGGTGATTTCCGGGGCTGCTTTGCGTCTATTTAACTTGCTGGTGACCATTATTCTGCGATCATCTGCAGATGTTGTCGCGTTTGGCCTTCCACTCCGTCTTTTATTAAGAAAGCTGCCAGCTTCCCTATATTTTTTTACGTTATAGTCAACCGTAGCGTGGTGTATTTTCATTTTTTGGCAATTTGTCGATTACTTATGCCACTTTTATGGTAAGCTATTACAAGCGCACGTGTTTACGTAATAATTTCTCTTCGCGGAGGCATTTTAAAAAATTGTCACACGATATTTCGCTTACGACGTGAATAGAGTAAATTCCACATTGCAACTGACCATAGGTTACAGATTTCACTATACTCTTCTAGGAAGGTAATTTAAACATTATTAGCTACAATTCTTACAGATGACTAAATTTACCCAGTAAATTCAGAGGGATTTTTATTGTAAGCGCACCGCAATAAACAGTTTATGGTAATCCAATCAAGTGCAGGTAAATGATAGTAAACCTTATGCGATATAATGGGTATTTATCTTACTGAACTACATTTCAAATACGTATTTCATTTTATTATAATGTTTTAATACATAATACTATATGAATAATCCATGAAAACAGAGGTGCCTAAACACTTTTGAGCGGTAGTGTATGTATATATGTATATACCTCCAATATTCTGCTCCTCATCCATGATATCAATTTAAACATCTTCTTCTACTGCAAAATTATTTACTATATTCAATGGCGGACAAATTAAACTTTATTCGCTAATTATAATCGACCCGTGAAATTTTCCCCAAAACTTCTTTCCATTAACTATATAAAGAATTCTAACTACCAAACTTAAGGATCTTTACTTGCTTGCACCTACGTGATCTTAAGAACCTCTTAGTTTATTACGTCCCAACGTACATTACAAGACAGCATCCAAGTTACTACTTAGTTACGAGCACCTAAACGCAAAACTCCATCTTCCGATGGATAATACGGTATATCCCAAGCGAAGAACAGCATCCACAACATCGACCACCGCATCGCATCGCGATAAACGAAGATAGAGTTTCTAGTCGGCAGACGCGATCCCAAGGAAACAGAAAGCGAACGTAGAAATAGTAAAAACAGCAAAACCACAAACACCGGCGCAGTACGCAGTTGGTAAACGGGCTCGGTAAGAGATGGTCGCGAATAACCAACCGCGATCGCAGAAGGTAAAACAAGCGAGAGATATATCGTAGAATCGATACGTTGTTACGCTGTCAAAAGAATGGATAAAAAGAGAAGGTGCATGAGCCTACGATTGCTGATGAGAGCAAGAACGAAATGCACTACAGAATTCTATACTCTATTTTTTAATTCGAAGGACTAAAATGAAAAGACGCGTTTACACGATGGAATTGTTCAAAGCTACTTTTTGGCGGCAATTTTAAAACTAGCTAGGATTTTGGATGTTATGTACACGATCTAAAGGTGATTCAATTGTTGTAATATAATGCCGGCCGACAATATATCCAATATCGCTAATTTAATTCTTGCCGAAAACTAACCAATAGCTAGCCTACCTTTTGGCGTTTCAATTTAAAAATACCCCTCCGAATTAAAAAGTAGAGTATAATTTAACAACATTAGAAATTGTGGAATTAGATGTCGTGCAATGTATTCAATGGTGTTAGGTGTAAAGTCATAAACTTAGCCAATTTTTAAATGATTCAAATTCTGTTTGTACGTTGAAAAGTAGTATTAGTGTAGTGCAGTAGTTTTTAAAAATGTATATTGTAGTATATGAAGTTTCTTATACGTAATATACAATATCTCAATTTGATTATAATAGAACTATATTATTTTTTTGCGAATTAATAATTTTGTAAAAAAAAATAAGTCTAGATTGAATAAAATATCGAACACTTGTTAAGCATATAAAATTTCTATTGAGTAATATCCGAACATCACAAAAAGTAGAAACATCAAATATTAAGCATAAAGTTCGAATTTATTTAGGAGGGTGATATACACTACCGCTCAAAAGTGTTTAGGCACTCTCACTGACAGCAAAAATGTATAAAAACTCAGCAAAAATGTTAATATTTATCTTTTATGTCCAGATACACGTACATGAATAAAAATATATTAAAATTAAATGTCAAAATTAAAATATTTAATTTAAATTTTGCTTTCATCTATGTGACCTCCTCTTGATTTAATAATTGCAGCACACAATCGAGGCATTCTCGCAATAAGTTTTGACAGAGTTTCTTGTGTTATTGAGCTCCAACTCGAGTGCAATTTGTTCCACACGTCAGTAGCTGATGTCGGAGCCGATTTGCGTACTTCCCGATCTAGTTCTTCCCATAGTAACTCGATTGGATTCAAGTCGGGGCTTTGGGGACGCCATTCCATAATTTTGAGAGTTCCTTCCTCTTCTAAATGGCGTAAATAGTCTTTACATAATTTAGAGGAAAGTTTCGGATCATTATCTTGCTGGAATATAAAATTTTGACCCAAGAGTCGAATTCCGGAAGGTATTGCATGGTTGTCCAAAATTTCGCGGCAGCCTTCTTTTTTTAATATACCGTCAATTTTCACAATGTCCCCTACACTAGTGCCAGCAAAACAGCCCCAAATGATGATAGAACCTCCACCATGCTTCACGGTAGCAGCAATACACTCTTTTCTGGCACGTTCACCCACAGGTCTTCTTACGAATATGCGTCTTCGGGTTCCGAACAGCTCAAATTTGGACTCATCCGTCCATAGGACGTTGTTCCACTCTTCTATGGTCCAGTGTTGGTGTTCACGAGCCCATTTAAGTCGCTTTTGCTTGCGTAGTAATGGCTTTTTCATCGCAATACGTCCATGGAGCCCGGCTTTCTGTAGGCGACGTTTGACTGTAGAAACACTGACTAGTTTTTGACGACCAACATTTAATTCTGCGGTGATTTCCGGGGCTGTTTTGCGTCTATTTAACTTGCTGGTGATCATTATTCTGCTATCATTTGCAGATGTTGTCGCTTTTGGCCTTCCACTCTGTCTTTTATTAAGAAAACTGCCAGTTTCCCGATATTTTTTACGTTATAGTCAACCGTAGCGTGGTGTAATTTCATTTTTTTGGCAAATTATCGATTACTAATGCCAGTTTTATGGTAAGCTATTATAAGCGCACGTGTTTCCGTACTAATTTCTCTTCGCGGAGGCATTTTAAAAAATTGTCACACGATATTTCGCTCACGACGTGAATAGAGTAACCAGTACCACACTGCAACTGACCATAGGTAACAGATTTCACTATAATCTTCTAGTAAGATAATTTAAACATCATTACCTACAATCTAGCAGATGACTAGATGTACCCAGTAAATTCAGAGGGATTGTTATTGTAATTGCACCGCAATAAACAGTTTATGGTAATCCGACCAAGTGCAGGTAAATGATAGTAAACCTTATGGGATATAATGGGTGTTTATCTTACTGAACTACATTTTAAATACGTATTTCATTTTATTATAATGTTTTTTTGGTAAACATAATACTATATGAATAATCCATGAAAAGGGGTGTGCCTAAACACTTTTGAGCGGTAGTGTATTTTAAACCAGCTTCTGCCGCACTTGTTTTGTTGTCTTCCATTCTCGCAATTACTTGGTACAATCAAGCAGCGACATTGTATACGAAGAGCCACATCCACACTTCTAAGGTGGGATTGTCAAGAAACAACTTCATAATTGTTGGATACTTGCCAGTTGATCGAAAATAAGGCTGCAGTGGTTCCAACATTTTCAATACCCGTTCAACTAATTAATATTTAATGTAGTATTCAATGTATCTTCTGAATATTACTTTAAATTTACCCTACGCAGTTACATACTTATTAAGAATTATTTCTATTACGTGACGTGTTATTTGTGTAAAGTATGCATTTATGTACTTAAGAAAGAATTGTATCTTATTGTTTAAGATGTATATGTATTCGTTTTGTAGAACTCCAATTGAGGACAATTTGTTTTGTCAGTCTGGAACTGTAGTACTCCTAATTTTGAATTTAAATTTACCGTTACGTAATTGGAAGTTGGTAGCCCGGACCAGGTCGATAAAGAAAGATGAGATGAGGAGTCGATTTATGTTTAGACAGAGTTTATCTTATGTATTATGTGACATACGAAAGAATAATGTGTGAGACGACAGTTGTATTTCTGTTATTAAGACATGTACTCGGCGAGATTTTACTACATTAAAAGTTTTGTTTTGAAAAATGGGAGTTTTTTTTTTAATATTTAGAGCTTACAAAATCACAAAGTAAATATACAAGAGGTTCCAATAAGAGCGCTAGATTTGAATTACCTGTCATGCTTGACAGTCACAATAACACGTGATTATAACGCCATAGATCGAAAGTCGATTCGTCGACATGCACAAGAATTGGACATTACAACAACCACTCTTCAACGCATAGTGACTAATCTCCACGCGTACAAAGTCCAATTGACTCAACAATTTCTGCCAGCACACCATGCGCAGCGAAGATAGTTCACGAATTGGATCCTTGAGCAGACAAATGTGAATGCCGATTTTGACAAAATCATTTTCAGTGATGACGCCCATTTTCACCTCGATGGCTTCGTTAATTGACAAAACTGCCGAATTTACGACACGGAAAATCCACGAAAGATCCATCGGAAAGCAATGCGTCCAAAATGTGTCACTGTCTGGTCTGCATTGAGGTCTGGAGGAATAATTGGATCGAATTTCTTTGAAGGTGAGAGAGATGAGATGGACGTTATCGTCCACAATTGGAAAATATTGGCGTCACGTGGTTTCAGCAAGACGTCTTGCTTGCTCATAATTGTCTCATTTCTCCGTTTGGTGAGCAGAATTGGCCGCCACGTTTTTACGATTTAACACCTTTGGACTGCTGGGCGTGGTGTTACTTAAAGTCGCAGGCTTATACCAACAAGCCCGGGACCACCAAAACATCGAAGGTCGAAATTAGACACCACATGTATACAATAGTGTTATTGCAAATTTTATAGAAAGAGTACGCATGTGCTAGCAAAGCCATGACGCTCATTTATAGGATATTTTGCTTCATACCTAATGCTCAAATGTGTACATTATAAATCAATAAATATTTCAATACTTTACTAGAGAAAACCATGTTTTATTGATCCTTAAAGTCTTGCACTCGTATTGAAACACGTCTTATTTCTATGTCTCTTAGCAAAACATCAGTATTATTTTGAATGCAATTGTTCAAAACACAGGCTATACAGTTAACATCGTTTAAAGATTAGCCATTCGAATTTTTAATTTTACCGAATGAATACCATCAATATTTCCCGGATTTTAATGTATTTCTTGCAGAAACTTACTTAATATTTCGTTGGTGATTCAATCAACTTCTTTACAAGTCGTTTAAAGACAGTATAACTCATTTAAAACGAAAATAAAACGTCTAAATTCCTCCACAAAATCTCCTCTGCATTAAGGATCTCAAAGCATGGACCCAATGAACGACACAATGGCGGTACGCATTGTCATTGAAGTCGCAAAAGCAAAACCGAAACAGATAACTGCGACGCGAAGAAGAGCCAACAATACGCCGCATGGCTGAATGGGAGGAAGGTATATGCGCGACGGCAGCGGTCTTCTTCGTTTCTTTGAATCGAGGGTGACGAGATGACCCTGACAAGGTTGCCGGTCGTTCGCAAATGAAAACGGACAGCCCTCTCGATTGTATGCATTTATACGTAGACATCGGACGCTGTTTAACAGATGCAAGACGTTTCTTTCTCTTTGTCTATTGTCGCTCGCGTTCCTAAGCGGATGCGGTACGTTTGGTCGATTAGAATTATTTGAAAAATATGGTGTGTTATCGGGAAACAACGGTTGTCTTGTTTAAGAAGAAGCTACTTTGTTCAGGGATATTAACCGTTCTCTAATGAAGCCGAGTATTCCCTATAATATTTGCGCATTTTCCCTAGCACCAATTAAATGCGAAATAGTGGTGATGGAAGTGGAAGAGACACTTTAAACATGTAATTTGGTTTTCCGTAGGTATCGCAGTAATCTCAAACTAATAACTTATACGGAACACAGTCAGTCTACAGTGAGGGGGCGACCTGAAATATTTTGGGAATCGTCATTCAATCTGGATACGATGATGCGGTGCATTGTCGTGGTGGAAAACCCATTTCAGTATTGTCCACATGGCATCTTGATATGTAGAGAGCAGATTAATACACTACATTTAGTACACCATGTAAAGACTTTATTGTAAAATATTTTCATTGTTTACATTGTACCCCTTGAGGACAAAACTAAAACTGATGACATGGCCTACACTTTTGTCGTATTTGGATGTGTGTTTTTTTGCTCATCACCACTTTGCCACAATGCCAGTACCAGAAATCACTACAATCAACCTTATACGTTAACAACACCGGTCGCCTACTTCAATTTTCCAATATAATTCTTATTTTCCTTAGAATTTATTGTCGCGAGCTGTATTTACATCTGAAATACACGTTTAATGATCAAAAAAATGTTCTGACCTGTTTATACCCCTCCACCATCACAAATATCACAGATAAACTACCATACTTTCGCTTCTCTATCTCTATCATCGCCATTACCATCAGAAAGCATTGTTTTCCTCCTGGAAAGAGACCAATCAATATGTCCAACGGTTACTTACGTCCCGTTCTAATCTATTCAATTCTGTTCGATTCTATTGCCCGATTACCATCGCTTGTCTCCTTGTTATGATTACGCATTTAGAGGGGCAGCCGTCGCGATAGAATCGATACAATGACTCATCTTTCATTCAAAAATTATGCGGTAATGAACCGGCTCGGAATCGTACGTAACCCTTATTGAAAGATATAAAAGAAAGCGCTAGTAGGTTGCGACGTAATAGAGCGATCCCTCCGTTTCTTGGTCCCTCAAGTAGATATTTTATCGGAAATTGTATGTATTACTTGATGTATACCGCGGTTGTTGCATAATTCTTTACTGCTGAGTCGGTCTAATGTGCGGTTTGTTTCAACTTTTAGCGGTCAGCTAATGGCATGGCAGGACATACAATGATTTTCTTAGAACTTTGTATTGTGTGACTTTGTAGAAACATATTTTCCTGATTTATGCATATTTCTACTACTCAATAGTAAATGGACTGTTGTATTAGTACTTTCTGGAATTTCTTGAGGAATAGTTTATGCTTTATTGATGTATATATTAACGACATTTTTTTAGTGTTGAATATATTAACACTAAACCGCGATTTAACCTTCTGGAAAGGTTAAATCGCTAAATTTTGGATCAAAGATTTTCAAATTATTGTATTATATAGGCAACTATTGGTGTAACACATTATATGTTTTATTATATTAATTCGACAATGTAAAGTGAACAACCTGCTTGTTGATGTAAGCAGTGTTTTCCTTCGAGTTTGGAAACAGCTTTAACGACTGTTATACGCTTTTATTTACTGAAATCTTTGAAAAGGGAAAATAAGAAATTCCCCAAACCATAACTTACGATGCAGGTTGTTCACTTTACATTGTCGAATTAATATAATAAAACATATAATGTGTTACACCAATAGTTGCCCATATAATACAATAATTCGAAAATCTTTGATCCAAAATTTAGCGATTTAACCTAAAACACGTAAATTATATATCGATTGAATCGGCCGATACTTGTTGGAAATCCAATGGTCGAAGAAGTAAAACTTAAATATTTTACAAAAATTTACAATATACACAACCGCTCAAAAGTGTTTAGACTAATATTTCGTCGATCCACCTTCACTTGTGTGAAAGTGCTGCGAGTCGTCGTGGCATAGAATCTATTAAATGATTAATGGTGTCTTCTGGAATATTTAACCACTCTTCTGTAACAGCTGCCACGAGTTCTTCCTTATTGCTGGGTTTTCGGGGTCGTTTCGTCATATTTGTCTGGATTATGTGCCAAACATTCTCTATCGGATTCATGTCTGGTGATTGGCCTGGCCATGGTAAAATCCGAATCCCCTGTTCCTCTTTCCATGTGGTTGTTGTTCTTGCTTTGTCGCAGGGTGCTCCATCCTCCATAAAAGTGGCGTCTTCTTTAGATAAAATGGCGTTGTCGAATATCGATAGTAGTGCTTCTGTTAATATTTGGATATATTTTGCCGCATTTATATTTCCGTCGCAGATTACTAATTGCGATCTTCCACCATGCCATATCCCGCCCCACACCATGATGTTCACACCGCCGTATTTCACCGTCTGATGCAAAAATTTGTCGTCCAGTTGCTGTGACGAACGTCTCCATACCCACGTACGAGCACTATCACTGAATTGGCAGTATCTGCTTTCGTCTGAAAAAATGACAGACCGCCAAAACTCTTCGGGCTTCGTTCGCATTTCGATTGCCCAAGCCATTCGGCGCCGTTTTTGAAACGCCGTAAGGAGAGGTTTTTTCTTTGCCGCCCTTTTATACATCCCCACACTGTGGAGGTATCGCAGAACGGTGCGCTGACTTTTCTGTGAAGTTGCCGCAAGCTCAGCTGTACTTTTCCGCGGTTATCTTAACACTTCGCCCACAAGCACTCTTTTACTTCTTTCAGAAGGTCCGGCACGACCTGGTCTCGGCTCCACTGTTGTTTTTTCCTTGCGTTTAAATTGTGTAATCACACGGTTAACTGTGTGGACAACGGAATATTTAAAAATTTACTTATTTCACGTTGCGAAGCGCCGCGTTCACTCTGACCAACGATTCGACCCCGGGTGAAGTCGCTAATATCACTCGAACCTTGTAAGCGAGACATAGTTGTAACGATACTAAACTATGACGAATTCCTTCCGATACATCTACCCCTACCCTAATGACAGGAGAAAGCTCTTAATTCGTTCTTAGAATTTAGCTGTTTACATATTTATACCGCTTTACCTTGTGTCTATTTTATTCTGTCACCCTAGTGTATATGGGCTAGTCATGCCTCCCCAGAATACTTTTGATCCACTATCACATGGTGTCCTTGAAGACGTAGTGCAATCACAAAGTCTTTCTCCAGATCTCTACCATACTCTATCATGATTATCCGGATATCCTAAGTTCACTCCGATTCCATTTGCAAACAAAACTCTTTTTCACTTATCGATTGTTCACTGGACATGATTTTTAACCTTAATCTACGTTAAGCAGGCCCTTTACTTCTCACTGCTTCTTCTAGTCTTCTTCTAACGGTTAAAGTAGAAATTCTGACACTTCATAGAATTTCGAGTTTATTGGTGGTTATTAGAGGAAACGCTCAATGATGGAACTTGTGATGCTTCAGCTATAAGGGTGTACTTGAATGGAGGTCCATGTAATTTCAGATATGTATAAAGTTTATTATACTATCCGGGATGAATGTTTCGAGTCTCATGTGATGTTTCTAAATCGGAGAAACTAATCTCTTACTATGATAAATTGTATTTACGTTAGAAACAAATCGAAGATACTAGGAACTTACTTGAACGACCTAATCAGCTTTATTCTGTTCTGTCTTTTCTTAAGTATATCTCGAAACAACTTAAAATACCCAAAGTACCATCAATCGGGATGATAAGGTCCCATATTTTTAAGTTTTTACGTCATATCTCCTTTGTTATCAATTAAATTGTTCTGAATTTTCAATACAATATAGACTTGTATCCTTGTTATAAATTTATAAACCCTAAAGACATTTTAGTTACACCAGAAGAGTGGGAGGAATTATTTTCTGTGACAACAACTCCCTTTGTCGGAGCGACTAAGTGTAACAACTGGTGTCTCTTTGAAAAGGTATTAGAAACGTCTTATGGTTACTAGTCACCCTACAGAATTCAAATGTAGATTTATTATGTTGGAAACTGTTTAAAACATGTATATATTTATGTTTTATATTTGAAACCAATCATTATCAACTTTTAACAAAACAACAGCAGGTTACCAATACAAATCTAAAAAAATAAGAAACAAGCAAAATCGTAAATTGGTGGGAACATCTTTTCTTTAAGAAATCTGCCCTAGACGTTGAGCGAAACTCAAGTTAAGTTTAAACTAACTTTAAAGGAAATACGTAAGTGCGACTGTCTCAAACTTTACTCTGCAGTGTTTAGGAACTTTTAAAAAAATTGAATTAAAAAAATGGAAAATAAGAGGACTAGTAGTCCACCTGAGACTTGTGGCTGCTGATTTCAATCGGCGTCACAATCTTCCTTTTAATTTGTTGATCTGATTTCAAACAGACTTCTCTGCCGACATCAAAGTTATTCAAAATTAAACCTGGATAACATTTACCACGATATTCCATGACGCCCAGTGACCCCGGTTGACGGTAAATAGTTACAAAACAGTGGTGTACTTGCCACACTGTTATAATATAATAAACATACACTATATTTAAAACACTTTGCCTACGATAGTGTTAGTTTTACACTACACACTGCTCTAGAGTATTCTTGAATTTTTTACACGACTACTATGGATTCTTCTGAGAAAATTATAGCGTAACTCCTCAAGTCTTAAATAGTTAACACAAAGATTTCTCCTTCGCATCTTTCGTTTCGTTCTTGAAAACTCGTCGGTGGTCTTTTTCAAGTTCATCCCCGATAATATTTCCGTTCGTCAATCCGAGAGTAAACGATTACTCATCGCAGTTTGGGGCGGTCATTCGATAAAGTTCACAGATCGGCTACTACCGACCGACGGTCCACAAAACGTCCGACGAATTCCTTAAAAATATGCGACCGACCTTTTGCTCGGCCTGCTGGAAGAGAACCACTTGTTTGCGTTCAATTAAAATCGAACTTCTTTGTCCAGAAATGAACAGGTTCTTCTAGACAATCTCTTCTTTCTTTTATAATGTCGGCCGAACGGGTATAGTAAGTTTACGTGTGAGTGTGTTGTGATGTGAGCGCAAGTGTGTGTGAGATCCTCATTTTATTTCTGTGCTTTATATACATACTTACATATATGTTGTGTGTGTATATATATATATGTACTCTATCTTCCTCTTTAACGTTCGATACGTATCTCGTTGTTTTCGTAAGCTTACGCCACCTTGCTTTACCTCATCACCGATACATAAAGGGTTTAAAGAAAGATTCAGTAAGTACGGTGCAAAATCTTAGGTGAACTTGTGCGTGTGTATACTTATATGTGTAAAAGAGAGGAGCAGCTCGACGCGTACATTCGTGTAAGATATGGACACGTCCAGAGACGCAGTAGTGGGTGTATGGCTGCGTCATGATAGTAACAGGACATATAACAATTGAACGTTTAAACAAGGCGACAGCATAAGAAATATTTGCTGATGCCTCTTAGGTTCTCGGAAAACTGACTAGTGCAATAAGGAGTTAGTATTGTATTTAATATAGGTTCCATGGTAAAACGTCAACATATTGATGTTTGACGTGCAATCATAGAATGTATCGTTTGCATGATGTATAACGTCACAGCAGGTGCTTCGATTATTATTTCGAAACACTATCAAACTGAACTCTTATGTTGCTATGTTTCCAATAGCATTTCACTCACAGAGGAATGACAGTAAGCACAAAATTTAGATTTCGATGAATCTCTAGGCACTGTGTATAAGAATAACACAGTCCGAGGACTGCTTTTTCTCAACCCCCGATAGCTCATAAATTACAAAATTAATTTATTTCTTTTCTACGTAATCACCGTCTAGATTTGTCATATCTATGGATGAGCCTTCCAATCTTCTCTGCATAGAATATTGCCGCCAGTGAGTTGAGGTCGTCCGAAATGTTGTTTTGAAGTTCCTCTGTACTCTGGAAACTCTGCAATCCTAGCCAATTTTTCAGTTTACGGAAGAGATGGAAGTCGGCTGGCACTAAGTCGAAGCTACACGCCAGGTGTTCAAAAACTTCCCATCAAAATTGTTGAAGAAGTCATTGGATTACAGCAGCAATGTGAGGGCGGGTATTGTCATGAGAGATCAGCATGCCTCTTCTTTTGTTTTGAATGACATTCCGGTTCATTTTTCGATGAATTTCAGCTGCATTATTTCTTTCTGCCTGAAGGAGTCGAATTACACTACGCAACTCTCACTTGGCAGGAGACTCAATTGTATCAGCCATGTTTACGTGTTTGCTACTCAGCTGATCTGAAAAGAACAGAGTCATATAGAAATGTTTTTGAGCGATACGGTATACGTATTTTTGATTGTGCATGTTTCTTATGAGTTTTTGGTGAAATATGAAACTGGTGACATTTCTCGCTAGTGTCAAAAGTCTACCTTACGGGTACCTCAAATGACATGCACGCATACGTATACCACGCAGGTTCTAAAAATATACAATGTCCCAAATAAGAGTAAGAACAGTTCACTGAAAATCTTTAGAAAAATCTCTATAAAAACAAGATACTTCACCGGAATTATTAGAACAATGGAAGCAATGGAAGAGTTTAAATATGTTACCTATTCGTAATATATTTAATAAATGGATTGCTTCTCGTTTTCCCTTTAACGAGGAGAGCTTGAAAGTTACATGGTGTAGATTTTTGGAAATTATCGTAGGTTATGCGTTAACGTGGATAAAGATAAATAATGTTTGTCGATTTTGTTAATTTTTCTTTGGAACACTAAATCCTTCCCATAATGGTACCATCACTTGAGGCAGGATATTAAAATAATAAAATATAATTTAATATATAAGTAATGTAACAATTAATAAGATCATTATTCGATTGGATTTTCCATACATTGCATAAAACTACTCCCAGAACAAACGACAACTGCTCTTTTATTGTTTGTACTCCTACATGAGCTGGTTACTTTAGGAAACGTCCAGGAGCATGGCTCAAGACAGCTATCCTTCAAGTTGATCAATGTAGGTTGAAGCTTCTGTATTAAATATACCTTCTTTCTTTACAGTCCTCCTTTACTTCGGCAGTAATTTGTAAAAATGGTATGCCATTTGCTATAGTAAGAAAATCACGTAGATCTACTTGTTGGCAAGATATATCATCTGTTACGTTTAAACGAAACAATGGTTTTAAACTGGACTGGAGTCACACGCCTAGAATAAAAGAACTATGATCCTTGTCCCTCCCAACAAAACCCAAAACCACTCGCATTTGATATATTTATGAAGAACTAATTTTATCCCAATATACGCCGGAAAAAGTTCTATGTGATGTGTGTGGAAACTACAGAAGAATCTTTGAAGAGATATACAGACTACATTAAAATTTTAAAACAAGAAGCACGATACACAACTTTTCTACCGATATATTATGCCTGGGATTTGCAATGTACTACAAAACAAAATTGATTGTAGATTGTTTTACGTCGTTGGTTTACTTGAAAACAAAGGAAGAACATTATTTATTTGGAATAAGAGATAAGAAATAAAAGAAATTGTAATGTTTATTGTAACTATATTGATTTTATTCGTACACGTTTTGTTGTTTAGTTGCTAGTTTAAATAACATTTTAAAGTGATAGTTGTTGGTTCTTTTTATCGAAAATCACACGTCACCAAGCTTTGTACATACGTTTTCTTGTAATATGACGTAACCGCAATGCATTTATAATGTCCTGTTAAAACAGTTCCTTTCCTAACGATCCAAGCCCATGTTTTTTAGCAAATATGTCTTGTTCGGTTGCAAAATTATGATTAAATCTATTACCATAATTAATGATTTAAGTGATTGTTGCTTCTTTTAAAAAAAAGTTCAATAAAGTTAATATGCTTACCATCAGATTAAAGGAAGATTTAGTGAAAGATAAACATTAACAAATTACCTAAATTTTTGGTACAAATTGTTTACTTTTTGTTTTTATTTTTTTGAGGTATTTCATACCGTTAGTCCAATCAGATAAACATCTATTTCCTGTTTATTATTATTATTATTATTATAACTAGAGACCCGATCATATGCAAAGTGAATAAATTTAAAATTAATAAGATAGTTTAAAGTATTTTCTGTCCCTTTGTTAGTTACGTTAATTATTTAATTTTTTCTCAATGAAAGCTGTTACGTTCTCCTGGTTTGAAGAACAACGCCGCTGTAGCCTGCTCGTGATTTCCTAAACTACTTGACTAATACTTACTTGTAGAGTATGTTCGCTTATTTACTAGAGGAGAGGTTGTACAGTGAAACTCAATGCGCATGCGCAAAAAAATATATTTAAAAATGAAATGGTTACACGGTTTCCACTCTTGCCTATGTACATGTACGATGTACGTAAGATATATATATTTGCAATAATTGCAGTTATTCGAGCTCTCTTATACATGTAATGTACATTAGCATTTGTATATGTATTTTCATTGGTAGCAACATAAAGTAATGCCTCAGCATGTACGTTGCAACGCTATGTCTTAATTCTGTTTAAAAGGTTAAACTCTTATATGCTTCCGATGAAGCTTTGTTAGAGGCATGTACTAATGCCTCTATCTGTTTGCATGCACCACTACCTTTTTATAGAGGAGCCAACCCTATTTATTTCTTAAATTTATAAGCGCACCTCGGTGCTATGCTTATTTATATGTCCCTTTCCGGGAGCCTAATATACTTTCCTTGTTTTAAATTTGCCTAAGGGACTTGGCCCTGTATTATTGGCATGTATTTGTACTTGACCAAATACGTTTGTTATATTCACATTTATAGGGGAACCCACCCTATCTCTTAGAGCTTGAACGCCTGGTCGAGGGCGACAGTAGCGATAATAGCCGATCTCAATACAAAAGTAATGTCACAGCTACCCAGGCGTTCTCGTTTGAAATATTACGCTATGTGCAATCTTTAGCTCTATACTACTGCGCCCCAAAGAAGGGAAAAATCCAGTAACCAGCAAATGTGCGAACTGTGCACCGACAAGTAAAACGGAGCGATGATGTCGACATTACATAAGAAAACTGGTCCGGGACACTCGTCCGCCATGACGAGCAACTAAATGAAAAATTTCTAAGTCCCGATACGACAAGGACCGAACAAACGTACAAAAGACAACGGGCGCTGCGGCCGCAACGACCGTCAGCAAGAAGCGGAGTGATCGTATTTGTAGAGGAGGTCTATACATGCGCGCCGACAATCTCACCAAAATAATTTCCGACACAAACTTAACTGAAGACTAAAAGTATGTATAGACGACAATGGACACAGTAGCCTCGACGTACGATGATAGAAAATCGAGAATTTATACTTATTAAAAAATCTATACATGTGGTCCGACGACGTTACCAAATGACTCCTCCAGAAATAAATGTATAGACAACGTCCTCGACGATTCCCGCCAAAACTAGAAAAACTTAGAAATCTCTAATAATCTTACGACGACGTTACTGTACACGTTACGACGAGGCACGAAAGGTGACCGAGAGTGCACGATCGCTAATACCTCGACTGTCGCGCGGGAGACGACTGCCTATGCTTGTGTACCTTAAATTTCAAGAAAACTCCCATTACATATCCGACGACGTTGCAGTGAATGATTTCTAATTAGGCAGTTTTAGCTAGCGTAATGCGAATGGCTGACTTGCATACATATACAATGCGTAATGTACATACATATTAAAATAAAATTGGATATAAGAGAGCAAAATAAATAAATATAAGAATGAAAATAAATAAATATAAAAATGAAAATAAAGTAATATTCTAAATGAAAAATAATAATGCAACGAAGATAAAATACATAGTAGTAAAAAATTTATAAAATACAAAAAACAATGTTAAGTCCTTAACAAAAGCTCTAGTGGACATGTTTTTGTATCCAAAATTAAAACCCTTATTGGAAAAAGAAAGCATCTTGGGACCATAGAATCCATCCAAGGAAATATGATAAGGAATTTTTCATATTTGTAACTGTTGGTAATCCAATTTAGTAAAGACCTATAAGTAAAGAAAATCCAACCAAATCAATTTTTTAAATTAAATCTACTATACATTCTCAAAGACTACCCGAATAAGGACAACTTCCATGTTTAAGTCCATGAGTAATACGGTACTGGTATTGCTTCATACCAACAAACATTTCGTTATTAGAAACGTCAATCGAGTGAGATCGTATTGTTTTTCGTAAAAGTTACAAAACAATTACGTACGAAACAAACGGATAACGTCGCGCAATAATACGCCGGCGAAAAGGACGGAGATAAACGTTAAACTAAGCGATTTCCATTAATAAAAAGGCTCACTTTGCACAATACTCCGGTGTTTATTTACCTGCACGTTTACATGCGTGTACAGTCGCACACAATGGAAATGTCTGCTCCTGTCGCTAATGACATATCACTATTATCTTCCAGAAGCACTTTGATCTTAGCTTCTTTTAAGTTTTGTTAAGGTGTAATTTTGTACTGCGTGCTGATTTTTAATTTACTCTTTAAAACTGATTTTGGCTGTAGTTCCGTGTAAGAGGAATTGAGTTAGCGATTTCAATGGATTCTAACGGAAAAGCTCGCTTTTGCAATTTCTAAAATGGCCCTTCTTTTTTTAGGAGTTTAGTTTAAAGTCCCTAAAAATCGAAGATTAGGTTGGTACCTATTATGATTGTACTAAAAGCTACCAAAACAGATAGAAAGTACTGATGAGCGATAAAATTTGATTTGAATATTGGAGAATAAGCTGTTATGTTGTATTTACTATCTTGTATTTTTTATTTTTGTATACGGTATGGCTCAAAATTAGCTTTATTCATCAACGTAATCTCCATCAAGAGCAACGCCTCAAAATAGGCCTCAGTTTCAGCGATAACCTCTTCATTCGTGCGAAATTTCTTACCGGCGAGCATTTTTTTGAGGTCTGCGAACAGCCGGTAGTCGCTGGGGGCCAAATCTGGCGAATACGGTGGATGTGGGAGCAATTCGAAGTTCAATTCATGTAGTTTTGCCATTGTTTTGATTGACTTGTGACACGCTTGTCACAAGTCAATGCGTTGTCTTCATGAAACCAAATTTTTTTCTTTGCCATATGCGGTCGTTTCTTTGCAATTTCGGCCTTCAAACGCTCCAATAACGCTATATAATATTCACTGTTGATGGTATTTCCTTTCTCAAGATAGTCGATGAATATTACACCACGCACATCCCAAAATGCCGAGGCCATAACCTTTCCAGCCGATTGTTGTGCTTTCGGGCGCTTTGGACGAGGTTCACCGGTTGCTGTCCACTCAGATGACGACCGTTTTGATTCCGGAGTAAAGTGATGGATCCATGTTTCATCCATTGTCACATATCGACGCAAAAATTCCGGTTTGTTACGTTTAAACATGGCCAAACACTGCTCAGAATTATCAACACGTTCTTGTTTTTGGTCAACAGTGAGCAAACGCGGCACCCGCTTTGAACAGAGCTTTCTCATAGTCAAATGCTCACGCAATATCAAGCCAATACGTTCTTTTGATATCTTTACGATGTCAACTAACTCACGCAACTTCACTTTTCGATCATTCAAAACGATTTTGTGGATTTTTTTGATGTTTTCTGGTGTTACCGCCTCATTTGGACGTCCACTGCGTTCTGCATCATCGGTGTCTCTACGACCATGTTTTAAGTCAACAAACCAACGTTTTATTGTTGTTTCTGATGGAGTGGAGTCCCCATAACACTTTTCAAGCCATTGCTTCGCTTGAACGGTATTTTTTCCCATCAAGAAGCAGTGCAAAATTAATACACGAAATTGTTTTTGATCCATTGTTTTGAGAATAACAAAAGTAGCGTGACTCTTAGCACAATAACTAATGAATAGAATATCATAAAATTTTAACAGCTGTCTTTTGAAGGTTAGTAGTAACTGAGAGAAAGGTGACTGCAATAAAACTAGCGTCATCTATGTGTTAGACCCGGGACTTTTCAGCCCATGTGTTAGATTGGTATTGTTTTGAAACTGTATTATTACATTATTACGAAATTCTCATTTATCTATGTTTATCATTATAAAAAACAATTAACAGAGAAAAAAGGACAAAAACAAAAAAAAGACAATAATTTTCTGGTGGAACGTTATTATTTATTACAACATACGAAATACATTAACGTTACAATAAATAAATTAATTAGTTTAGTTTTGAATGCAATTAACTAATTATTACTTAAAAGATTACATAAAAAGTGTAGTTCTTTAAGTTTATGAAGATTTAAGAAAATCTCTAAACGATAACGATATAGGGTTGTGAAATGAAATGGCCATTATATTTTTGTGTGACTGTACAATATTGTAGAGATACACTTAAGTTAGATCGTTAAGAGCTTCGATTCTACCGCGATCTCGTTCGGCCCCGTTGAGGACGGCAGTCGCTGTGAACTTTAACGTGACCGACCGTTTTTGCGTAACGCTCCGCGCTGGGATTTCTCGAATAATTGCAGACAAAGGACCAACTCACGATTCAGCGACCGTGCTTCGGTGTCTACGAACCGATGTGGCGGCAATAGGACGACTATCATGATGTCGATGGCGATGATGATGTAATTTAAACAGACGGAGGATATCAATTAAGGTTTCGATCGGTACATAAGCGCGTACACGCTTTTGAAAGAATAATTCAGAATGTAAGAGAATAATCCAAAGTACCCGGTACTTCCAGTAGTGACGATTGTTTTATTTAGGATATCGTTTTGGCGAAATACTCATTGTATCGTTGCTTCGTATTTAATAGTATGGCGCGTATTCTCTTTTTACGACACTTTATTACTTCTATACTTACAATAATTCTTACAGACATACTTTACTATCAACTACACTTTTGTTAAAAACACTTTCCTACTGTTTTAACATCTCTTGAACTGTCTTGATGTTTGACTTTATATACACTAGGGTGACAGAATAAAATAGACATCAGGTAAAGCGGTATAAATATGTAAACAGCTAAATTCTAAGAACGAATTAAGAACTTTCTCTTGTCATTAGGGTAGGGGTAGATGTATCGGAAGGAATTCGTCATAGTTCACTATCGTTACAACGATATGCCTCGCTTACAAGGTTCGAGTGATATTAGCGACTTCACCCGGGGTCGCATCGTTGGCCAGAGTGAACGCGGCGCTTCGCAACATGAAATAAGTAAATTTTTTAATATTCCGCTGTCCCAATAGTTAACCGTGTGATTACACAATTTACACACAAGGAAAAAACAACAACGGAGCCGAGACCAGGTCGTGCCGGACCTTCTGAAAGAAGTAAAAGGGTGCTTGTGCGCGAAGTGTTAAGAGAACCGCGAAAAAGTACAGCTGAGCTTGAGGCAACTTCACGGAAAAGTCAGAGCACCGTTCTGCGATACCTCCACAGTGTGGGGATGCATAAAAGGGTGGCAAAGAGAAAACCTCTCCTTACGGCATTTCAAAAACGACGCCGAGTGGCTTGGGCAATCGAAATGCGAACGAAGCCCGAAGAGTTTTGGCGGTCTGTCATTTTTTCAGACGAAAGCAGATACCGCCAATTCAGTGATGGTGGTCGTACGTGGGTACGGAGACGTTCGTCACAGCAACTGGACGACAAATTTTCGCATGAGACGGTGAAATACGGCGGTGTGAACATCATGATGTGGGACGCGATATGGTATGGTGGAAGATCGCAATTAGTAATCTGCGACGGAAATATAAATGCGGCAAAATATATCCAAATATTAACAGAAGGACTACTACCGATATTCGACATATTTGACTTATTCTTAGTGTCACTGCTTTCATATTTTCTTCTTTTACATGTGGTGTTACTCTGAATACTCTGCATTTCTGCTTTGTCTGCGTGCTTCAGCTCTTCTATTTGAGTTTTCGTTGCCTCCGCTGCCTTTCCTAGATTCACAGCTTTTCTTTAGATCCAAATTGCTGTCTTGTAGTAATCTTTCTTGTACTATTTTATCTTTAATTCCAAAAACTAACCTGTCTCGGATTATTTCTTCTGGATCTTGATTTCTCATGATTTGACTGGAGTTTTTAGTTCGGTTACAAACGCATCAATGTTTTGCTCATTTTCATATATAATTTGATTAAATTTCAATCTTTGAAAAATAACATTCTTTTTTGGCGTAAAGTATTCCTGAATTTTTTTTAGTACAATGTTGTAAATTTCTAACCCACTGTTTCCAATAATATTTAGCAGTAAAGGGCACTTTTTGGCATTACTAGCATTGTCATTATTTCATGCAATTAAGTAGAATACAGATTTTTGTTTAAACAGTTAACATTCTCCGTGCATATTCACACTATTTGTGTTTATAGGCTCAGGTAAACGTGCAAATCCTTCCATTTTTTACTACTAAGTTATGAATCTCTTTCCTGGTTGCCTTTCTGTTATTTTTACGTTTTTACTTCTGACACCATGTATCGTTGCTTCTTATTTAGTAATATGGGGTATACGCTCTTTTTACAACACTTTATTACTTGCTATATTTACAATAATTCTTACATACTACTGTTACTAGCCACGTGTACATTCCCATTTGCTTATTACCAACTTTACACTCATTGTTAAGGACCTAACATTGTTTTTTATATTTTATATTTTTTTTACTACTATGTATTTTATCTTCTTTGCATTATTATTTTCATTTAGAATATTATTTTATTTTCATTTTTATATTTATTTATTTTCATTCTTATATTTATTTATTTTGCTCTCTTATATCCAATTTTATTTTAATATGTATGTACATTACGGATTGTATATGTATGCAAGTCAGCCATTCGCATTACGCTAGCTAAAACTGCCTAATTAGAAATCATTCACTGCAACGTCGTCGGATATGTAATGGGAGTTTTCTTGAAATTTAAGGTACACAAGCATAGGCAGTCGTCTCCCGCGCGACAGTCGAGGTATTAGCGATCGTGCACTCTCGGTCACCTTTCGTGCCTCGTCGTAACGTGTACAGTAACGTCGTCGTAAGATTATTAGAGATTTCTAAGTTTTTCTAGTTTTGGCGGGAATCGTCGAGGACGTTGTCTATACATTTATTTCTGGCGGGAGTCATTTGGTAACGTCGTCGGACCACACGTATAGATTTTTTTAATAAGTATAAATTCTCGATTTTCTATCATCGTACGTCGAGGCTACTGTGTCCATTGTCGTCTATACATATTTTTAGTCTTCAGTTAAGTTTGTGTCGGAAATTATTTTGGTGAGATTGTCGGCGCGCATGTATAGACATCCTCTACAAGTACGATCACTCCGCTTCTTGCTGACGGTCGTTGCGGCCGCAGCGCCCGTTGTCTTTTGTACGTTTGCTCGGTCCTTGTCGTATCGGGACTTAGAAATTTTTCATTTAGTTGCTCGTCGTAGCGGACGAGTGTCACGGACCAGTTTTCTTATGTAATGTCGGCATCATCGCTCCGTTTTACTTGTCGGTGCGCAGTTCGCACATTTGCTGGTTACTGGATTTTTCCCTTCTTTGAGGCGCAGTAGTAGAGAGCTAAAGATTGCACATAGCGTAATATTTCAAACGAGAACGCCTGGGTAGCTGTGACATTACTTTTGTATTGAGATCGGCTATTATCGCTACTGTCGCCCTCGACCAGGCGTTCAAGCTCTAAGAGATAGGGTGGGTTCCCCTATAAATGTGAATATAACAAACGTATTTGGTCAAGTACAAATACATGCCAATAATACAGGGCTAAGTTCCTTAGGCAAATTTAAAACAAGGAAAGTATATTAGGCTCCCGGAAAGGGACATATAAATAAGCATAGCACCAAGGTGCGCTTATAAATTTAAGAAGTAAATAGGGTTGGCTCCCCTATAAAAAGGTAGTGGTGCATGCAAACAGATAGAGGCATTAGTACATGCCTCTAACAAAGCTTCAGCGGAAGCATATAAGAGTTTAACCTTTTAAACAGAATTAAGACATAGCGTTGCAACGTACATGCTGAGGCATTACTTTATGTTGCTACCAATGAAAATACATATACAAATGCTAATGTACATTACATGTATAAGAGAGCTCGAATAACTGCAATTATTGCAAATCTATATATCTTACGTACATCGTACATGTACATAGGCAAGAGTGGAAACCGTGTAACCATTTCATTTTTAAATATATTTTTTTGCGCATGCGCATTGAGTTTCACTGTACAACCTTTCATATAGTAAATAAGCGAACATACTCTACAAGTAAGTATTGGTCAAGTAATTTAGGAAATTACGAGCAGGCTACAGCGGCGTTGTTCTTCAAACCAGGAGAACGTAACACTCATTGGGGGTTGAGAAGGAAAATTTTTAGATATATTTGGTAAATAGTTCGGCGTGGTTCAATATCTAAAGGTTTTTCAATATCCTCGAATTGTTAGAAATATTATAAACAAATTCAGCTGGTGGAATTCTGTAAGAAATAATTAATATTCACTGTTTTCTGGGAATTTCCACTTAATAATAGATGTAAGATTTAGACAAACCTTTATTATGCTTCCTAAACTAAAAGACAAAGAAATAAAATAGATGAATGTTAGAAAAATATCGTAGGAATACGTAACCATTTGCCATGCAGTAAAACTCACTTCAAGTTAAATGGATATCGAACATGATATCTGCACGTTTCTTCTTTGAATTGCTACAACATCTTTCCCAAACATGGAAGCAAGCAATTGATTATTTTGATGATATCAAATGAAAAAGACCGTTCGAAAATTAAAGTCTTACAAAAAATGATGATTTGGATTCTTATTTTCAACTCTCTTTTGTTTCTTATAAGCTGATATAACATCAGAAAATTCATTTTTATAACACTGACCAACACGCATTTAGTGCCTAGAATTTTTTAAGCGTAATTTAACAATTTTGAGGCGCCTAATCCAAAAATGCCATCGGATTTAGTTTTCGAAATTAGATATTATATAAAAAATAGTAGGAGGTATTTATTTAAGAGAAAAATATGCATATACGACTTTCTGTCATCAGTTAAAAATTTCCTTTTATAAGATTTCATTGCGTGAGGTTTACCAGAACAGGCTCGCTGAAGATTCCAGCAATAATCGGTCATCATATGGGTATCTGGGATCTTCATTGGCACCTTTCCTCCATAATACTGATACCTTTGTGAAATCGTTCCCCCTGTTCTTCACCTAGATTTTCTAGATAACGATCTAAATGGCTGTGAAGGTAATAAATCTTGATACTCATGTTATGTATATCTTAAAAACTAGAGCTGCTAGGAAGAAATGCCAGTTATTTTTGGAACCAGCACAAAATACTCTAGACACCACGATGAAAAAATGATTTTGTTGGGCGGTGTAATCTTTTTTAAAACCTCGGTTTTTGCTAAACGATTCTAGTGATACCAAAAGCTTTATATGCGTACAATTTTTTTTAAAGCTCTAACAAGGCAATTATCAAAGAACACCAAGTATATTCCCACAGAAATAAAGAAATACTAAATACGACAAAATATACCAACAGCGTACATACATATATACATATTATAAAGAACTCATCGAGTGAAGTATCCGCCCGAAAACACGATCAAATGCCTTTCTGGAGGGCAGATGTAGTCGCCGGGTCTTCTACCGGGCTAACCGACGATTCAGCAGGCTACAGGTATGCCGCTGTACCGTGTGTGTGTGTGTATGTGTGTGTACACATACAAGTGAGGTCGATCGACATGTTCCGTCGTTTCTTTTTCCTCAAATTTTTTTCGTTTCTTTCTTAAATACTTCGTTTTTTTTTTTGCTTCAGATAAACCGTCCTGGTTGTCTGCCGTTGTATTCGTATACCCAAAAGAATATTGAGACCGATGCGGTTGATTATAGGTTCGAAACAAACTGTATCTGTATGCGTACGTGGATATCACCTGCTATGGATGGTTGTCGATTTACGTTAGAGTTAACGCAAGTTCCGTTTCGTATTTTACCAACAATTATCGAGATTAACAGTGCAATGACTTTGAGAAAAGGGGTTGGTGTCGGATGGGGAACTATAGAAAACAAATAGAAAGCGAAAAATTCTAGGTTTTATCTTTTGTATACGTTTTAAGGTTCCATAACACAGTCAGTTATATGCGATAGAATAAGAGGTAAAAACGGTTCGGATTATCAAGTGTAGCGTATTGCATTTTCTTCTGCTGGTAAAGGGGAGTAAATTTTGCAGGCAAAGGACCGTAGATATTGAAGTAATCTTGAACAACAGCAGAGTTATATCAGGGAGCTCCACAAATATCTTCTAATTTTCAGATATCTTTACTCTATTAATATGCTTTGATAAAAATGCTAACCTACTAAGGCGCCCAATAATGCTACGCTATGCATTAATACTACATTATGAGGATCTTCATTGGACCAATGCATGATTATTAATCTCGACAAAGAGATGGAAGTTACAATGTCGTGCGGAGAACAACACGCATTTATTAAACCCTCCACGTTGTTCCCCGTACTGCACTGTAACTTGCCCCACTTTACCAACACTACTGATTATTTTTCACATTGGGAACAGAATGATTTTTTTATGATGGCTTATTATTAATTTAATCCAACAAACTGGGAAAACTGTCCTGTAGATAGGAATAGTCAGTTATTCATTGAATGCATACGAAATAAATTACGTTCTTTTGAACCTGGTTGTGTTATAACGCTGAATAATGTAGCATTCACTAAAGTAGAGAAGTCACTGTCATGAAAAAAGGAGGCACTTCTCGAATGGTTACGATCAAACTGATTTTCTTCTGATAGCAGTATGTTAAAAGCTACAGCAGTCGAACTTGTAAAAAGTTGCAGAACATTCTATACATTACCTATAACATTATATGTTTCATGACATAATAAAAAGAAATGGTTGTACAGTTTTACGTTTGTTCTCATGTCATCGTGAATCCCATAGAATGTATATAGGTGCAAATAAAGCATCATGTTACTGCAAATAAATCATTTAAATTAGATGAAATGAGAAACTGCTAGAAAATTTAAGTTTTACTGGAAATATTGGATCACCATTAGAATTTTCAATGGAGTTAGGTTATGGTCTTGAACATTAGTAGCCAAGTACACCTTTATCAATAGAACGTACTGTATAATGGAGAAAAACTGTTTTCTACCTCACTTTTAAGTGACCTAACACGCACTTTTTTCCAAGTATGGATCAAAAATATTAGAAGATATAACAGTAAGCTAAAACGATGTATAAATTATTTAATAAAACAACCAGATTCTCGGTTAGGAGAAGTATTTTACCTAAGTGCTCCTTCCAGGTGTTTCGGGGTCTACCTATTCTGCTTTTGCCCTCTGTTTTGGGTTCAAATATCCTCTTTGTGATTCGATCTTCTTCCATTCTGTGTAGACGTCCAAGCCATCCTAGTTGTCTCTCTTCTACGACCACTTCTACTGGTTTGATACCCAGACTATTAGTGATTGTCCTGTTTCTGATTCTGTCTCTTCTAGTTACTCCTTCTATTCTTCTTAGGAATCTCATTTCCATGGCCGTAACTCTGCTTTTGATTCTATTCGTGGTTATCCCTGACTCACTATCATATGTTAATGTCGGTCTGACCACTCTTTTATACACCTCTGTCTTTATTTTTTTGGTATTTCTTTTTTATCCAGAAACGAATTTCTCAATATGTTATTTTTGCGGATTTCCCTATCCTCTCATTTACCTCTTTCTCTATTCTCCCATTGTCTTGAATGATTGTTCCTAAGTAGTTGTAACTTTTAACTTGTTCCAATGCTTTTTCCCCGGATTTGATGCAATGTTTTCTTTCTTCGGCTGCTATTATCATTGTGTTTGTTTTCCTCGTGTTTATCTCCATGTTTATCTTTGTTAGTTCTAGTTGGTATATCTTCAAGTTTTGCAGTAATGTCTCTTCCGAGTGTGCTATCAGTACCATATCATCTGCAAACATTAGTTCCTGTACGTTAATTGCATTCATTTTCCAGTTTCCTACTTTCATATTTTTTCCTTTTTGTTTAGCTTTTTTTAACAGCGTCATCTATTAATTTAGAGAATAACAATGGGCTCAATACGCATCCCTGTTTTAATCCAATTTGCGATTCGAATTCAGCTGATTCTGCATTGGAAGTTCTCACCTTATTCTTATTGCTTTTATACAATGCCTTAATCATCTCTATCATTCCTTTCTCTAAACCTCTCCTTTCCAAGCTCTGCCATACATCTTCTCTTCTTACCCTTTCAAAAGCTATAAAACATATATGTATTTCCTTTCCTTTCCCTATTAGTTTTTCTCCTAATTGTCTGATTACAAATATTAAGTCCAGGGTGCTTCTTCCTTTTCTAAATCCATGTTGAGTATTTCCTAGTGTTGTTTCCAGTTTCTCTCGGAGTCTTTTTTCTACTATTCTTGTCAATACTTTTCCTGGGATGCTAGTTAATGTTATTCCTCTATAGTTTGACCATTCCTTAGAGTCTCCCTTTTTGTATATGGGCATAATTATTGCCATATTCTATTCATTAGGTATTTCTTTTTTATTATAATGTTGTTTAAGAAGTCAAGTAGTTCTTCGTTACCTTTGTCTCCCATATATTTCATCATTTCAGCTGTGATTCCATTCTCCCCGGCCGCCTTTCCTAGTTTTAGTTTGCTAACTGTTTCTCTGACTTCTTCGTCGCTTATTGGTGTGATACGTTCATCGTCGTTTTTTGTTTTATGCTCTTTTTCTCTTATGTATCCGTCTTGTTTTATTTTTGTGAGTTCTTCAAAGTACTGTTTCCATCTTTCCATTATCTCTTTTTCCTCAGTTAGTGTATTTCCTTTGTCATCCTTTATATTTTTCAATATCGGCGCCTTCTTCTGTCTCCGTAGAATAATTTTTGGTTTTCTATAAATATAGTGAAATAGAGTATTTATTTTCAAAATAAACAAATAAATTCACTTCGTTTTCATAAACATTTCTCGTCTAGGCATTTTATACCAATCAAAAGAAACGAAATTTTGTGAGTTTCGCAAGTACAGTGACGGTCGAATCTTTATAAACGCTAATGTATGGCTGATTTTGCGCCAATCGTTCTCAACGAGCAAAGAGAAACAACACCAACCGTCGCATCCTCTTTCTTCACTTGTACCGCGAGTCCTCATCGGTTCGCCGCCACATGCCTGCACGCTACAATTTTCTTTTCAAGAATCGATTACATCGATTTATTTATTAAGTACGTTCAATTATAACTTCACGATGCCTTTTTACAGGATGGGTTCTTCACAACTGTTGATGCCGCATTATACACGGTCTCAGTAAAACGAATACGTTCCTGGTGGAAAAAAAGTAAACTCAAAACAATTTACAGGTATTTAAGCAAGTGTCTAAATACATTACTGTGTTCTAATGTTTGCATTTTAATGTGGGAAACGTGTTCAATATATTCAATTTTACAAAACCTTCCAAGATGGTAAGACATCAATGCTATGGACTGGATAATAAAATGTTGAACAATTCTTTGGGAATCCTATCCTCTTCCTGCTTGGCAATAGTTTGTAATTTTTGTAGCAGTCTTAGTGCCGGTTTATTTACATTCTGATTTAGTTGCAGGTAGCGCAATCTAACGGATAAACATAAACATGTGTTTATTCCATCTTCTAATAGATAAAAGACAGTTGGTGAATCGCTTATCAGAGAGATAAATTTATCTGTTCTTAAATTCTCCCGATAAATATATATCTATCGGATATTATAACCTCACTTTTTTTCGTGCGTTTGTTTTCATATAGAAACATTCTGAATGAATATGGAACTTTGGAGACGTTTTTATCGCAGAGCAAGTTCAACCAATTCTAAGCATCAATAATCGCTGTTAATTTAGTTTTGTTCTTGACTTACTGTTAATAATTTTGTTGGTTTTATTTTAAATTTACTAAATTTTATTTTATTAATTAATATTTAATTAATCATTTTATTCTCAGCCCAAAATTAAAATCGCATTAGAAGTATAAACAAATAAGCATTAAAACAAAATTATAATTTCTTTTACTCCTTTTTCAAGATTTTTATCTTTAGTTCATGTTCTTTCTCCAAATATTCCAACTGTGGCAGCTTAATTTTAATTTCTAAATCTTTGACTTGAGATTCTTTCTCATCAATTAACACATGGGCTGAAAAGTCCCGGCCCTAACAAAGAAAACACGTTTTTTTTTGGTTCAAAATTAGCTTTATTCATCAACGTAATCTCCTTCAAGAGCAACGCAATCATTCCAGCGCCTCTCTAACATTTCAATACCACTCTTGTAGAACGATTTATCTTTTGCCTCAAAATAGTCCTCAGCTTCAGCGATAACCTCTTCATTCGTGCGAAATTTCTTACCGGCGAGCATTTTTTTTGAGGTCTGCGAACAGCCGGTAGTCGCTGGGAGCCAAATCTGGCGAATACGGTGGATGTGGGACCAATTCGTAGTTCAATTCATGTAGTTTTGCCATTGTTTTGATTGACTTGTGACACGGTGCGTTGTCTTGATGAGACAACATTTTTTTCTTTGCCATATGCGGTCGTTTCTTTGCAATTTCGGCCTTCAAACGCTCCAATAACGCTATATAATATTCACTGTTGATGGTATTTCCTTTCTCAAGATAGTCGATGAATATTACACCACGCACATCCCAAAATACCGAGGCCATAACCTCTCCAGCCGATTGTTGTGCTTTCGGGCGCTTTGGACAAGGTTCACCAGTTGATATCCACTCAGATGACGATCGTTTTGATTCCGGAGTGAAGTGATGGATCCATGTTTCATCCATTGTCACATATCGAGGCAAAAATTCCGGTTTGTTACGTTTAAACATGGCCAAACACTGCTCAGAATCATCAACACGTTCTTGTTTTTGGTCAACAATGAGCAAACGCGGCACCCACTTTGAACAGAGCTTTCTCATAGTCAAATGCTCATGCAATACAAAGCCAATACGTTCTTTTGATATCTTTGCGATGTCAACTAACTCACGCAACTTCACTTTTCGATCGTTCAAAACGATTTTGTGGATTTTTTAGATGTTTTCTGGTGTTACCGCCTCATTTGGACGTCGGTGTCTCTACGACCACGTTTGAAGTCAACAAACCAACGTTTTATTGTTGTTTCTGATAGAGCGGAGTCCCCATAACACTTTTCAAGCCATTGCTTTGCTTGAACGGTATTTTTTTCCCATCAAGAAGCAGTGTAAAATTAAAACACGAAATTGTTTTTGATCCATTGTTTTGAAAATAACATAAGTAGCGTGACTCTTAGCACAATAACTCACAAACTAATGAATAGAATATCATGAAATTTTAACAGCTGTCTTTTGAAGGTTAGTACTAACTGGGTGAAAGGGGACTTTTCAGCCCATGTGTTATTAATTGCTTTTTTAAAAGACCCGATAGATGCATCAGCAAGCATCACAAATTCAATATTAATTTGTTCTTTAGGTTTTTCTATTGGTAATTTTTTGGAAACTTAAAGTTTTCGGTATCCAATTATTCTATTTCATAATTCGCAAAATTAGTTGGTCGATCTTTTTCTTAACATATATTATGACATTTCCCATTTAACGAACTCTGCAAGAATATTGGGTTATGTTCAAATCGAAACTGTAATTATGTGTTTGTCTTTCTCATTACAACGGACATAAGTCTGTATTGTACTTTTATCCATTGCTATACTAACCGTCTAAAAACATTAGACAGTCCTGGTTTGTTGCCTCTCAGATAAAATTTGATGAATATACCAAAATGAGATATCTACTACCTGATAGATTTATCTTGCTGGCGGTTATCTGCCACTTTATCAGAATGTGAATAAACCGGCCCTTAGTGTTTCAGAAGCGTCCTAAGCTTGGCTTCATCTACATACTTTGCCATTTGCGGAATTGACTGAATACTTTATTATGTAACATGTTTGATCGGTAGATTATCGTCCCTGAGATACTGAGATATTTCTCGAAGAAACTTTGCGTTATTGCGAAAATCACACTGCACCAGGATCACTGGACTGCAATGTAATTGTTGGTCTATGACTGAATAATACTCTCCCCCATTCATCCACATTTTATTAGCTCTCTTTTGCTTCGCAGTAAGAGAAACACAATCCAAACATCTTCTAGTATATAATCCAGAGCTGCGCAAGAAATTCCTTATTATTTGGGTTGATACTGGATTTGTACTAGTTAAGACAGGTATCAATCGCCTGTTGGTGGTGCCCATGTTTGTTGATCTTGCCCGTTTCTTCGTTGAACATTCTAAGTTTTCAAAAAGCGATTCCAAGGTCTTCAGCAATACTTCTTTGGGTCCCTCTACATTCCAATTGACTTACAGCCTCCTAAGTCTCTGCCAATGGTAGATCATGTTCCCGTCTTGGACGAGGCCGTTGTTTAAAATTGCATAATTTTGAGTAGCATATTTAAAATGCAATATGGGAAGGCGATTCCATTTGATCTTGTGCTTTTATAAATAGAGATTCTGAAGAGCTACCTTTGATGTTGCGGATTATTTAAGAGAACTCTTTTTTCATATCAAAATGAAAAAAAAAATGTGGTTGTTATAAAAATTCATTCACCTAATTTTACTGGAATACACCAAAATCGCAAATGCGTTTCTAACCAATTTTCGTCTTTGTAATTAAATCGTATCCTCAATAGCTAAAAAGAATCATTAAAAAAAACGTATACCTATTCGATTTCTCACAAAAACCCTTGTTAATAACCTTTTATATTTCGTAAGTGCTTCTTTATCTATCTAAAATGTCTCTATCTACCGTCACAATGAAGTACGCGTTCTAGCCTAACATTTCACGTCTTATACGCGGTTCGAGCTCAAAACTTGGGAACTTCCGACGTGTCCTACTATCAATACTGAGAAACGGGGTTGTTTTTTTGTATGTTTTATTTCTAGAAGTATGGTTCTTTCCCTCGACTGGCTAGGGAACCGTCTTTTCACTGGGATATGGCTTCAGGTAAAAAATATTTCCAACGAAATGTAGTCGATCTTTCTTCGGGTGTCCTCGAAATACGTTGCGTATTTATCTATTCTTAAAAAGATGATTTTATAAAAAAAAGTAGTGGTATATATATATATATATATACACTATTACCTATAAGTTTACAACGACGATCTAACTACGATTAAGTAGCTGTTTGACGTAGGCAAAGCTTTTTGTAGTAAAAGCATCCTTTTCGTGAAATTGTAAGAAAATCTATGAAATATTGGAAGAACTTGAAATATTAATTTGACACGTTTGTTCGTACGATATTTAAACTACAAACACACACAAGTTGAATCGGCCAAAAACTAGCGTCTTTGCTTTATCGTTCAGAGATCGTGTTGCCTGAAAAGGAACATTTGCCACACGCATTACTTTTCTTATTTAATCCAAAGAAAAAGGCTGTTGAAAGTCCTCGCTTGCTGGTAGAAACATGTGGTGAACACACCCCATCGATTAGAACATGTAAGACGGAATTTCGACAATTTGAAAATGGTGACTTCAATGTGAAAGACAGTGAGCGTTTTGGTAGTCCTTAAAAATACAAAGACGAGTGATTTCGGGAGTTATTGAATGATGAACCAACTCAAACTCAATGACAATTAGGAGAAGCGCTACATGTATCACAAGAAACAATCAGCGCACGCTTGCAAGCTATGGGGAAGGTCAATAAACTGGGTAAACGAGTTCCACGCGATTTGAATGAACGTCAAATAGAAAATCGCAGAGTCACCTGTGAAATGCTGCTTCAACGCCACAGAAGGAAATCATTATTGTATCGAATTGTGATGGGTGATGAGAAATGGGTTTATTTTGAAAACCCGAAACAGAAAAGATCCTGGTTTTCAACGCCAAGGCCAAATCGCTTCGGCAAGACGGCCACACTCTGTGTGAGGTGGGATCAGATCGGTATTGCGTATTATGAACCCTTGAAGCCCGACGAAACAGTTAATGCACAACGCTATCGCTAATAAATGGTTAATTTAAACCACGCATTAAACGAAGGATGACCGGAATGGGCCAGAAGACACGACAAAATGATTTTGCTACACGATAATGCGCCGTCTCACACAGTAAAACCAGTGAAAGACACCTCGAAATCGTTTGGATGGGACATCCTTCATTCTCCCTAGACCTGGCAACATCTGAGTGTCACCTCTTCGCGTCAACGTTGCACGCTGTCGCAGAGCAGTACTTCAACAATTTCAAGCATGGAAAATGGCTCGATGAATGGTTTGCCGCAGCTTTTTTGGCATGGCATCCATAAATTACCTGAAAGACGGGTGAAATTTGTAGAAGCCCATGGGGAATATTTTGAATAAAAAACTGATTTCCCTTGAAAATTACGTGTTTCTTTTTAGCAAAGAATCGGAAAAAAATTATACATCCACCTGGTACCAAGACGTCGTATAGTACTACCTCCTAGAATTTTCAATTTCTTGAACCAAACACTTCACGACCTTCCTCTATTGATTCCTTTCTCTTTCAACGTCTTATTTTCCAGTATAACAACTTTGTACAGCTCTTCGGTCTCAATCGGTAGACACAGGGTTAACCGCAACCTTCTTCTATTATTAACGCATAGAGTTACCTTTTATTTTATTAAATCTTGTTCTTTGAACATCTCTACACGTAAAAGCTCGACCACATTATCGACGATACTCCATCTCGTATACGTTCAGCCGGATTAACCATAACTCAGAAAGCTCCGAGATGTTTTCAAGTTCGCGCGGAACTTAGGAGAAACAGAAAAAAAACAGAAAAGCAAGGAGAAGATGATGAAAAATGAGAAGGAAAAAAGCGTAAGAACGAAAACGAGATCATAGCGAGCTCGCCTTCCAGTTTCGAAATAATAAAGTTATAATAATTCAGCTCGCCGTAGTCGAAGCACTGCACCGCTCCATGTGGTGCCGGTTTCTTGCCGACTTCTTTTGCCGTAAATAAGTAATAGCAGTTTCGATTCCCAGTGGCGATACGCAAGACCGAAGAGAACAGGACAATTATTTATCACGTAATTGCGAGCCGGCTCTAGCTTCTTGGAAGGCAACGAAATAGATTTCCTAAGGTGTGGTCGCCCTGCTATGGTCGTTTTATACGTAGCCTGCATTAGTCTATGCGGGTACGCTGTATGCAAGCTTCTTGAAACGTTATAATCTGCATTGGAGAAGAATATTAGGTGTATAGTCGGACTAGACGGGTTTGTGAATGAACACCGTTGTGTATACCAGGTGTATGCATACGTTTTTTTCCGGTTTAACTACGAGATGGCACCAGTGAAAAGTATGTCAATTTGTTCGTCTGCAAACACCATAAGTTGATCCGTCAATCGCAAAACTATGACATGTGTCACAAGAAATAATTAGCACACGTTTACGTGCAATGGGGAAGATCAATAGACTGGGTTCCACACGGTTTGAATCAACATCAAATAGAAAATCGCATGGTCTCCTATGAAATGCTGCAACAACGCCGAAGTTTCAGTTGTAGCTTCCACCTCCTAAAGTTTTACAATAGCACAATTTTACATTCGCGTTTCAAACCACATATATCCAACAAAAATTGGAAACTTCCGCATAAAAATTCCATTCTCCACCATGTAAACGGCGGCTTGCATTAAACCACTACACTTTCATCTAATCCTTTTGGACAACTAACCGTTCTCTGTGCACTATATGCGCTTGGAGGTAGACCAGAAGGATGACGAGCTAGCGGACTTCTTTTGAAATCCGCCTAGATTGCTAAGAACCGAAGATCAAAGCTGAATACACAAACGGCTCCCTAGAAGCTCTACGTGCACACGTACATACGTTCAACTTCTGTTCCGTTCACCCTGAATCCAGCCCAACGTCCTTTCTGCATACAGCGCCCTCTACAGCTCACTAAAAGACGAACAACGAAACAGTTTCGTAATCCCGGAGTGTCTCTGCTCGACCGACGTTTGTTACCGTCCCGATCCAACGGAAAATTACTATTCTAGATAGCTGCAAGAATATACAGTCGTTTGTAGAATTTAAGAGCTATTTGGGAAAGGATTACGAAAGAATTTTGCTTTAGATTGAGTAGAATGTAAATGCAGAATAGCGAAAATCGAAAAGGTATGTTTTTGGAATCATTATTGGCACTTAAATGTATTTAAATATACAGGGTGTCTTAGAATTTCCATTAGTTTATCTAATTAATCTAGTATTCTGATTATTGTTGGGGTTGTTTCACCGCTCACGGGTCGTAAATGTCGTGTAAGCTTTATTTTTAAATTGCTTGGTGACAGTTTGTAATGAAAACCAGGTGTGTCTTCACTTATTTCATTAATAACATGAAACACTTAAACTCTCGCACATAATACAGAGGTGAAAGACTCAAACTAAGTATTTAAACTAAAAATATAATAAGTGTTTCTTGAAATAACAATTGCTTACTGCTTAACTACTCAGTCTTTCTGCTGACTGCTTCTCGTGTATGAAGCTTGTCTATTACACTACCGCTCAAAAGTGTTTAGGCACTCTCACTGACAGCAAAAATGTATAAAAACTCAGCAAAAATGTTGATAATATTTACTTTTTATGTGCAGATACACGTACATGAATAAAAACATATTAAATAAATGTGAAAATTAAAACGTTTAATTTAAATTTTACTTTCATCTATGTGACCTCCTCTTGATTTAATAATTGCAGCACACAATCGGGGTATTCTCGCAATAAGTTTTGCCAGAGTTTCTTGTGTTATTGAGGTCCAACTCGATTGCAATTTGTTCCACACGTCACTAGCTGATGTCGGAACCGATTTCCGTACTTCCCGATCTAGTTCTTCCCATAGTAACTCGATTGGATTCAAGTCGGGGCTCTGGGGAAGCCATTCCATAATTTCAAGAGTCCCTTCCTCTTCTAAATGGCGTAAATAGTCTTTACATAATTTAGAGGAATGTTTTGGGTCATTATCTTGCTTAATATACCGTCAATTTTCACAATGCCCCCTACACTAGTGCCAGCAAAACAGCCCCACATGATGATAGAACCTCCACCATGCTTCACGGTAGCAGCAATACACTCTTCTCTGGCACGTTCACCCACAGATCTTCTTACGAATATGCGTCTTCGGGTGCCAAACAAGTCAAATTCGGACTCATCCGTCCGTAGGACGTTGTTCCACTCTTCTATGGTCCAGTGTTGGTGTTCACGAGCCCATTGAAGTCGCTTTTGCTTGTTTTGTTTGCGTAGTAATGGCTTTTCCATCGCAATACGTCCATGGAGCCCGGCTTTCTGTAGGCGATGTTTGACTGTAGAAACACTGAATAGTTTTTGGCGACCAACATTTAATTCTGCGGTGATTTCCGGGGCTGTTTTGCGTCTATTTAACTTACTGGTAACCACTATTCTGCGATGATCTGCGATGTTGTCGCTTTTGGCCTTCCACTCCGTCTTTTATTAAGAAAACTGCCAGTTTCCCGATATTTTTTTACGTTTTAGTCAACTGTAGCGTGGTATATTTGCATTTGTTTTGGCAATTTGTCGATTACTTATGCCACTTTCATAGTAAGTTATTATCAGCGCATGTGTTTCCGTACTAATTTCTCTTCGTGGAGGCATTTTAAAAAATTGTCACACGATATTTCGCTCAGGACGTGAATAGAGTAACCAGTACCACACTGCAACTGACCATAGGTTACAGATTTCACTATAATCTTCTAGGAAGGTAATTTAAACATTATTACCTACAATTCTACAATCTAAGAGACGACTAAATTTACCCAGTAAATTCAGAGGGATTGTTATTGTAATTGCACCACAAGAAACGGTTTATGGTAATCCGACCAAGTGCAGGTAAATGATAGTAAACCTTATGCGATATAATGGGTATTTATCTTACTGAACTACATTTTAAATACGTATTTCATTTTATTATAATGTTTTTTTGGTAAACATAATACTATATGAATAATCCATGAAAACAAGGGTGCCTAAACACTTTTGAGCGGTAGTGTATATCTGAATTTGTTAATTGATTATATATTTGTCCCTAATTACATCTAGACAATTACAGAAGAGTCCGTCTGTAACCTTTAATATGGCGAAACGGTAATGATTACGATTTAATAACATATGCTACTAATGGCACTAATTGATAGAAATATAAACCTTAGGTAAACAGACTTCTAACTTAATGCTTAATAAAGAGAATTGGGGAATGTATGAAGTTACATGGCTAATTAAAAGTAAAACCAGATGGTTAGAAAGCTATTAACAACTATATCAACTATCTACGTACATATAGAATATTAAATATGTAAATAAAATTAAATATATCTAGATAAATGTAAAAGAAAACAAGTTAAATAAAATATAACTTAAAACGAAATATTCGGCTGTCCGAACAATTATAAAATCAATGAAAGATAACCTTGAGAGATTTTTCTGAAGGAATCTATTAATAAATTGGGAGAATATATACAGGGAGAATATTTTTATATCTACTGTAAATATTGTTATTTAGCTTGTAGCATTTTAGTTTCAATCCAAGGTTGAGCTTTTTCTATATACTACTTGATAGGATTATGACAAGAAACAGAGAAGTTACCATCAAAAGTTGGGCCTTTTGAAATGATGAGTAATGGCATAATCAAGCTTGTTATTTAATTTGTTATTAACAAAAGTGTCGTTCGTATTGAGTAGTATATCGCTGTAATTAGAATAACTATGAAGTTATTCAAGGATACTTTTAGATAAGAACGATTACTTTTATATACAATAAAGTTGGTATCATTTGTCAATTCACAGGTATAGCAGTAAACTCCACTCACACAAATTTATTAATTATGCGGAACGCAGCGTTTCGAGAGCACGTGTGGTCTCATTGTCAATCGTGTTCCCGAAGTCGGTGATATGCAAATCCGGTACCAACGATATTTTAAAAATAAATAAGCAAATAAGTGTAAAAGTAAAATCACTTTACTCCCACAATATCAGTTTTCATTTCCAAACTCTCAAATTTTCCCTTTCATCAACAAGGCACTTTAATTTTTACCAACAACTGTATACCAAATTCGATGGAAACGAAGATATCGCGTAACCAGAGTGCGACGTTCAAGAGGAAGACAAGGAACTACGGGCCCAAGCAACCCGACAGTTCGAGGAGATCGATACGACCTCTAGCGGGCTAGGCGAAAGGCTAGTAAAGTTTCGTCGCGCGCGTGTATGCGTGCATCTGTACGTAAGCGGCGGCTAACTGTGCTCGTGTATGGGAAGGTTCGTCGGGCATGTGAGAGCAACAGAGCCGGGCAACGTGGAAAAGTTATCGGATAGGTAATATAAAGTTTATGGTGCGAGAGAGACGGATTGTAGTAACTTCGTCGCCGTACGGAATCGAGAACAAGTTTCGTCGGAGGCAGCAGTAACGCCAGGCAGTAGAGGCGGTAGTGGTGGAGCAGAAGGATTTATAAGCCCGAGTGTGTGGTAATTTGACGCGCTTCCCACTTTGCCTTTTTGTTTTCTTGTTAGTTTACCGCGGTGACGCTTTAATTGTTTTTGTTAAATGAGATGGGGTAGGTTCCTTTGGATTTTAGAAGAAAGCTGTATAGAGTAATAATATTAACGACCCCCATTAAGAAGTATTTAAAATTTTATGAAGTATCTGCGCTGATCATTCTTGGTGCAAATGGTAACCTGGTCTATAACTTTCCACCAACATAACCTGAATTTTCCTCGAAATATTTGGCTTAAATTCTATCTAAATCAAGTTTAGGTTCGTGGACAAGGTTGATATAGGGCAATATAATGCAATTCGCCATTCGAAAAGTAAGGAACGTTTTTTTTTTTTTCTATAGAAATTTCTATTAGATATAATTAAACGAATATTTTACATAAAATTAGATACCCAACCTACTTTTCTACGTAGTCGTCGTTAAAATTCAGGCACTTGTCGCACCATTTTATCAGCTTTTCTATGCCATCTGTATACTCAGTTGCCACCAAGTTGTTGAACCACCGATTAACGACTTCTTTAAGTTCATCATCGCTTTAGCGTTGTCCTCTCAAAAAAATGTTCAATTTGGGGAATAAGTGAAAATCGCTTGAGGTTACCATACCTCCCACTCCACATTTAACCATTGTGTTTACGCAGTGGGTAAAACAAATTGATTATATCTTTAAATTAATTAAATTACACCAACAAAATTAATATCCTTGCCATTTAAAATTATAATTTAGTTGGTACTCAACCTTTAGGATATAATTTAAATAGGACATTTCGATTGTCTGTCATTGTACAGAACGTCGGATCTACAATGAACTTAGAATTTATCATTTAGAAAATCTGCTTTTGCGTGTATATATATAACACATGGGCTGAAAAGTCCCGGGCCTAACACATAGATGACGCTAGTTTTATTGCAGTCACCTTTCTCTCAGTTAGTACTAACCTTCAAAAGATAGCTGTTAAAATTTCATGATATTCTATTCATTAGTTTGTGAGTTATTGTGCTAAGAGTCACGCTACTTTTATTATTTTCAAAACAATGGATCAAAAACAATGTCGTGTTTTAATTTTACACTGCTTCTTGATGGGAAAAAATACCGTTCAAGCGAAGCAATGGCTCCGCTCCATCAGAAACAACAATAAAACGTTGGTTTGCTGACTTCAAACGTGGTCGTAGAGACACCGATGATGCAGAACGCAGTGAACGTCCAAATAAGGCGGTAACACCAGAAAACATCAAAAAAATCCACAAAATCGTTTTGAATGATCGAAAAGTGAAGTTGCGTGAGATAGCTGACATCGTAAAGATATCAAAAGAACGTATTGGCTTCATATAGCATGAGCATTTGACTATGAGAAAGCTCTGTTCAAAGTGGGTGCCGCGTTTGCTCACTGTTGACCAAAAACAAGAACGTGTCGATGATTCTGAGCATTGTTTAGCCATGTTTAAACGTAACAGACCTGAATGTTTGCGTCGATATGTGACAATGGATAAAACATGGATCCATCACTTCACTCCGGAATCAAAACGATCGTCATCTGAGTAAACAACAACTGGTGAACCTCGTCCAAAGCGCCCGAAAGCACAACAATCGGCTGGAAAGGTTATGGCCTCGGTATTTTGGGATGTGCGTGGTGTAATATTCATCGACTATCTTGAGAAAGGAAATACCATCAACAGTGAATATTATATAGCGTTATTGGAGCGTTTGAAGGCCGAAATTGCAAAGAAACGACCGCATATGGCAATGAAAAAAATTTGTTTCATCAAGACAACGCACCGTGTCACAAGTCAATCAAAACAATGGCAAAACTACATGAATTGAACTTCGAATTGCTCCCACATCCACCGTATTCGCCAGATTTGGCTCCCAGCGACTACTGGCTGTTCGCAGACCTCAAAAAATGCTCGCCGGTAAGAAATTTCGCACGAATGAAGAGGTTATCGCTGTAATTGAGGCCTATTTTGAGGCAAAAGATACATCGTTCTACGAAAGTGGTATTGAAATGTTAGAGCGGCGCTGGAATGATTGCGTTGCTCTTGATGGAGATTACGTTGATGAATAAAGCTAATTTTGAACCAAAAAAACCGTGTTTTCTTTGTTAGGCCCGGGACTTTTCAGCCCATGTGTTATATCTCGCATTGTTCCTATTTAAATAACTACCAACATAAATTTTTCTCGAAGACGAAAAGGAGAAAGTAGCTATTTAGGTAGAGGTTTCTGAGTGGTAGGGAACTCGGTGAGTGGTAGGGTCTGAATTTACGCAACCCGTCAACGTAAGAAATCATAGGAACAAATAAACTATTCAGTAGAATAGTAGAATACCGTAGCATTCGATTTTTATTTTTGACTTTGGTAAAATTGCAGGGAAAGCTTACGAGAGTTCACTATCTTTTTTTTAAAGTCAATTATTTAAGAGTTACTCAGTCCCTTTAAACTTTTCGAATTGGCGTAGTCCATTAGCGTAAATATTCGTTATATAAAATTAGTTTCCTTGAACCTCCAACTGAAACTGATGACTAACGAATTTTGCGTCCACAAATCCGTGTAATTTACTTTACATATTTCAAGCAACACATGTAATATTAAATACGATAGCTCTCCTTAAGATTTACATATTCCTTTCGTTTTTTTTTTCGCTTTATCGCGACGAACTCATCTCACCGACTCGTCAGCCAAGAAAAACACGAAATACGTCCGTCCGAGATTCCGTTCGTCCGTCCAGTTTACTCCTTTGTTTCGCCCTCAATGTGTCTGTGTTGCGCGCCGTTTTGCTCCTTTTTGTTTTCGCTCCCGCTTTCCCCGCTACCTTATTCCTTTCCGCTGTTGTCCGTCGTGTCTTCTCTTATTTTTAATCAAAATCTTACCGTAACAGAGCGAAACATAAATATTAAGTTATAAAATAAAGGAGAAGCGGTTTTGTACTGTTTTACTAAATATACCAGTTTTCTGCGGGCGTCCGTGTTAGCGTTCAACGCCGATTTACTCGCTGCCTAGCAGTCGTGAGCATCGAAATGAGCGTAATGGTGTACGAGGGCGACTTGAAATGTTTCCGGAATCGACAAGAATTTTTTATTTTATTTTTATTCTTCAATGTAGACTCTTCGTAGATCAATATACTTTCTCAAACGGCGCTTCAGTCTCTTTAAACCGTCGGAATATTATGATGTTTCGAGGTCCACGAAATAGCCATCTGTAGCAGCGATGACCTCCTCATTTGAGGCAAATCTCCTTTCTCTCAGTAACTTTTTTCGGGTTTGGGAATAGGAACAAGTCGTTGGGGGCTAGATCCGGTGAAAATGAAGAATGAGAGACTAATTCACAACGCTAATCATTCAATTTGGATACGACAATGTGGGATGAATGAGCCGGTGCATTGTCGTGGTGGAAAAACACCCAAACGAATCCGTTTCTCCTTCAATACTGCATCGAATCTGGTCAATAAACCGCTGTACTATTGCCCAGCGATCGTCATTCCCTTCTGCAGATAGTCGATGAGGAGGATCACACCTAGGGAATCTCAAAAAGTGACGATGGAACGGTCTTTGCTTTCTTCTGAAAGTCCACTGCTTCGACTATGCGTTGGTCTCCGGTATGTAGTGGTGGATCCAGGTCTCATCCACGGCTACGAAACGCACGAGGAAATCCCTTGGATTTCGTTGGATCCTGGCCAGCTTTCCGAAACGGTCACCCAATTTCGTTTTTGTTGTGGTGTGAGTAAACGCCGTACGCATCGCGCCGAAAGCTTTTTCACACCCAAAATTTCATATAGGATATAATCAACGTGTTCTTCTGAGATGCCTATTGTCTCTGTTATCTCTTTCATCTTCAATCGGCGATCTGCTAACACGACATCATGAATCTTGTCGACCATTTCATTGTTGGTGGCGATTTCTAGGCGTCCAGTGCGTGTTCCGTCACGTGGCGACGTTCAAACTCGCTCACCCAGAAGCTGATGGTCGCAAATGATGTGGTACATTCGCCATACACCTCTAGCAAAATATTTCGAATTTCCGTTGCCGTTTTCCCAGCCATCCAGAAGTGTTTTATCACTGCACGAAATTCGATTTTATTCATTGCCTAACTTGCTACACAAAACACACTCTTAGAGATTAACTATTGATAGTAGACGTCTGAAATTTTGACAGTTCCCATAAAGGAGGTTGCCCTTGCCGACCAAGGAGTCCATTTCAACCTTCGTGCGTAATCTCTTGGTGATTCCAGAAACATTTCAGATCGCCCTCGTATAGTGTACAATATTCAGTTAATTGGAGAAACCATATAGATATAGTTTGGAAGAAATTTCTATACATGATGTGTTGAGTGTGGCAAATCTATTTAACTGCTATTGTCATCTAGAATCTAGAGATCTTTTAGGGTAGTAGTAAGGAACGGTTAAATCATAATCGGACATGTAGAAGCCACTTCAAAGTCAAGTCAAGTCAGTCTGAGTTACGCAACTTTTTTCTGTTTACAAAAAAACAGTGCATAAACGATTACTTGGGACTTATAGTATAGAAAAGTTTCTTAATCTCTAACTATCTATTTAATCTGGTCTTTAAAATCAAGTCCCTATGATTTCTTTCACAAAAAGAAAATCATCGTATAGCGTTGATACTGCAGCCACTTTAATTGCCCCATACAGTAAATCTAACGTATTTTATCCACAAAGCATGAAGAACGAAGAAGTATCTTCGTATAAGACATCGCGCACATATTAGATAAAACCTAGAACAACAGCAACGACAACAAGAACCACAATACCAACAACACAATAACAACAGCGCGTTTCTTTTCGCCGACACGATGCGACGGCGATACACGTTCGCCGTCCTTGTCTATTATCTCGGCATGAAGGGAACGCCGTCATCGACCGACGCCGTCCTTGTCGCGCCAAGGGAGTTCCCGACAAAGCTGCATAGAGCCCGTTCTGTGGCGTATTAGTAATGAATGCGTAAACTGTTTGTTGTGTTGGCAACACTGGTTGGAATGCGGTCGCGGGCGGCGGGGGTCCCTCCGCGCGTCGACTTCGAACGTTGCTGCTGCTGCTGCTTTTGCTGCCGCTGGTGCTGATGTCGTGTCGTCTGCTCCTCTGTTAGTCTTCTTCTTTATCCGTTTGCGTTTCGAGATTCTCCCCGTCTCCCGTTCTGCGTTGCGTCCGTTACGTTTCGGATCTTCCGTCTTCCTCTCGCGCGCCTTATACGGACGTTTAGAGGTGTATATGTGCGCTCCGCTGTTTGTTCTGGAGCGGACCCGATTTAATCAATCGAAAGGCAGCGATTACCGAAGAACGAGGAGCAACACCGACCGACGGTTCAAAGCGGTTCGTCTCCGCGACTGTTTGCGTCGTCCGCTAGCTAGCCGCCTGCCATTCTGTTCTCGTCGGGTTGCCGCGCGATTCCGAGGGTTTTAGCGATCGTTAACGGTCGCTAGGTCATTTCGATTCCAAGTGCCGCACCGCTGTCTTTTCCGACTCTTCCCTTGCTGACCTTTTAGTTTCTTTTTTTTTTGACGGTATGTCAATGAAGCATGGAACAGGTCCATCTGTCTAGAATTTCTTTAAAAAGGCGAATACTATGAAGACTAGTGTTAGGCAAAATTTAATCAAAGTTTCGACTAATAGTTGAAAATCGATGGGTAAATTACTTAATAACAGTTAAATACTAATGATTGAGTTAGTTTCCTTCTCTAATTTTAGAATATTAAGTATTTCAGTAATTTCTCTGCAATCTAGTTATCGATATCTTCAGTTGCATACGCGCTTTGACGTATTTCAAATGGCTTCAACATCACTTTTAAAATTTCATCGCTAGTATACTTTGCAACTCCTTTGAAGGCAAGTAGGATAGGGAATGACGGTTCAAACTCTTCCATTGTACGTACCATCACATTCACCACAGACTGTTTTTACCGATCGGTTCTTTCGTCCACATGGGCTGAAAAGTCCCGGTCCTAACACATAGATGACGCTAGTTTTATTGCAGTCACCTTTCTCTCAGTTTGTACTAACCTTCAAAAGACAGCTGTTAAAATTTCATGATATTCTATTCATTAGTTTGTGAGTTATTGCGCTAAGAGTTACGGTACTTTTGTTATTATCAAAACAATGGATCAAAAACAATTTCGTGTTTTGATTTTACACTGCTCCTTGATGGGAAAAAATACCGTTCAAGCGAAGCAATGGCTTGAAAAGTGTTATGGGGACTCCGCTCCATCAGAAACAACAATAAAACGTTGGTTTGCTGACTTCAAACGTAGTCGTAGAGACACCGATGATACAGAACACAGTGGACGTCCAAATAAGGCGGTAACACCAGAAAACATCAAAACAATCCACAAAATCGTTGTGAATGATCGAAAAGTGAAGTTGTGTGAGATAGCTGACATCGTAATGATATCAAAAGAACGTATTGGCTTTATATTGCATGAGCATTTGAGTATGAGAAAGCTATATTCAAAGTGGGTGCCGCGTTTGCTCACTGTTGACCAAAAACAAGAACGCGTTGATGATTCTGAGCAGTGTTTGGCCATGTTTAAACGTAACAAACCGGAATTTTTGCGTCGATGTGTGACAATGGATGAAACATGGATCCATCACTTCACTCCGGAATCAAAACGATCGTCATCTGAGTGGACAGCAACTGGTGAACCTCGTCCAAAGCGCCCGAAAGCACAAACAATCGGCTGGAAAGGTTATGGCCTCGGTATTTTGGGATGTGCGTGGTGTAATATTCATCGACTATCTTGAGGAAGGAAATACCATCAACAGTGAATATTATATAGCGTTACTGGAGCGTTTGAAGGCCGAAATTGCAAAGAAACGATCGCATATGGCAAAGAAAAGAATGTTGTTTCATCGGGACAACGCACCGTGTCACAAGTCAATCAAAACAATGGCAAAACTACATGAATTGAACTTCGAATTGCTCCTACATCCACCGTATTCGTAGTGGTATTGAAATGTTAGAGCGGCGCTGGAATGATTGCGTTGCTCTTGATGGAGATTACGTTGATGAATAAAGCTAATTGTGAACCAAAAAAATCGTGTTTTCTTTGTTAGGCCCGGGACTTTTCAGCCCATGTGTTATCACCACAATTTTTTATCTTTCAATTCTGCTTGAATTCCTCTTTCAACATAGTCACGAACAGATGGCATAAAGTTTCTTAACGATATAAATATATCCAAATACTTACTCCCGAAAGAGGCATATGCTTGTTGGTCTTGTAAAGTGAACGGATTGCAGAACAGTGTTTTATACTTTTTAGATAGCGTTCACACTTCCACCTGCTGGTACACGTCAAATAGTTGTCGCACTTTACACATTTAATTCTATCGTGTTCGTATTCCAAATCCGGCATACTCGCCATTCTAGTTTGTTCGAAATACGCCGAACAGTCGAATAATACTGAACAAGCCTGCCGCGAGCTTCGCCCTTCCACGTTGTTCTCCGCACGGCACTGAGACTTGCCCCGCCTTGCCGGCACTACACATAACAGCGCAAGAGTTTTATCTCGGTGTTTAATGTTATGTCATGACCTGTGAACAGTTTTTTCATTTTATTTTAAGTAGCCCTGGCCTTTTCGAATCTGCTACGTATTTCTTGTGAGTGGCCCCATTGTTCATTTCCAGTACATCCGAGACAGGTAAAACAGCTCACTCGTTCTATCCGTTTTTGATTCTTCGTTAGATGACTGTGCTACCCATAAGAAAAACTTCATGGTACGGAGCCATGCGTGATAAAACAAGGAAGAAAAAGCCTAAACTATAAGACTAAAAATTTACTACTGACAGTTGTGGATAATAATAATAATAATTCATCATTATTTCTTCGCTAAGCATTTGTTTTAGGTTTGTTTGTAAGCAACACAATCGCAATCCTTACGAGCGATAATTAACATGCTTATTATGTGAAATTACACACATTTACACGTGCATTAAACGCTCAAAACCCGAGCGCAACCTTCGAAGTGGTCGCTGGGATGCATGGCTTGCGTGAGTGTTATATTTAAAAACAATTACAGATGTGTAGACGTTTGTCGTCGTCTCGGCCACCTTTGATTGACCTTAACGCGTTCTATTTGCGATCAGGGTCCGTCGAACATAGCGCAGATCACACCGACCGGGGCGGCGAGGAGAAAAAGTAAAAAGAAATAATTAAACTTTGTTATTTTCGCGGGACAAGCGAAACCGAATAACAGATTCGTATTTAGACCATTGTTGTCGCGCGAAGTGCATATTTATATATATACATATATACACGTATATACGTATATATATATACGTGTATATGTAGATGAACTTGTTCGTAGGTACATTCATGGCCTAAAAATAACCTCGCATGCACTTCGTTTTACTTCTTCAATGTATTGTATGCATGCATATATGTTACACGTATACATACGCTTACATACCGGCAACGTGTTGTTTGTAACTTGACATCAAGTGGTACGTTTTTAAAAGTCCATCGCGACGATGGTGGCGGATGATATGCTGTACGTGTAAAGTTGAAGAAATAGCGCGTTTGATATAAACGCTGCCCCCAAAAGAGGTTGAATCATCAAGAGGCAATAAAATAATACAGTTCGATTAGCAGCTGATTGTTATTTATCGTGACTTAAGCAGCATCATTTTGAACTACAGTCAAACCTGGATAACTGAGAGCTCAAGGCACCGCGATCTCTTTTTCTCTTATAGTGGTTTCTCACTAACCCGAGTTTCTAGCTTACAGAGTTATAGAATGGGGTCTGTCTCACTTATAGAGGTCTATAAAAATACGGCAAATATGACGTAATTAGAAACAAAATACGTGTATGTATGGGTATTACATATTTATTGAAATAATAGCTGAACATAAATGTTTAATCTAAATAATATTATAACAACATTTATTTGAAAAAAATCTGTTAATTTCTTTTGCGATTCTGTTTTTAGATTTTGTGTATATTTTTCAAGTTCATAAATTTTATCAAATATGGTTTGATCAACCGCCGCATATTCATAAAATTTGTGGAGCGTCTCCAATGCCTTTAAAGCTTCTCGCTTTGTTGGAATTTCCTCCATCTCTCTATCCAAAATGTGTGATTGGCTGGCTTCATTTTCACTGTCATTTTCGTTAGTACGCGAGCTCACACAGTTTTGGACGATATCGTCTTTGGTGTACTCTCCGGCGGTAGCCACGTCGCCGTCAATCTGTACGAAGTCTTCAAAGGTTGGCGTCGACACATTACCAGTGGTATTGTGGGACACGAGCTTGGCCCATTCTTCACTGCTAAGTGCAACTTCAAGCTCATTGTCAAGTTCAACCTCATTTTGCTCGATCAGAAAGTCTTGGTTAGCTGGACAGATACTGAACGCTGGGTTCATTATTATTATTTAGATTAAACTGCTTCAAGAAAGCTGGTTTCTTGAAGCAGTTTTTGACAGTTACGTCACTCACTGCATACCATGCTCTTCTTGCAAATTTCATAGCCAGCAGTACACTTATCTCAGGGCTAATGTTCTCTTCCAAGCAGGTAAGCGTATGCTTTATAACTTCTCTGCGATAAACCCGTTTGAATGTATGGATGATACCTTGATCTAAAGGTTGAAGTTTACTGGTGGTATTAGCAGGGAAATATATAACTTTGACATTTGCAAGTGTTGGTAAGTCCGTATGAGCAGTACAGTTGTCAATAAAAAGCAAAATATTTTTTTGCTTGTTTTTCATTTGCTTGTCAACTTTTTTTAACCAATCTTTGAACAATTCCTTAGTCATCCCAGCTTTTGTATTACTCGCATAATCCACGGGTAGAGTCTTGACACCTTTAAAGCATCTAGATCGCTTAGATTCCCCAATGATTGGAAAAGGGAGTTTGTCTCAACCGGTCATGTTAACACATTGATGAATAGTAAGGCGTTCCTTGCTTTGTTTACGTCCGTGGCATTTTTCGCCCTTGAAAATGAATGTTTTGTCTGGCAGACATTTAAAGAACAAAGCAGTTTCATCGGCGTTATAAATATTGTTTGGATCATATCCTCTTAAAAGATTCGGCAAATCTTCAGTCCATTGGTCACATACTCCCTGATCCACAGATTTACTTTCTCCGGCTGCTTTTTTGAAAGTTATATCATGGCGTTTTTTAAAACCCTCTAACCAGCCGTTACTAGCTGAAAAGTTCTGGATTCCTAATTTTGTGGCGAAGTCTTTAGATTTTTGTTTCAGCAGTGATCCATCTATGGAAATGTTCTTATCGAGGGCACTTTTTAACGTTGGGAAACTCAGAAAGCCGGCTTCTCTTGATATTTCCGTGTCCCTCAGAGCACTGAGATTTAATTAATTCTTTTGATTTTATAATTTTATAATAGGTGGATTCTGCTAAGCCAAAGTCACTCTGTATTTGTTTTCGTAATTTCCCAGATTCAAAAGCATTCACAATTTTTAGTTTATCACGTAAAGACAACACATTGAGTTTTCGTTTAGACATTATGGGTAAGTACTGTAACTTTCTTCGCTGCTGCTGTTTATGAACTGACTGCTACAAGCACATTTGGCTTTTTGTATAGAATGAGTTCCTCGAACTATAATAACAAAACAATAAACAGACGGGCATTTGGTTTGAATTAAATAAAAGTCCCTGGAAATTTAAGCATGAGTCATAAATAGCATAGTAGTCATAAACGCGTTTAACTGTCGCTTATAGAGGTATAGGCAGGTATCAATCTCACTTGAAGAGGTTCAGGCGTGAAAAATGACTGTCACTTATACAGGTTTTATGTTTCTCACTTATGGAGGTTTTAGGAGGGCAAAATGACGGGACCTGGTAAATACTCTCATTAATAGAGTTTTCTCGCTTACCCAGTTCTCACTTACTCAGGTTTGACTGTATTAAGAACTACAGTGAAATTTCCATATTGGAAACATCCTGTAGGAGTATTAGTGAAATATACAGTATGTAAGAAAATGAGGTTTTGATTTGTTTTATTAGGTCGGTTTTGCTAGCCATACATCAATATTAAATCAAATTTTACAAATCAACCATAAGAATATTGATAATTTTAAAGTTCTTCACGGAACAAGATTTTAATCTAGAAAAATCTTCTTCTTCCTCCTCCTTTTTACACGTGCTAGGTAGCCTACTGCCTGTTTTCTTCCTATTCCTCTTCGGATTTTAAGCTCCAACATTCTTTCCAGCGTTTTTATGGTTTGCCCTGATTCCTTTTTCCGCCAAAGTTATTTATTTTAACACTCTTTACCACGCTATCATCAACCATTCTGCTTACGCGCATGTTCCCGCATTTTCCCACGTCCTGTATTTGGTTTTGTTATCGTAGGTGTGCGGTTTAGCATTGTTTCAGTAGCGTATGTCATTACGGGCCTTACAGCTGATTTCTAAACTCACACTTTGCTTTATATTTTAAGGTATTCCATAGAATGTCTCTTAAACAGCCCGAGACTTTGCCTTCATCGTTTGTTTCACTATCTAGATTTCCAGAGCTTATTATATCAGCTTCCAAGTATTTGTTTTTTGACCAGTTTTTGAAAAATGGAATCGTTATGACGTTTTTTCATTCGCTTGGTATTTTCTGCTCGGTTATGATGTTTCCAAAGAGTTTCAATAGTTCTTTTTCTAGGTTTTCTGCACTATATTTCAGCATTTTATTTGTTATCGCATCGGATCTTGGATCTTCGCGATTTTTAAGTTGTTTTAAGATGTTTTTTTATCGTTTTCTGTGTTAGTTCTATGTTTGTGTCTTGTTCTTCATCTTCCTCAACCATGCTTTCCTTATTGTCTTTGTATACTTTTTACGAAATATGTCTTCTGCTCCTCTACGTTTAGAAAAAGCAAATTTTCTAATATTTTTACGTTTTGTTTGCATGGTTGATAAACCTAAAATTCTTTGCTCTTTTGGTAAATTGTTAAAATGGTAATTTTCATTGCTCCAAAATAATACTCATAAAAATACTGAGTCAAACCTAAAACATAAAAATTCTTGAAGGAACTTAATTTATGGTGCAAATAAACACCAGAAGACTCGCCCCCACAGCGTCAAACGTATTTGTCATCTCCCATTGAAGACGCACGCCTCCGTTCGATAAAAACGCGTCTTACCACGTTTCCAAACAAAAATCGAAAGTCCACCGTGAGGCGGAGAGGCGCTAAAAGCAGATGCAGAACAAATAAAGTCGTTACGAACGGATTTAAGAGGTTATAAATTCCCTTAAGCTTACGTAAGTTACCGGTTTAGCATTATAAAGAATAATTGATTTCAATTTAAACCGTACCCTTTCCGCTAACATCTACATACCTACTGGGGAAATTTCGTCGTGGGCAGGCTACCTCAGCCGATACCCTGTTTATGCCTCGCGACAATTGCCGTAGGTATGTAGGTGATTACGACCGATAAAATTAATATACAGTTTCGATTTCGGATAATTTTATTGGCTTGTTTATCGGATTTTACGAAAATATCGTGGTATTTGCAATAAAGACGATTAGTAAATATCTCCTAATGGAAGTGTATTTATTATTTTCGAATTGTAGCATGTTAAACATCCAATATTTATTTATTGTTTCCCTTTTCTCTTACGTGTGCCGAGGTCTAATTTCAGACAACCAAAAGATATTCTAAACTTTCCTCTTTCGCTACTCAGGAAATAATGTTATAGATTTTTCTTAAGAGATTTTCAGGTTATTCTAAAATTAAAATGTAGTACTGATACTCCCTGAGGATAACTGTATAAAAATTTTAGGTATATGGATATCAACTAACACATGCACTGTCTAACAAGTAAATTACGAATAATTTAATCATAGAACACTTCTTAAATGGTAGCAGCATTAGAAACGCACTGAAGTTCAAGCAAATCGGACGATAGCTAAGCTTCCTTCCTTTTCCGGGACCCTGTATTGCTTTGAATCAAGTCACACGATCGGCCCCGTGTCGTGAAATGTATCCTTGTGCTCTTCCTCTTGTGTCGATTCTTCTTTTTGACGTTAGATCTTTTTACATGGTTAAATGACCATTTCTCAAGACAAAAAAGGATTTAAAAGACGATGCAAGACCTGGACGCCCACAAGGTAAAATACCAATAGAGAAACCGTTCCATAAATTTTGACGGTTGAGTTAGAAAGAAATGTGTGTGCACGTTTTGTTCCACATAAGTTGAATGAAGACCAAAACATTGCTCTGTAACGCATTGTAGAGATTTCATTCAAGCTGCTGAAAACGATCCAGATTTTGTTGATCTATCACAACTGGTGATGAGACATGGTGCTTCAAGTATGACCCTGGAGCTAGGCACCAATCTACACAATGAAAGGCGAGTCAAAATCACAAAAATTACGCTTCTAGAAGTTAAGAATAGAGACAATGCTGATTACTTTTTATGATGCAAAAGGTATTGTCCACAAGAACTTTCTCTTGTCATTAGGGTAGGGGTAGATGTATCGGAAGGAATTCGTCATAGTTTAGTATCGTTACAACTATGCCTCGCTTACAAGGTTCGAGTGATATTAGCGACTTCACCCGGGGTCGCATCGTTGGCCAGAATGAACGCGGCGCTTCGCAACGTAAGGTAAGTAATTTTTAAATATTCCGTTGTCCATAGTTAACCGTGTGATTACATAATTTCAACGCAAGGAAAAAACAACAGTGGAGCCAAGACCAGGTCGTGCCGGACCTTCTGAAAGAAGTAAAAGGGTGCTTGTGCGCGAAGTGTTAAGAGAACCGCGAAAAAGTACAGCTTAGCTTGCGGCAACTTCACAGAAAAGTCACTACAGTGTGGGGATGTATAAAAGGGTGGCAAAGAAAAAACCTCTCCTTACGGCGTTTCAAAACCGGCGCCGAATGGCTTGGGCAATCGAAATGCGAACGAAGCCCGAAGAGTTTTGGTGGTCTGTCATTTTTTCAGACGAAAGCAGATACTGCTAATTCAGTGATAGTGGTCGTACGTGGGTACGGAGACGTTCATCACAGCAACTGGACGACAAATTTTTGCATCGGACGGTGAAATACGGCGGTGTGAACATCATGGTGTGGCGCGATATGATATGGTGGAAGATTGCAATTAGTAATCTGCGACGGAAAAATAAATGCGGCAAAATATATCCAAATATTAACAGAAGGACTACTACCGATATTCGACAACGCCATTTTATCTAAAGAAGACGTCACTTTTATGGAGGATGGAGCACCCTGCCACAAAGCAAGAACAACAACCACATGGAAAGAGGAACAGGGGATTCGGATTTTACCATGGCCATCCGATAGAGAATGTTTGGCACATAATCCAGACAAATATGGCGAAACGACCACGAAAACACAGCAATAAGGAAGAACTCGTGGCAGCTGTTACATAAGAGTGGTTAAATATTCCAGAAGACACCATTAATCATTTAATAGATTCTATGCCACGACGACTCGCAGCACTTCACGCAAGTAAAGGTGGATCGACAAAATATTAGTCTAATTTAAAAATGTTAAAATATTTTGTATATATAACAAGAATAGAATCTTTTTTTTAATTATTAGGTGTCTATTTTATTCTGTCACCCTAGTGTATTCTACTTCATACATTTTATATATTATATTTATTAAATATTGAGTATAGAATCGTAAGATAGTAAAACTTAAATAGTCTAACTTGTTGGAATTTGGATTTTCCATTTTCTCCATTTGGATATTGGATATATATTTTAAAACCATTAATTGAATTCTAAACCGAATTCAAAATTAGCAAAATAAGATCAACAGTGCACCCTTGAAGATTGAAAATACTGCCACCAAAATGTAACTGCAGTCGATCAATACGCCCTACAAATGATTCTAGAAAGAGAAAAAGTAAACATAAATTTCCCTACGAAGCTCCTTCTACAAAGTAATTCATATGCAGATTACTAAACCAAGAGGCAGAAGGAGAAAAAAGAAACGAAGAAAGAAACTAAACGAAAAGTTCCCTTACATACGTATTACTTCACCTTCAAAACAGACAGACCGATATCTGTTCCATCGACGAGTTCTTGAACTGTGACATGCTCGCGTTCGTTGCCTTTTGTCTGTACGTAGCTTAAGTAGTAAGTTAGGCGTCTTGTCTGTAGTCTGTATAGCGAACCTTCGGAGTTGTAGTACGTGTACGTATATACGGAGTTCGTGTGTTTATATTATCCGATGCAAATTTGTAAACTTCGTCTTTATTAAACGAATCAGAATGCATAACGTCTTATTTCGCAGACGCCAGGCAGACAGATACGTACTCGTGCATTGTACGGAGCGCTCGCGACTGGAAATTATTCTTATTGTCAGCCATCCGCGTACGTATACAAAGGGGTTCATTTCGCCCGAAGATCTTGCAACGATAAGCGATGAACGTCGAATTGGTAAAATGAAGCGATGCCTTTTCGCGAACGTATTTCTTTAGATTTCGACAGGACGCGACGTATTTTAGGAGTAATGCACCATTTATCAGAAAATTAATCAGAAACAGGTCGGATCGGGAATACCAGATCTCGCTGGGAAGTCTATGAAGTGCAATAGAACTTTCGAATCTGTATTACTGATTAAGATCCAAAAACTGCAGTGTCTCACAAACTTTTGAGTTTACACGCTCCGCTATAGCCCAGAGCCAGTTAGCTGCGCTGTCGCCCGGAGGCGCTCTCTTGTAAAAGTTTTACCCAAAATACAGAATACGCTTTTATCTACTGTGATATTTTTAAGGCAACTATTAGGTTAGGGTTATGTTAGTATCCGATCAGCGTTGGTTAGTGTCAGTTGGCATTGCTAATGTATTTCGACTATTGAGTATCGATCTTGGTCTACTTCAAGGCATATTATTTGCTCAGAGCGTATGCGTTGTTATTAGTAGTGTTGTTCGTTTTCTATTTATAACTATAATCTGCAGTTAATCAGTTGATGGTATAACAAAAAGAGAAGCTGTTCTGCATCGTTTCTCTAATCCGCATCACGACTGGGCTTTATTTAAGCAATGGGTTTCCTTAACAGGAATCAGAGATTTAACAAAACATCATGTGTCTACTGTACTTGAATCAAGGCGAATATGTTATATGCATTTAAAAAACACTGATTTCTCAGGAGCAACACTTCATGCAGGCGTAATCTTCAATCTCAATTTACCACGTATTTACTTTAATATTGTATATATAAAAAATCAACCTATTTTTAATATGAAATATTGCATGTACGTCAACTATTATACTTATTACAGAACTACTAAGCCCAGGGAAAAGTTTGACCACAAAAAACACTCATTTTCAAGTACTTTTATAAAGGTTAATGTCATTCCATTTATGTTTAATATCTGTCAACGCTATTTTAGAACAACCATCAACTTCTTACCTACCAAAGAAGAGAATATTTTTAGAAAGCGAAGCAGTCTTTATCAGAGACAGGTAAAGACTGCTTCTCACATCCTTATCTCCACATAAACATAAGAATATAATGACTATTTTAGCTCAAGACTACAATTGCCTAGATATGTTTGAATAATTGTAATGTTGAAATGAATACGTAGGCTTCCACGGCCAGAGTTAGTAATAAACGAACTACTTCCGGAATTGGACCGTGCCATGGCGAAATATATATAAACAAAGAAATAAAAGTAAGAGGAGGAAGAAAAATAAGAAGAAAAAGAGATAAAAAAGAATGATAGGAAGGAACGTGAAATAGAAAGAAAGGTGAAAAGAATAAGAGAAGGAAAGAGAGACAGAGGAGAATAGGAGAAACCAAAGTGGCACTTTAACTCGACGTGTAAACCACGCTAGAGGTGAAAACCAATTGTAATGTTAATTTGATGTCTAGTCTTACTTATGTATTTTAGACGACCTATATATAGTAATACCACGTCCAAGCTAATAAATTTTGCAAATTCCTGTGAGTTTTTGACACTATATTACGTTTTCTCAAGAATTTCCTGACAGGGTTGGCCAAAGATTGCAATGGAATATGTTGTTTATGGTAAATCATAAATTTAGTAATCAAAAATTCTATTTCGTATTTAATTTAAAGTATTAAGAATGACCAACTGAAGAACGAGAAAGAAAATATTAATTTGTTAAGAAACACAACGACAATAAGTTAAAATAAATCTCATCGTTTACTTTCTAAAATACCGACACAAAATACAATTTCTAACTAAATTCATATACTTTCACATCTTTACGCTACTACTGTAGAAAAAAAAAGCTATACATATAACATAATAGACGGTCATAACAACGTTAAGTGAATTAGATAACAATACTAGCCAGATTATTTCGAGAAACAACGCCCCTCATTCTACCATTATAGCTCCAATTTATACGGTGCTCATATACAATCATCAGCCGTAGTGTACGCAACGAAAATAAACAGTTTTCTCATAAGGCGACGCGCACACAAAGCCGCAGCTCCTCGTTTTTGTGTGCAGCGGTGTGAATACATATCCGGAATTTTATATTCATTTCGTAGGAACTTATTCATAAAAAAACAAATTGTATTCTTCCTTAATGTAAGCTAAGTATTGTAATGAATAACTTTGGAGTTTGAATAATTCAAAAAAATGATTTATAGAGTGAAACGATAGGCAATATTTTGAAGCGAAACTTGATCAAGTTTTTCAATACCTTAATAGGTTGATAAATATTCGAGCGTTGGAAAAGTTATAAAAATAATCTTATAATATTTATATGATCACGGCCATCTATGCATATGTTATAATTTGTTACTCAATTTGTATGTTGTGGAATATTGAACGTCCATTACACCGGACGAAAAGCTGCGAGCTCTTGATTTCATTCTGGGGTGATTCGAGCATCGCCATGGTTTTACGACGAAACGGTCTGCAGTATCTAATCTTGCTGTTATTATGCAGTTCTTATCTGAGTGTTTAGATGATGGCGAATGCGTCAATGTCATATACACAGCCTTTTCGAAAACTTTTGATCGCCTAAATCATACCATTGACACTTGACGTTATCGCAATCCCTTTTAAAATCCTACCTCTCTAATAGAATATAATCTATTAGCTATAAAAAGCTATACAAAAGAAATTTGTAGTAGTACTTAGAGAAGGGTAGAGAATACCGCTAGATAGAGCTAGCGCACAATCACCCTGCGGGATAACATGCGTATCTCTCAGCTTTGTTAACTTATAGAAATCTTATTTCATCCTTCTCTTACTCACAATTACTGCAATCGATACGTCGAAAGTGCGCTCATGGTAGTTATTTATACGTAGGCGCAACGTTAAGAACCGTTCGGTTACATACGCGGATGCCTGTACAAACACGAAGATCGTTGAGTGCGTTGGCTGCATTCTTCCACTCTTTTCTCGTTCTGCTGACGATTCGATCGGTTTGCTCGCATCTTTTAACCGTATATGTGTATCTCGTGTCCGCTTTTGTTCTTCTCGGCTAGCGTTCTCCGTCTCTCTCTGCCGCTCGCCAATAGATCTTCCGTCTCGACCTCGACTCAGCGCCGAGTTGCTCCCACTTCACGACGGCGCGTCCTCCGCTTCTGCTTCTTTCTTCTTCGCCCTGCTTCTTCTTCCTCGTCGTCGTGGTCAAGGTGGATGCTCGTCTTCTCGACCAGCTAACGAACGTCGTCGCGCTTTTCGTCCTCTTCGTGATGCTCTTGCGCGCCGAGTCGCGTTCTCACAGAGGTCGCTGACTCGCCGGCCAGAGGCCAAGCAAAACAAAACGCACAAGTTGACGCTTCTTCTTCTTCTTCTTCGTCATTTTCTTCTTCGATCTTCTTCGTCTTCTCGTTTCATTCGGATCGCTGCCTTCGTTTTCGTTAGATCCGGATATGGTAGGTGCTTTGATAACGATTTGAGACGAACAGGGATGACAGGCTAAAGATGCGGAATTCGTCTTTGCCTCACTCGTTTGTTGTTGCGGAATTCTTCAAGATCGTTTTGAAAAGTTTAAAGCCTTACCAAAAATTTGATTTTTTTTATTTTTTAGTGGATAGCATTTTTTATAGAAATTTAAGAGTTTAAATTACGTTTATTTAAGTAGGATTTTTGTTTAGGAGAAAATGAGGGTTAACACTAAAATTTTATTAAATTAAGACCAAAATGAAAGTTGCAGTTTTATTTGAGTTGAGAGTTCGGGTCGATGTTTTTATTTAGAAAAGGAAAAATTGATTATAAGACATGGGCTGAAAAGTCCCGGGCCTAACACATAGATGACGCTAGTTTTATTGCAGTCACCTTTCTCTCAGTTAGTACTAACCTTCAAAAGACAGCTGTTAAAATTTCATCAATTCTATTCATTAGTTTGTGAGTTATTGTGCTAAGAGTCACGCTACTTTTGTTATTTTCAAAACAATGGTTCAAAAACAATTTCGTGTTTTAATTTTACACTGCTTCTTGATGGGGAAAAAATACCGTTCAAGCGAAGCAATGGCTTGAAAAGTGTTATGGGGACTCCGCTCCATCAGAAACAAGAATAAAACGTTGGTTTGCTGACTTCAAACGTGGTCGTAGACACACCGATGATGCAGAACGCAGTGGACGTCGAAATGAGGCGGTAACACCAGAAAACATAAAAAAATCAACAAAATCGTTTTGAATGATCGAAAAGTGAAGTTAGCTGACATCGTAAAGATATCAAAAGAACATATTGGCTTTATATTGTGTGAGCATTTGACTATCAGAAAGCTCTGTTCAAAGTGGGTGCCGTGTTTGCTCACTGTTGACCAAAAACAAGAACGTGTTGATGATTCTGAGCAGTGTTTGGCCATGTTTAAACGTAACAAACCGGATTTTTTGCGTCGATATGTGACAATGGATGAAACATGGATCCATCACTTTACTCCGGAATCAAAACGATCGTCATCTGAGTAGACAGCAACTGGTGAACCTCGTCCAAAGCGCCCTAAAACACAACAATCGGCTGGAAAGGTTATGGCCTCGGTATTTTGGGACGTGCGTGGTGTAATATTCGTCGACTATCTTGAGAAAGGAAATACCATCAACAGTGAATATTATATAGCGTTATTGGAGCGTTTGAAGGCCGAAATTGCAAAGATACGACCTCATATGGCAAAGAAAAAAAATTTGTTTCAACACACCGACAACGCACCGTGTCACAAGTCAATCAAAACAATGGCTAAACTACATGAATTGAATTTCGAATTGCTCCCACATCCACCGTGTTCGCCAGATTTGACTCCCAGCGACTACTGGCTGTTCGCAGACCTCAAAAAAATGCTCGCCGGTAAGAAATTTCGCACGAATGAAGAGGTTATCGCTGAAACTGAGGCCTATTTTGAGGTAAAAGATAAATCGTTCTACAAAAGTGATATTGAAATGTTAGAGCGGCGCTGGAATGATTGCGTTGCTCTTGATGGAGATTACGTTGATGAATAAAGCTAATTTTGAACCAAAAAGACCGTGTTTTCTTTCTGTGTTAATGTTTAAAAGGTTTTCTATTTGCGTTTATTTTGAAATAAAAATTTAATTTGGGTGGGTGTGGGATAAAATTGGTTGAATTTGTTTCATACGAGTTAGATTGATTTCCCGGTTTTAATTAGATTGGGAAAATCTATACTATTTTGTAGGAAATGCTTATACACAGTAAAGTAATTTTACAGTATCTTTACTGGTATTTTTTACGTTAGGAAAGTTAATTAATGGTTAAAAAATTAATGTCTCTAGTGGCATAGGAGACACTGGATTTTTTCAGGCAATTGGTGCTTCCTCTATTATACATTTAACCTAGATTTGATTCAATAAATTCCATGAATTACTTATAGTAATTCCGAAACGTTTCTTTTGGATAACCTTGTATATGTATAGTAAATTTTTTTTGCTCTTCTTTGATTGTGTATTTGTACATTCTTTTCGTATCTAGACATTACAATAACAACACTTCTCCGTGTATATATGTTGATATAACCGCTCGTGGGTATATCTGCGCATAAATTAGCCATCCTTCGGGCGAGTTATTTATAGGATATTAAGCGCGTGGAGGTTTATTATTCACAAGGAAATTATTTAACGACTTCTTTGCCGGTCTCATTGATAAACGTGGAGCGGGCCCCGGCTAAAGGATAACCCTAATACGGCACGAACTCTGTCCCCCTCGCTAGCTCAACGCTAAGGCGAACGTCATCACCTCATAATCACGCCGTATTTATTAATCTAATAGATTGATCTGTTCGGGCAAATTAAACCGTGTTCTTCTCCACTCTTACGTTGACTATAGGACCGATAATACATCATCGGCGTACCTATGCGTGTGCTTTGATGCGGTAGCCGTTTCGCTATTACCGCTTTAATGACCGGTTCTTTTTTGATTTACGACGGGAGATATCCGAACCGAGCGGTGCGATGTGCGAGTCCGCTTACTCGATATTGCTGGCCGATGACTTCTTCTTCGCCGACTGGCGACACGATTAGGATAAATTGAGAAACGTAACAACGAAGAACGGCAACGCAGAGAGACGCTTCAATTGTGTCGTATTTGAGGAGGGGTTAGCGTTCAAATACAACGCGCTTCGATATCGTAAATTGAGTGGCGGCAATCGTCCTTCTAAGTGGAATGTTTTGGGAAGTTAGTGATCTGGAGCCGTAAATCTACGCCACGAAGAGTATAAGTCGATAAGTACAGGCGCTAAAGAGGGGCAGGTTTAAGTGCCGAACAACGTGGAAGGGTGAAGCGCCCGGAGAATCGAGTACCCGTATCAAAGCACGCCTTGATTAAAGCAGAATTGAAAAATAAAACATTGTGGTTATGTGTGGATCGGCACAAATATCCTGTGGTGAATGTGATGGTACGTACAATGGAAGAGTTTGTTCGATGTAGTTGAAGATGCTGGTGAGGTCTCCGAACTTGCCAGAGAATACCTTGCACCCACTACATTTGACTCTGCAGGCTGCTAGGGTTGCTTCTGACCTCAGCACCAGCTGCAGTGGCGGAAACCCAAGGATGATCTACATCGCAGCCGTTGGCGTCGAGGACATGGCCCCCGTAATGCCCAAGCAAGCAATCCTTTGGATTTTCCCAAGGATCTTGACCGCGTAGCCTTGATTGGCTTTGTGCCACCAGACTAGCGATGAATGAGTTATAGTTGGTAGTATACCCAGTGATCCATTGCTGGTTTTAGGCTCCACGTTCGACCAAACATTCCTCTGCAGGCCCAAAAGGCCTTTGTGGCTTTGTTTGTAGCGTGTTCCAGGTGTGACTTGTACGTCAATTTGGAGTCCAAAATCCCACCTAGATATTTAGCCTCTGTTGACAGCAATACTTTGGAGCCGAAAATGGACGGAGATCGGAGTTTGGGAAGTTTCCTCCTCCTGGTAAACGGTACCATAGTAGTTTTACTAGAGTTAACATTTAACACTTCTTTTCGGCACCATGTTTCTACGAGCCTGAGTGTAACTTGCAACCTTTCGCAATAGTTACTACACTTTCAGATGTTTTCAAATCTTTAGAAGCGAATACCATCTAGATTAGATGTCTTGTGCCAATTTTTAGTATTAAAATCGTAAAAGCAGAATTGAAAGATAAACAACTGTGGACAAAACAATCGGCACAAGCATTCTGTGGTAAATGTGTTGGTACGTACAATGGAAGAGTTTGAACCGTCATCTCTTACTTGCTTACAAAAGAGTTGGAAAATGTACTAGCAATGAAATTTTAAAACCGGTGTTAGGTACAAATTGGTTGTAAGTTTCAACAACCCAATTTTTAATGTTTGTGAGTGACGGTGTCATGCTTGCCACAGCGAAATTTTAAAGATGCTTAGGAAGAAGAAATGTGGTCAGACCAAATAAAAGATGGGTCTCATAACAGACAAACTGTCTAAAATCTGAAGTGAAGAAGAAGAAGAATACGATAGTTAACAAAGTTACTAATTTTATGAGTTCTACAATAACTTACAAATAAGGTTAACCCATCCAGATAACTTAACACTAGCGCCACGTTTTCTATGAACGGTCGTGTATCCAGAAACATCTAACGATCTTCACGTTCTCGAACGCCAGGTTCAGTATCCTTACGGTTTGTGTATTGACAGTTCATAACGAATATTTCGCCGGTTGTCAGCGCACCGCATCGAGCCAAGAACTGCCACGGTCGCGTACTACCATTTCTACGGTCGGCTTAGGAGATCAACGCTCACGAATTCCATTGTATCTTCATGTGAAATCTCTATTTCTCTGTTTGCTTTTCTAAAGATTCCTTCTATGACGTTGCGAGCACGGTGTACAAGTACGTAACGATATATATGTATATATATAATAGATAAATAGGGTCGTACATACCAGTTTAATGTATACATAAGTGTATTATTGCTTCGACGACGAGAAAAGAAACAAATTGTTACTCGAAAATAGAAAGAAGAAGTACGATTCTAAATTTAGTTGTCAAACATGTGCTTTACATCACACTAGAATAGGAATTTTAATTAGTGGAAGTTGTTACGAAACGTCTATTAAAGAATACGATTGTAAAAGAACGTATATGGAAACGATTTGAAAGTTTCTAAACGTGTGATTAAGTTCGTTATGTATTTGTTTTACATGAATTTCTAATAAGCATAAATAAGTATATTTCTTTATTCAATCGGTATACGCGTTAAAGTACACTAGGGTGACAGAATAAAATAGACACAAGGTAAAGCGGTATAAATATGTAAACAACTAAATTCTAAGAACGAATTAAGAACTTTCTCTTGTCATCAGGGTAGGGGTAGATGTATCGGAAGGAATTCGTCATAATTTAGTATCGTTACAACTATGCCTCGCTTACAAGGTTCGAGTGATATTAGCGAGTTCACCCGGGATCGCATTGTTGGCCATAGTGAACGCGGTGCTTCGCAACGTGAAATAAGTAAATTTTTAAATATTCCGTTGTCCACAGTTAACCGTGTGATTACACAATTTAAACGCAAGGAAAAAACAACAGTGGAGCCGAGACCAGGTCGTGCCGGACCTTCTGAAAGAAGTAAAAGGGTGCTTGTGAGCGAAGTGTTAAGAGAACCGCGAAAAAGTGCAGCTGAGCTTGCGGCAACTTCACAGAAAAGTCAGCGCACCGTTCTGCGATACCTTCACAGTATGCGGATGTATAAAAAGGTGACAAAAAAAAACCTCTCCTTACGGCGTTTCAAAAAACGGCGTCGAATGGCTTGGACAATCGAAATGCGAACGAAGCCCGAAGAGTTTTGGCGGTCTGTAATTTTTTCAGACGAAAGCAAATACTGCCAGTGATAGTGGCCGTACGTAGGTATGGAGACGTTCATCACCGCAACTGGACGACAAATTTTTGCATGGAACGGTGAAATACGGCGGTGTGAACATCATGGTGTGGGGCGCGATATGGTATGGTGGAAGATCGCAATTAGTAATCTGCGACGGAAATATAAATGCGGCAAAATATATCCAAATATTAACAGAAGGACTACTATCGATATTTGACAACGCCATTTTATCTAAAGAAGACGCCACTTCTATGGAGGATGGAACACCCTGCCGCAAAGCAAGAACAACAACCTCATGGAAAGAGGAACAGGGGATTCGGATTTTACCATGGCCAGGCCAATCACCAGACACGAATCCGATAGAGAATGTTTGGCACATAACCCAGACAAATATGGCGAAACGACTCCGAAAACCCAGCAATAAGAAAGAACTCGTGGCAGCTGTTACAGAAGAGTGGTTAAATATTCCAGAAGACACCATTAATCATTTAATAGATTTTATGCCACGACGACTCGCAGCACTTCACGCAAGTAAAGGTGGATCGACAAAATATTAGTCTAATTTAAAAATTTTAAAATATTTTGTATATATAACGAGAATAGAATCTTTTTTTTGTTAGTAGGTGTCTATTTTATTCTGTCACCCTAGTGTATCTTGGCGTCTACACAGATAATAAGCTGTCATGGATTTGCCACGATTCATTGATATTTGCCGTGTTATAAAGATTTATCGGCCACGTGTAACAGATAATATTGATTATGATTGCACATTATATGGATCAGTTACTAACCGATTAATTAAGCAAATTGAAATACATCAAAACAAAGTCTTATCCGTTTGTGTGGGTGCAATGATTTCCGCCCCAATTAATGCATTATATGTGGAAGCGCAAGAACCTCTTTAATATGTAAAAGACAGTGCGTGGCGGCAAAGAAAATTACAAAAGTAAAAACGCATGGGGCAAGGCTTTTATTAGATGGGATGAGATATATGCATGTAAACTGTCTGTAGGAAATCTAACAGATTTGAGGGTTTATGGAACCCCTACCTTTGGCTAACTCGTATAGAATCCTGGCACAGTTCTTCTTCGTTGAACTTTTCGAATATTTAGCACTGAAACATCGGAATATGTCTTTTTCTTCAGCCCAATTTAAGGCTTGATTAAAAATTCCTACAACTTGCGCGTCACTCACTGTATTTTTTATTTCAATCGGAAGGTCGTCATATTCACTCACCCTATTTTTCTCCTCATGTGCATCATCCATCTCTTTATCGTCATTCCATAAACTAACATCGGTAATTGTGCAAACAATTTAATAATTTGAGAACCTCCGATGATGCAGCCCAATAACTTCAGCATGTGGCAGTAACTATTTTCTAATGATGGCTAGAAGTAAATTGTCTTCATCGTCATAATCATCACTGGAGTAAAGCAGGTTTTTCCAACACTTTCTGATTGTTTGCTGGTTAAAGGCATTCTGCGCCATATCTAAATTTATAATTGCTTCACGTCAAGTTACTTGCTTTAAGGATTCAGAAATGTTGTTAGGATTTACAATCAACATTTACGCCATTTTATGGTTTGGTTATTAAACAGCTTTGTATGTATGTTCGTCAAGAAGGAAACAAAACAAAATTTAAAATGGACGCGTTTAAAAAGCTTTATTCATTAACTATGATATCGTAGTTGCATCACAACTGTCCATTTTTTTGTAATTTTCGTTGTTATTCCTATTGCCCAATACGCTACCGAAACAAAAATACCAATTCATATAAAACTATCCGAGAAGGCAATTATACTGACGCCCCGAAAACGACCTGAGCATTTAAACAGCTTGACAACGCAATCTCCAGACGAGGTCAACGTGATGTTTTGTAGTAGGCTATTAGCTGCTTGAGCGCAGCCGATAAGCGTCGAACTTTGACGCAATACGCGTCTAGATTAGATGATTCAGGTTTTCAGAATTTACTACGGTATTCCGTTTTCCAGTCTGCAGCGCCAGCCATTACTTCTTCATTGTTTTCCGTCTGCTAGCGTAATTTACGGGTCGCCCACACCAGCCGAAATCCCACGTCCGAGATCTGATGAAACGCGTTTAGAAATACTACTCGTCTAAGTACAGTGCGGACGAAATACGATGGAAGGGTCGTGTCTGTATTCTCGAGTTACTCAAAAAAAAAAAACAAAAGGCTAGAACAATAAACCAAACGATTTTATTTTTCATTAGTTTTCATTCCTTTCGAGTACAGATATTCCTTCATTTATTCATAGTATAAGCGTAGGTATAGTGTGTTCTTAGATAACACATGGGCTGAAAAGTCCCGGGCCTAACGAAGAAAACACGGTTTTTTTGGTTCAAAATTAGCTTTATTCATCAACGTAATCTCCATTAAGAGCAACGCAATCATTCCAGCGCCGCTCTAACATTTCAATACCACTTTTGTAGAACGATTTATCCTTTGCCTCAAGATAGGCCTCAGTTTCAACGATAAACTCTTCATTCGTGCGAAATTTCTTACCGGCGAGCATTCTTTTGAGGTCTGCGAACAGCCGGTAGTCGCTGGGAGCCAAATCTGGCGAATACGGTGGCTGTGGGAGCAATTCGCAGTTCAATTCATGTAGTTTTGCCATTGTATTGATTGACTTATGACACGGTGCGTTGTCTTGATGAAACAAAATTTTTTTCTTTGCCATATGCGGTCGTTTCTTTGCAATTTCGGCCTTCAAACGCTCCAATAACGCTATATAATATTCACTGTTGATGGTATTTCCTTTCTCAAGATAGTCGATGAATATTACACCACGCACATCCCAAAATACCGAGGCCATAACCTTTCCAGCCGATTGTTGTGCTTGCGGGCGCTTTGGACGAGGTTCACCAGTTGCTGTCCACTCAGATGACGATCGTTTTGATTCCGGAGTGAAGTGATGGATCCATGTTTCATCCATTGTAACATATTGACGCGAAAATTCCGGTTTGTTACGTTTAAACATGGCAAAACACTGCTCAGAATCATCAACACGTTCTTGTTTTTGATCAACAGTGAGCAAACGCGGCACCCACTTTGAACAGAGCTTTCTCATAGCCAAATGCTCATGCAATATAAAACCAATACGTTCTTTTGATATCTTTACGATGTCAGCTAACTCACGCAACTTCACTTTTCGACCATTCAGAACGATTTTGTGGATTTTTTTTACGTTTTCTGGTGTTACCGCCTCATTTGGACGTACACTGCGTTCTGCATCATCGGTGTCTCTACGACCACGTTTGAAGTCAGCAAACCAACGTTTTATTGTTGTTTCTGATGGAGTGGAGTCCCCATAACACTTTTCAAGCCATTGCTTCGCTTGAACGGTATTTTTTCCCATCAAGAAGCAGTGCAAAATTAAAACACGAAATTGTTTTTGATCCATTGCTTTGAAAATAACAAAAGTGGCGTGACTCTTAGCGCAAGTACTCACAAACTAATAAATAGAATATCATGAAATTTTAACAGCTGTCCTTTGAAGGTTGGTACTAACTGAGAGAGAGGTGACTGCAATAAAACTAGCGTCATCTATGTGTTAGGCCCGGGACTTTTCAGCCCATGTGTTACTTACACAAACTTTGCTATATTCTTAGTATATATAAAAATATTGTCTTAATTATTAAAATTTCTTTCAATTTTCTTTTGGTAAACAATTCCTCGAATTTAGGAATTTCAAAAAGTTATTTACGAAAGTTAATCAAAAAAGAAGAAACTTTGGTATCGATCTCTTGATTGCAAAATTAAAAAAGATATTTTATCAAGAAAATAAGATCCACTGCTGGAAAGGTCTATGCCATTAATTGTCGGTAAATGAATGGATTCTTTTGGTAAACAGTCCGTAACCGTGTTTGACTTAATTGTTACATGGAATTTAATCCAATAAGATTTAATATTAGTTTCAGCCTTCCGCAATTTGTTAAGCTCATTGAGTACGAGGGCGACCTGATACGTTTCCGAAATAGACAAGGAAAACAAAATATTTTCAACCAGTAACTTTTAGCGACTAATTTGCCTGTATTTCGCAAAAACCGTGATCCTCAGGCAACCAATTTAACAAGATGAAGTAGAATTTTGTTGGGGATCAGATCTACCATCCAGTGCCAGCTCTTGGACTGTTCTTATAATTATTATTATTGTTATTATCTCAACGCCCAACAAAATAATTTTTTGTCGTGGTGCTAATAAAGTACGAACTGATTTAAGATATTTCTGATGTGGTGGTTCCGAAAATAACAGGCATTTCTTCCTAGCAGCTCTAGTTTTTGAGATACACCACGTATTACCATTAGTACACCAAATGCTTTCTAACTTTCACACTCTTGGATGTAACATGAGCATCAAGATTCATTATCTTCACAGCCACTTAGATCATTTTCCAGAAAACTTAGGTGAAGTTAGTAGGGAATAGGGGGAAAAATTTTTACAAGGACATCAGCATTATGGAGGAGAGGTACCAAGGAAGATGGGATACCCATATGATGACCGACTACTGCTGGAGTCTTTACGCAGGGAAATCTTATAAAAGGAAATTTTTAACTAAAGATTGTAAGTTGCATATCATATTTTTCTGTTAAATAAATATGTACCTTCTACCCATTTTTTTGTGTTTCAGTTAACAGTTATCGAATAATAATATAAGATACGTTCATAACATAATATTACATCGAATTTCGACAGATTTTTCTTAAATAGGGCAGAGAGAGTGAATTTCGAAAACTAGATCTGATAGTACTTTTGGATTAGGCACCGACACGTGCATTGACAAGTGTTATCATTATTTATCATCTGTATAAACAACTATTTAAACGGAGAAAATCTTATCTTACAGGAATTTTATATGAACTAAGTAAAATGAGTCGATAATTACTCAAATACAGGCTTCCACGACCGCAGTGTAAAGCAAACATCGTTTTATATCGATTCAAGAACAACGCGTATTTCACCTTCACCTTGCGAATGACTTATATACATATACGATAATATCCCGGGTTTTGATTCGCTTTTACAAGTAACTGTATATGTATATGTGACGGTATAATGCCACCTGGTCGGACAGGTCCGCGCAAAAAAAGGATTATTCGCCCAAGATCGCCGTTCCGATATATCTGCTGTGTGTATGTAGATATCTACCCGTCCTTCTTCTCTTTTCTATCTTCGCCATTTTCTCTCTCCGTTTCGTTTTTTTTTTGCGCGCAAACACATAACGCAACGCCAGCGCGATATCTTCGACTTGTTTATATGGTTGCATGTATACTCTTCGCCGTGGTATCATAACAGGCGTGACGAATCACTGCTTCTTATAAAAGTGATCCGCGCTGAGTATGTTTATCCATACAAATACGATGGTGATTATCTCTTTCGGCACTACGAAGCGTAATGGCTAAGAAAAACCATGATTTACGAAGATTTTGCAATGAGTTTAAAAGAAATCTTTATTAACATTAAGATGTCACTCCCTACTGATTAAATTCTAGTAATTAATTTCTTATTCCCATTTAATCAGCAGCTTGGAATACTTCATACTATTCACCAAAAACAAATATTATTCCAACCTCTGTTATTCATCCGCTCGGATATGTCCGAGTAATGATCGGGTGCGGCAAGACCTGCGATCTGTGGGGAAATCCCAGACCAACCCGGCGCTTTATCCCAATTCGGGTGCATTTTAAGTGAAATGAGCAGTAACAGCGGCGACCGGGACCACTTGTAGAAAAAGCTGGTTGCTTGGTTGAAATAAGTTCTGAAAAATACGAGTGATGCCATAGAAAACGTTCCAAAAAGAATATGTTGGACTTGAAATAATTCACTAATGCCCTTTCTTTTGAAAAATGCGCGGATCTAGAGATTAACTTGCTCTTTGAAAAAAACGGAGTGTTTTTATGGAACTTACAGAGGAGTTTTGTGTATTCTCCGGGAATAAGATTTTTTTTCTGTTAAAGAAGTGAACGTTCTTGATCTAATTGACACCAGGTTAATGTAATGTCTTTCTAATCTTAGTTTTATTTTACATAATACTTTCTAAATCACATGTTAACTGACTATCTTTAAACAATTTCTTTTCTCGATAGTTTGGGCGTGTCTCGGATCGAATTGTAAAGCTACCTTATTTACATCATCAAAATGGTCGCAGTAGTAAAACGCTTTTACAGCTGTTCCACGGAAACAGAACCGTTTCACAACTGTGTTCCCGTTGCGTATTTCAATTACACCCTTTATAACAATGTATAAGACTTTTGTATTATTTCAACATCTCCCCGTATCGGTAAATAAAGAGCATATTGACAGAACGATGTCCTCCTCTTATTCTCATTCTCCCTATTCAGAGACGAGAATCCAGAAGTACGTGGATTCAATCTTCCCCCTCCCTCTCCTTTAGCCCGCACGTTCGCCTTCTTCACCCCTCGGAATAGAGAAAGAGACCGACTTTGTATGCATGTACACTTACGTGTACGCTATTGACTCTTCGGCGGTTCTTTTCCTCCTCTTCCGTCTTCTTCTTCCCCACCTCTTTCTACATCCTTTCGATCTTCCTTCTTTTCTTGCCCGGTTAGGTGCTAGCTCGGCTCGTTCTACGGTTTCTCATCATCCACTTTGCGCGCCGATCAAGGTTCTTGCCGCCTCCGTCGACGAAACGGTGACGTACCCGTTTCACTTATTCGTTCACTGTCGAGTCGATAAGGCCGTCTCGTTGCGGCGAGATGGTTACAGTGTGCGATAGAAGGTGATCCTAACCAACTAGCGCAGATAAACTTGTTGTAATATTTCGTTAGAGGATGATGTATGATGGGTCTGTTTTTGAGGGATAAATGGTGTTTGATGGGAAATGTACTTACAAAATTCTTCTATTTTGTAAGAGTCGTGTACACAAAATTCTAATACACAAAACAAGGATACTCTCCGTTACATTTCGGCTAGATATATTTTTTGCAGGTAACTACAAGGTGTTTACCACACACATGTTTTTCTATCTTTTTCCTTGAAAGCTCCGTAGTAGTAGATGATTTGGCTTCTTCTCTTTTCTTAGTATCCTCGTGTTCTGCTAGTTCCTTTCCTAGAACCAGTAGAAAGATCCTGCTCTTTTTTAATGCGGCACATTTCGACAACTTCCATAATAAGTATATGTTCATGGCGTTGACTGCCATCAACCTTAGCGCTAATATCTAGCATGTAAACGCACAAGAGGTCATCTTCTCACAGTATATGATCGTGCCATTTTGTCCATGTAATTCACAAATCCTTTCGTTTCTTTTTGACGGTCATCAATTTTTCTCACATTGTGCAAAACACTAAGTAACGTTGTGTTATCCGTAAAACCAAACCTTGTGAAATACACTTCGCGATTTTTAGACTCTCTGAAGGAAATTGTGTAATTCAGGCTTCTACGAAGTAAAAAGTCACCACAAGCGATTTTGCTTCCAAAATTTTCAATTTCTTCAACGTTTAAATGCTTCACAGCCTTCTCTTCTTGATTCCTTTTCCTTTCATCATTCCATTTTATTACGAGGGCGGCTTGGAATACTTCTGAAATAGACAAGAGATGGCGCACTAGGGTTGAAGTGGATTCATTGGACAGCAAGGGCAACGGTCAAAATTTCAGAGGTCTACTATCAATAGTTGTTGTTTAAGAATGTATTTTGTGTAGCAAGTCAGCAGTCAGGCGGATATGAAAAAGCTTTCGGCGCAATAGGTTTCAGAGGAGTGTCTGGCCGGAATCCAACGTAATCCAAGGGATTTATTCATGCGTTTCGTAACCGTGGATCAGACTTGGATCCACCACTACATACCGGAGACCAAGGAACAGTCGAAACAGGAGAACTTTTCAGGGCGAATCGCCTTCGAAGAAAGCACCGTTTGAGAAAGTGTATTGATGTACGAGCGGACTACATCGAAAAGTAAAAATAAAAAACTACACTAGTACCGTGTGTTGCTTGTCGATTCCGGAAGCATTTCAGGTCGCCCTCGTATAAACGGGATGAAAGGGATGCGATTTTATATTTAGTTGTCGTTCGCTTATAAAACTCAATGGCTTCGCGAAAAGAATGAGCATCCTGGAATTCTACAATTTTAAAGCTATCCATGGCCAACGACTTCGATCACAAAACGTAATATTAAATAAATCCGGCTTCACCCAAATCTATGTATGCACGGAACTCGTCTATTTAAAAAAAAGCAAATCGCCAAAAACAGAATACAATCAACACCTTGAACACTTTCAAATAGTAAGAAAGATCGTCCAAAAAAAAAAAAAAACAACGTATATGGGAGAATATCGCTTACATTTTTACTTAATTAAGGTGAACTTTAAGGCGCGAGAATAAATTATATTAGCCGATACCACCAGCGGACAGACATACTAGCACACCTTACAAAAAAATTTAATGTATATGAGTACGTATGTATGTATATGTAGAGAGATATAAGAGAAAAGAATTAGAGGACACCTCGAAATAATTCTAACTCGTAGAATAAAAAAAAAGATATCATTAGAATATACGGCAATGCTTTCCCTAGTCGATTTTTACCTTGGAACCGCGCCAAAGTTCCAAATAACTATTTTACATCTTTCTTTGTCGTCGTTTGTTATTACGACCGTTCTACTCTAGCATTCGGCTTAGCTTCGCGCATTTATTATTTATACGGAAGGCGATTGTTGCGTGATTTATGGGCCTTTAAAATAATTAAGAAGGAAGGTGGGTGTCGATGTTGTGTTGTGTTGGGTTTTAAATGAAATTATCGCGGTTCTTGTAGTAGGTGACATGGTTTTTTATGCTCAACTTGTTTTATCGTATAGTAAATAGCTGCGTTAATAGTTTTATATGCCTTGTATAACGATTCTTTTAATCGGCGAGGATCTATTGCTATTCACTCTTTGAATTGCATCGTTTGTTTTTGTTTTTTAGTAGGTAATACGTGTTTCTTTCGCAAGATGAAAAAGAAATTTAAAACTAAAAATCACACGCCTGTACCTATTATTTGGGTGTAGATATTTTCATTAGATTCTGTAAGAATTTTTGTGGTCACATCTGCAACAATAACAGGATTTTATACCATAGTACATATAAATTATATCAGACGACATTTTTAAGTAAATATCTCGTAAGGTTAGTCTTCGCCACTCACTAACAAAATAGTGATGTTTCTTATAGTGACATTCATTTATAGTTTATTCAAATTTAGCTTCTATTCGACGTTGAATGAATTTTGAATCCACAAATTTGTTTAAGCAAAAAATGAATTTTTCGAAGCTAAAGAACTTTTTTGTAGTTTTGTTACTGAAAGGTGTTGTTAAGGACTTAACATTGTTCTGTATTTTTATAAGTGAATTTTAAGTTTCTAAGGAAATGTATTTTATATGATTTTATTTTTTTTGCAACCGTATGGGTTAGCATTATTATCTTATTTTCATTTTTATATTTATTTATTTTGCTCTCTTATATCCAATTTTATTTTAATATGTATGTACATTACGCATTGTATATGTATGCAAGCCGGCTATTCACATTACGCTAGCTAAAACTGCCTAATTTAAAAATCATTCAGTGCAACGTCGTCGAATAAGTAATGGGAGTTTTCTCAAAATTTAATGTACACAAGCACAGGCAGTCGTCTCCCGCGCGACGGTCGAGGTATTAGCGATCGTGTACTCTCGGTCACCTTTCGTACCTCGTCGTAACGTGTACAGTAACGTCGTCGTATGATTATTAGAGATTTCTAAGATTTTCTAGTTTTGGCGGGAATCGTCGAGGACGTTGTCTATACATTTATTTCTGGCGGGAGTCATTTGGTAAGGTCGTCGAATCGCATGTATAGATTTCTTTAATAAGTACAAATTCTCGATTTTCTATCATCGTCCGTCGAGGCTACTGTGTCCGTTGTCGTCTATACATATTTTTAGTCTTCGGTTAAGTTTGTGTCGGAAATTATTTTGGTGAGATTGTCGACGCGCATGTATAGACATCTTCTACAAGTACGATCACTCCGCTTCTTGCTGACGGTCGTTGCGGCCGCAGCGCCCGTTGTCTCTTGTACGTTTGTTCGGTCCTTGTCGTATCGGGACTTAGAAATTTTTTCATTTAGTTGCTCGTCGTAGCGGACGAGTTTCACGGACCAGTTTTCTTATGTAGTGTCGGCATCATCGCTCCGTTTTACTTGTCGGTGCGCAGTTCACACATTTGCTGGTTACTGGCTTTTTCCCTTCTTTGGGGCGCAGTAGCAGAGAGCTAAAGATTGCACATAGCGTATTATTTCAAACGAGAACGCCTGGGTAGCTGTGACATTACTTTTGTATTGAGATCGGCTATTATCGCTACTGTCGGCCTCGACCAGGCGTTCAAGCTCTAAGAGATAGGGTGGGTTCCCCTATAAATGTGAAAATAACGAACGTATTTGGTTCAAGTACAAATACATGCCAATAATACAGGGCCAAGTCCCTTAGGCAAATTTAAAACAAGGAAAGTATATTAGGCTCCCGGAAAGGGACATATAAACAAGCATAGCACCGAGGTGCGCTTATAAATTTAAGAAATAAATAGGGTTGGCTCCCCTATAAAAAGGTAGTGGTGCATGCAAACAGATAGAGGCATTAGTACATGCCTCTAACAAAGCTTCAGCGGAAGCATATAAGAGTTTAACCTTTTAAACAGAATTAAGACATGGCTTTGCAACGTACATGCTGAGGCATTACTTTATGTTGCTACCAATGAAAATACATATACACATGCTAATGTACATTACTTGTATAAGAGAGCTCGAATAACTGCAATTATTGCAAATATATACATCTTACGTACATCGTACATGTACATAGGCAAGAGTGGAAACCGTGTACACATTTTATTTTTAAATATATTTTTTTGCGCATGCGCATTGAGTTTCACTGTAGAACCTCTCAAACTCTAGTAAATAAGCGAACATACTCTACAAGTAAGTATTGGTCAAGTAATTCAGGAATTTACGAGCAGGCTACAGCGGCGCTGTTCTTCAAACCAGGAGAACGTAACAGGTGTATACAAAACAAATTTGTCTTAGTACGAGAAAATCTGAATCCTTGTGAGTAACAGTTTGAAATTTTCGTATTACACTTTCATGTCTTCCGCCGTACATACGTGTGAGTGGACATCATCCACAATTTGACCAAGCCAGGAATGGTATTGATTTAGCACTAAAACCTGATATTCTGCAGGCCTTTGCCAGTGTGTTTTCAAATGGATATACCACTAACTTCTCCAATAACACTACTATATCCAAGTCGGAAATCAACAGCTGTTCTTTCAGTATCGGGTACTTTTCGGCGAGGGATGTTTTGCGTGCTTTGAACAGACTCAAAACAACTTCTGTTTCTGGACATGATGATATTCCGAGCTTTCTCATGCATGATTGTGCTCCGGTGTTATGCGATCCTCTTTGCTTTATTTTCAACTTGGCTATTCGCACTTCTACCTTTCCATCTTACTGGAAAGTTGGTAGGATAACACCAGTTTACAAGAAGGGCGATAAGGTTGATATTCTTAACTACAGACCAATTAGTATTCTCCCTAATTATGCTAAAGTTTTCGAGCAACTTCTGTATACTAGGTTGTACAACTGTGTTAAGCCATATTTCTCTATTAATCAGCATGGCTTTGTTAGTAGACGGTCAACTGTTACCAATTCAGTTGAATTTACTCAGTATGTTAGCGAAGCACTTGACAATCGTCAATAAGTAGATGTTATCTATACGGATTTTACCTAAGCATTCGATAAAATTGACCATGACATCCTAATAGATAAACTATCTGCCATTGGTTTTTCTCCTAGCGTTATCTCTCTAATTCAATCCTACCTTCACAACCGATCATGCTATGTCCATTACAATGGGTTTGTGTCACACACATTCATTGCTTCTAGCGGCGTACCTCAGGGCTTCAATTTGGGACCACTCCTCTTCAATATCTATATCAATGATCTTCTACTATGATTGGATTGTAATGCTCTTGCATACGCTGACGATCTTAAAGTTTATAGCACAATTAGCTCTTCCTCTGATTGTTTAAGGTTACAGAGAAACGTTGGTGTCATTAACGATTGGTGTTATATAAACAAAATTCAGCTAAACATTTATAAATGTGCAGTACTTACGTTTACTCGGTCATCCAACCCGCAAATATTTCACTATAGCATCTCTAACGCTTTCAGGCCAAGAGTTGACGTTTTTAGGGATCTTGGAGTCTTATTTGATTCCCAACATATAGACGCAATGACTTCTACTGCATCTAGGTCGCTCGGATTCTTGTTCAGATCCTGCAAGAATTTTTATAACACATGCGCCTTGAAGTCTGTCTACTACTCGCTTGTCCGCTCGAAACTTGAATATGCTTCTATTGTTTGGTATCCACGTTATCACTACCACCAGTTATCAATTGAACGAGTCCAGAAGGGATTTCTTAAATATCTTTCGTATAAATCTGATGGCATTTATCCTCCTCGTGGTACTGACTATATCAATTTACTCTGTAGGCATGACTTCGAGTCGCTGTCGCGTCGCAGAGACGCGGCTAGCGCGAAATTTCTTATTAAATTGATACACCAGCATATTGAATCCCCGTCTTTACTATCTCAAGTGGATTTTAGCATACCCCTCTACAGTCATAGACCTGTTGACACTTTTTTTATCCTCACGGCACGAACCAACGTACTATTAAAAGCACCACTAACTCATATGTCTACAAACGCCAACGTCCTATACAGTGACCCTTTCTTTCTTTCGTGAGGATTTTTTTTATATACTCTTACTCCATAGGGTAATAGTAATATTTAGTATTTTTGAGACATTAAATACATGTAACTTAGCAATTATTTTATATACATATACATTCGTTTTTTTTTCTTTTTGTATTTTGCTATCATGCATATTAATTTTAGTGTTTCCGGTAACTGGGTAGTGTACCTGTTGGAAATAAATTACTATTATTATTAATACCGATATATTTTAATATAAAAAGTAAAAGAGAAAACCTCTGAGTGGTCTAATAAAATCAAAGCATTAACTTGATTGTCATCACCACAATGTGTGCCAATACAGATTCACAGCTATATCCTAAGCGAAACCCCTGGCCAAGTAAAATATCATGACTATCAACGAAATGTCGAATTCGCAAACTAATTGCTTCCTCTAGCAGTTTTGACAGTATGGGAAATCTGATGCTAACATATAGAACCAAACTTAAAAGACAACCCTTGTAACGCTTCCCTTGTTAGGGAAGCTAGAACTCTCGATTCTGTTACAATTACTGTTTTGCATGGTTTAATATAGTAATAAAAGTCTTATCTTTTTATCTAACTAATAACTCATTTGGACTATGTCGATTTTTTTTAGAGGTAGAAATTTCTTAAATATGGAAATCGCTTTTCTATTTGTGCAATATCTACTGTGGTAACTGAAATTTTACACCGACATCGGAAACAGACTCTTGCGGTTTCGTAGGAAGCAGCTAGCGCTAGAGAAACAATAGTAAATGATACTTTCTGCATACGTACGTATGTACTCGTATTTTTACCCCGGGACTCGTGAACCTGATACGAAGGTTATTTCTATTCACTGCACACAGTTCTAGCCCATTGTTACGCGTTGTAATTACAAGCGTACTGATGTACAATCCCTTTCTGTTGTGTATCTTTCTCTTTTCGAATTATTTAAAAAATAGCCGTACGGTTTTAAAGTTACTTATGTGGCGTTAAATCTGTTTCATTTTTTCACATTTTCGGTTTAATTTCGTGAGCTTAAAAAGAAAGTTTGGAGAAAATTCCCCGTACTTGAGAAAATCTCTTTAAATGTATGCAAAATTACCTTGGCAAAACAATGAAACATTAAAAATAGAATTTTAAAAGTACGACTTGGAAACGTCACCGCTAGTAATATCCCGATTAATAAGTACGTTACGTCAATCGTTATCGATGTATAAACGCAGACTATTGACGTCTGTAATTTTCTGCTCGTAAAACGAATGATTTTTATTTTCAGCTTAATTAGTTCGTTAATAATAAGACGTCTAGGTCCAGACATCGCGTTATTATTTTATTCAGCTAGACGCTTCTCAAACTGGATGTAAAATTGCAAAATTTCACTCGTCTTCGTTTCATAAAATTCCAGTCTCCAGCTATGTTCTTAATAATTGATAGTCGTCAAAAAGCTCTACGAGTTGCAAAGTTTAACTTTTATAATTTAATTACCATACCTTCTGCTATGATAATATACACCTGTCATGCAAAATATCATTGTTTCAAGACCAAAATCCGATGTATTTTGAATAGGACCACCTTTAATTAATTAATTAACGATTGCAAGGAATGTGCGGCTGTATATTCACCGACCAGTCGGTAACACGGTTGACAATGAGAGCCCACATGTTCTCGAAACGCTGCGTTCCAAATAATTAATAAATTTCTGTGAGTGGAGTTTACTGCTATACCTGTGAAGAACAACCTTTAATAAACTGAATCCTACGGAGTTCCTAAGCATATGCATATGCAACTGTGATCATCTAAATATCAATTGAAAATAAGTTAAAACGAAAAATTATTGCAACCATCACGAAAGAAATTACTGTACTATATTAAGCGAAGGGAATTTATAAAGAAGTTTTGGTGGAGGCGCTAGTTCGAATCATCTAGTCTGCCTTTTTATAATGTTCAAAGTATATATGGCAATATTCTAGATCTTGTTCTTTATAATATGTCACGTAAACTGTAAGTTCGTCTCAGTTCCGAGCTGTTGGTTAGTGTTGATGTTTTTCACCTACCACTCAAAATTAAGATCACTTTCACATTTTTGGAATGGGTAAATTCTCCTCCTAGCAATAATGCTTCCTACAACTTTTGCTGAGCGAACTTTTTCTCTTTATATAGCGATGTACTGGTAGTCAGTTGAAGTTTTTTCGATAACTACTATGATAGAAATATCGCTGTTGATTTTATATTACATTATATTCGATTATAATAATAATAATAATAATAATAATAATAATAATAATAATAATAATAATAATAATAATAATAATAATATTTAATGCCCAACAGATACAAATATCCAATTACAAGGCAATGTTAAATAATGTACACATGCAAATATAAATAACATAAAATTAAAGTATGTCAAATTAGAAAACTTAGTAACTAGTTGCTTTAATTTAAATTAAAAAAAAAAAAAAAAAGTAGTTTACCAGTGATTAGGAAAAAAGAGAGAACGGAAAAAGTATTCAGCTATGTGTAACGCACCCGCGGTCTACATACCGTCAAAAGGGACGGTAAAGTGCAGGTATGTATATCCAACTCGGCAAACTCCATAGAGTTGAAATTGCTACACAATCTGTGTATTGGGGACCTGATGGCGATGTTTGTTCTAGGTGCGAAACAGTAAAAAGTATTTGTTTGCCTAGATCCTGAACGTGGTACAATGAAGTTGATTCTACTCAACAACTCAGGGACATCAAGACCATTATGAAGTAAAGTAAATAGGAATTTACACTCACCCTGTTTTCGACGTAGTTCTAATGAATCAATATTAAATGCCTCTAGCAGAGCACTGTGGCTAAATCCTTGTATCGGGTAACTATTAAATTTTTAAAGTACAAGAACTTCAAACATCTTCTCTGAATCTGCTCTAGAAGATGTATCTGATAGATGTACATAGGTGACCAGACCAAGGACGCATACTCCAGTCGAGACCGAACAAAAGCGAAATAAAGAGGAAGAATTGCTGTTATAGAAGCAAATGGTCGTGTAACACGTATAATGAATCCTAACATACTCAACGCTGATGTACAAATACTGGATATGTGCTCCATAAAGGTCAGTCTTGAGTCAAAGACGACGCCCAAGTCTCTCATAGAGGTCTCCTAGGTAAAGAAGATCCAGCCAAGTGGTAGGTATATATAATTGGAGTCGTCTTACGAGTGTAGGTGACAATTTTGCATTTGTTTACATTAACTGTTAGTCTGTTGTTGACACACCACGTGTGGAATATATCGAGTTGGCTTTGCAAATGATTGCAATCCTGAGAATTATTAATTGTTAAGTACAACTTCAAGTCATCTGCGTATAACAACTTCGGACAGTTCAGTTGATAGCACAAATCATTTATATATATGAGGAACAGAAGTGGACCCAAGTTACTCCCTGAGGAACTCCAGAGCTCGGCGCGAAGTAATCAGACTCAAATCCCATGTATGTCACAAATTGCTTTCTATCAAGAAGATACGATTGGAATAAAGACAAAAGAGAAGACGAAAATCCAATATTGTCCAATTTATTAATAAGCACGGTGTGGTCGATTCGATCAAAAGCTTTTGTTAGGTCAGTATACACAACATCTACCTGTCCACCGGCATCAATACTATCAGATAGGTATTGTGTAATTGTAACAAGATTAGTTACCGTAGATCGTTGAGCAACGAAACCGTGTTGGTCATTTGAAATCCAGGGTCTAACTTGAGCATAAATATACTTGTACAAACATTTCTCAAAAACTTTAGCAAAATTATTTAATAACGATATGGGACGATAGTTGGAAATAACACACTTCTCACCATTTTTAAAAACAGGCACCAATTTGGCAATCTTCCACACAGACGGGAAGGTGAATGTTTTGAGAGCGAGATTGAACAAGTAGCAAAGAGGAGAAGCAAATATATTTGCACAATCCCTAACAAAAAAGGCCGGAATGTCATCACTACCCGCCGTGCAATTATTCTTTAAGGATTTCATAGCACACACCACATCCATCTCAGTTACAGAACCTAGGTCAACCATAATAGCGCACGAAGCACGAAGTTATAGTCAGCTCTACTGTGAAAACAAAACTAAACTAAAGAATTTTACATAAAGAAATGGAACAGAACAGTAGCAATACGTTAGGTTAATGAATTCAAACGTATAAGATATTTCAACAAGGTATATAATTATTTGTGCAGATGCTGAAGTTAATATCAGCAGACATCCTAGGTTATTCTGAAGCTTCATTAGGAACAAGAAGACTTCGTCTAGGATTCTCGGCAGCACGCAGTATAACGAAAAAAGAATTCATGGATGAAACTATGTGCCCAATGTGCATCTTTCTATTCTCTTTTTAATTACGATTATGTTTGTGCTCATGCCTTCTCTGAAGGCGTTGTACAGTGTCAAGCATCCCTATAGGCGCTGGTATGTGAAAAGGGTCTCGCTGTTCTACACTACCGACCATATTAGTTCGGACACCCGGTAAAATGTAAATTCTACTAAAAGGTCATATATTTGCTTTTATATATAAATAACATTTGTACTAGGTTCTTTATGAAGTTCATTAATAACCATCGTCAGTTCAAGGCGTTTTTGGATGAAATATCAGCCGAATATGAGGACGTAACGTACTATTGTGAAGTCAGATGGATAGGGTAAGGCAAAATGCTGAAACGGTTTTACGAGCTTAGAAAATTCGCAAGAAGATTGATTTGTGCGTTTGGGAGTACTTATAAATGCGAACAGTTCTTTTCAATGTTGAAAGTTAATAAATCGAAACATCGTACAAGGCTGACTGACGATAATTTGGAAAATTCTTTACGTCTTTGTATCAGTGGAATTATTCCGATCAATGGATTAGTTTCCCAAATTCGAGCTCAAATGTCTCATTGATTTCGTTGTCGATATTTAATTTTCGTAGTTTGTAATAATTCCAAATTTCACGATTTAATTATAATGTTGTTGTTACGTTCTCCTGGTTTGAAGAACAACGCCGCTGTAGCCTGCTCGTAAATTCCTGAATTACTTGACCAATACTTACTTGTAGAGTATGTTCGCTTATTTACTAAAGGAAAGGTTGTACAGTGAAACTCAATGCGCATGCGCAAAAAAATATATTTAAAAATAAAATGTGTACACGGTTTCCACTCTTGCCTATGTACATGTACGATGTACGTAAGATATATATAATTGCAATAATTGCAGTTATTCGAGCTCTCTTATACATGTAATGTACATTAGCATGTGTATATGTATTTTCATTGGTAGCAACATAAAGTAATGCCTCAGCATGTACGTTGCAACGCTATGTCTTAATTCTGTTTAAAAGGTTAAACTCTTATATGCTTCCGCTGAAGCTTTGTTAGAGGCATGTACTAATGCCTCTATCTGTTTGCATGCACCACTACCTTTTTATAGGGGAGCCAACCCTATTTATTTCTTAAATTTATAAGCGCACCTCGGTGCTATGCTTATTTATATGTCCCTTTCCGGGAGCCTAATATACTTTCCTTGTTTTAAATTTGCCTAAGGGACTTGGCCCTGTATTATTGGCATGTATTTGTACTTGAATCAAATACGTTCGTTATTTTCACATTTATAGGGGAACCCACCCTATCACTTAGAGCTTGAACGCCTGGTCGAGGCCGACAGTAGCGATAATAGCCGATCTCAATACAAAAGTAATGTCACAGCTACCCAGGCGTTCTCATTTGAAATATTACACTATGTGCAATCTTTAGCTCTCTACTACTACGCCCCAAAGAAGGGAAAAAGCCAGTAACCAGCAAATGTGCGAACTGCGCACCGACAAGTAAAACGGAGCGATGATGCCGACATTACATATAGAAAACTGGTCCGTGAAACTCGTCCGCTACGACGAGCAACTAATTGAAAAAATTTCTAAGTTCCGATACGACAAGGACCGAACAAACGTACAAAAGACAACGGGCGCTGCGGCCGCAACGACCGTCAGCAAGAAGCGGAGTGATCGTACTTGTAGAAGATGTCTATACATGCGCGTCGACAATCTCACCAAAATAATTTCCGACACAAACTTAACCGAAGACTAAAAATATGTATAGACGACAATGGACACAGTAGCCTCGACGGACGATGATAGAAAATCGAGAATTTGTACTTATTAAAGAAATCTATACATGCGATTCGACGACGTTACCAAATGACTCCCGCCGGAAATAAATGTATAGACAACGTCCTCGACGATTCCCGCCAAAACTAGAAAATCTTAGAAATCTCTAATAATCATACGACGACGTTACTGTACACGTTACGACGAGGTACGAAAGGTGACCGAGAGTACACGATCGCTAATACCTCGACCGTCGCGCGGGAGACGACTGCCTATGCTTGTGTACATTAAATTTTAAGAAAACTCCCATTACTTATTCGACGACGTTGCACTGAATGATTTTTAAATTAGGCAGTTTTAGCTAGCGTAATGTGAATGGCCGGCTTGCATACATATACAATGCGTAATGTACATACATATTAAAATAAAATTGGATATATTCTAAGAGAGCAACATAAATAAATATAAAAATGAAAATAAAGTAATATTCTAAATGAAAATAAGGTAATTAGGGTAACCCATACGGTTGCAAAGAAGATAAAATAATATAAAATACATAGTAGTAAAAAATTGATAAAACAGAAAAAACAATGTTAAGTCCTTAATAGTTGTAGCTATTTTTTTCATTTTATTTTCTTATTTTAATAAATTGCATTATAATAACATTGTCGTATTATTTCATGTCTGATATCTATTCACAGGTATAGCAGTAAATTCCACTCACACAAATTTATTAATTATGCGGAACGCAGCGTTTCGAGAGCACGTGGGCTCTCATTGTCAACCGTGTTACCGACTGAAAGTAAAAACTCTATCACACATGCAAATTATTTTCTATGTGTTTCTATGTCTTCATGTGTGATACAGTTTTTACTTTCAGTCGGTAACACGGTTGACAATGAGAGCCCACGTGCTCTCGAAACGCTGCGTTCCGCATAATTAATAAATTTGTGTGAGTGGAGTTTACTGCTATACCTGTGAATTGTACATCCACACAGTCCTTTGAACACTACTTTAAAATGCACTACATTTAAACGCGACCCGGGAACGTATTTGCACACCAAAGTTTGGCCCACAACATGTCAAAGGTTGCCCATACTTGATCTATACCGGTAGCGTTAAGCGTGTGAACCTTTCAATATCCTTTGCAATTGTAATAGTAAGCGCTTGCGTAAATATCTTTATTTCAATCGAAGTATGTCAAACGTTCAAATGAGATTATTCCAAAGCAAATTCCCTCATTTGCGCGCATAATTACCTCTCACAATTACCTAATTAATCCGGCTCGCTTATTTCGTCCGTTCGAACTATTTGCGTACGGTCGCTTTCAATAGGATGATGTACTTGACATACCTACCTTTAAAAGTAGCACTTAATACAGCGCGCTCGGTTCGAAACGTAAGGATCGAGGTATGCGCGCGCGCACGGTAGTCAATTGTTTCGAATTAGAGAAAACAATCGCGCGACAAGGACGCCGGTCGACTTCGGTTTTTTTTCTTATTCTCCTCGACGTTCTGTTGTTTCTCTTCTCCGTTTGTTTCCTTCAATCGGGCAGGGGTCGCCTGTCGCGAGGCGATTCTGCTTCCTTCGCCTAAAAGGTCAAGCCGGCTAATTGAATACATGCGAGCGAGACGGAGAACGATAATAATATAATGAACGGTCGATCGCGGTGTATTGTTGTTGATTTTATTAATAATTAAATTCCGATTCACGTTAATAGCGACGACGGGACGTTGCCAAGTCTACGTCGCCGATTTAACCGTCTAGGATTACTCGATGTTGATGTCGAGCCTGTGATAAATGAAAGTCGTTCAAATTGATCCACTAACTAACGGATTTCTGTAGGTTTTTAGTGTGCCAAACGCAAGTCTCGGAAAGATTTTGTACCCGAATATAGAAAATCCTATTGTTCTAACCTCATCGCACCCAAAATAATTCGAATAAAAGAAAAATAACAAAAACAAATCCCTGGTAGTATTAATAAAAGACCGCTTGCCGTTATAGTGTAAGTGAGGGGTTTCGAAACTTTGTCAGTTTAAGGAGCACTTACAGGTTTGTCAAAATACGAGGGTAAGTTGAAAAATTCGGTAACTAAAGTAGAGCAAATAGCAATATTTGAATGAAATGTGTTTTATTTTTCGACATAACTTCCCTCAAGATCAATACAATTATTCAGTCGCTGCTCAAGTTTCTTTATGCTATCACACTACTCATTCTCCTCGAGCTTCTTCTTAAATAATAAGCGAACTACTTCCGGAATTGGACCGTGTCACGATGAGATATAAAATTAAAATAAGAATAAGAAGAAAAACAAATAAAACGAAAACGTAAGAAAGGAAACATGAAAAAAGGGTGGTGAAAAAAGAAAGGTGAAATAAAAAGTAAGAGAAAGAAAGAGAGAGGGTAAAGAGAAAAAGAAAAAGAAAGAACAGTCTAGGTGTAAGAATTTTCCGTAGCTACTGTTAGTAAAAATTATCTTTAAAATATATTATGCAATAAGCTTTGTAACAAAAGAAATCTTTAATTGCACAAAGCACATTATTCTCAAGTTGAAGATCATCTTGACGATTTTGTATTAAGAACTGCAGAAATTATAATACTAAATCATCTCCCTCCTAACAGTAATAATCTTTATTGCGCAACATAAAATATACGAAGAAAGATATAACTATGCAATGTAAATCAACTTGTAACAATGACTAAGGAATAGTATTGCCTTTGTCCCATTTCTACTCCAAACAACTTTTATCCGATAATGTTCTTTTTTAAAACATATTATTCTTCAGGTATACATCTATCCCTTTCCTAATTTCCTTGCTTTGATTTGTATCTTCTATAAACAGAACCGCAGTTCCTACAAGACTTAATGTACATAGATACGAGGGTAAGTTGAAAAATTCGATAATTAACTAAAAGATGGCGCTATTTGAAAGCAATATTTGACGCTATTCTATAGCTTGATGTTTTAATGTCATACGTGTTAAACTTCATGTCGATGTGTGATTATATATTTCCTTGGTCCAAGGACGCCAAATATTGTTACACACATGTCTAAAACCATTTGCAGTATGCCATAAAAGATCACACCATTCGCGCATATAATCCGTCTGTATTAAATGGAGTATTAAAGCCCCTAAGAAGCGCTTTGAAACCGTCGAAATAAATATGCAAGCTAAAGAAATGTACGAATATACAGCTGTGGCCGTATGTATTCGCCACTCTCGTTTTGAACGTGGCACACGAATATTATTGTATTTCTAAGAAGCAGGGTCGATGACGGATCTAACTAGGTACCTGGTAATGAGGGTTTAATGGTTTATTGTAGGCCATCCTGAGTAAATTAGAAAATAGACGTAAAATTGTAATTTCTGAATATTTCTTCAGTCTTTCTAGAAAGTTGTAAGAGTAGGGTTGAGCTAGTTAGAGTGAAGATATTGTGTCTGTGATTTTGTCTGTGTAATACGATAGTATACAGTAAAAAGTAATGCCGAAAACACGCGAATTGACGGAGGTTGAGCGAGGACAAATTGTGGTGTTAGAGAAGCAAGGGTTGTCGGTGTCTGCTATTGCCCGACAAGTGAAATGTGCGCGATCGACAGTTAGGATGACGATAAAACGATACAAAGAGAGTAGATCTTTGACAAACAAACTGGTCGAAAAAGGAAGACAACTAGCGGAGATGAGCGAGTCTTAGAGCGGATGTCTTTGCGAGACCGGAAAAAAGGGTCTAAACAGCTTTCCAGTGAGCTTTTCCGGCTACATAATGTTGCTATTTCTCCTCGCACGGTTAAAAGACGCCTTTGTGAATTCAATTAATTAATTAGCTGGATACAAAGCTCGACATAAACCACGGTTGTCTCCGCAACAAAAGAAAAAAAGACTGCTGTGGGCTAAAAGTTACCGCGACTGGATGAGTCAAATATTGAGGTAAGTAATACATAATTATTGTATTTGCGGTATTCTGTATTCAATTCCTGGTATCTACAGTGTTTTTATTCTTTTTAATGGGTTCCAAAATGTAACAGTATTCATGTTTTTGTTGGTAGCTTTGTGGTAAACCTGGGCCTCAATACGCGCGACGCGGGCGAGAAGAGGCCTTCCATCCAGACTCTATCATCCCGGCTGTCAAGTTTGGGGGTGGTAGCATAATGGTTTGGGGTTCCATGAGTGCAACAGGCGTAGGAGAACTGTTCGTCTGCGAGGGCCGAATGAACAGTCGGATGTACATCGACATGTTGGAAGAAGTTCTGGAACCGTGTGCGTTAAAATTATTCGATAATGATGAGCCAGAGTATTACTTCCAACAAGATAATACACTGTACCATAAATCTCGCGAAGTAATGCGCTGGTTCGAGGAAAATAACGTGCGGGTCCTGGAATGGCCGGCACAATTCCCGGACTTATCGCTAATTGAGCTTTTATGGTACATTTTAAAGCGAAATGTAGCTAAATACTCATCTACGACAAAGCAATGCTTAAAAAGAAAAACATTCGAAGAGTGGAATAAAATCACCCCCGAACAGTGCTACAACTTAGTGAGCAGTATGCCCCGACGAATTCGTGCGGTGATAAAAGCCCAGGGAGGTGCTACCAAATATTAATCAATATCGGTATATATCTGTATACATTCACAATGAAACATTTTCATCGATCAATTTTCTTTTATTTCTTATATATTCGTCGGAATAAAAAACAAAAAAGGGTGGCGAATACATATGGCCACAGCTGTATATTAAAACAAATTTACACTGGAATGATATCACTCTCAAACTAGAGTTGTTGTTTGAGCTATTTCTATCGTTTGAAAAATCGTTCCAACGATGGAAATAAGCCAAACAACAACTCTAGTTAATGTGAAAATTCATCGTCAACAGTATCACGTCAAAAATTAAAAATTCGTTATGGGCCCGAATTGAACAGGCCTTTGAGACAATACGAAAAGACCGTGATCAAATTGCCAATGAATCTAACCATCTTATATTTCTGTATAAAGCAAAATAACTTAAGATCATCCCGAAATCAAGCAATCGAGCCAATTTTACGAGAAAATTCTTGTTTTAATGGAAGTAGGGTTGCAATAATACAATTGTTAACGGCAAATTAACTCTGAAAAGATATAGATACATCCTTCTATAATTTTATAGAATATAAAGTGATCCACAATTAGAATTTTAAAAGTCTCACGTCTTTAACGCAAACATTCTTTTCTGATGGAACAATCGAATTCCTGGTAAATACAATTGAGACAGCGCCATCTATCCAACTCCAATCGGTGTATAAATACGTATATGTACCTAGGTACATAGACGTACTTCAACGTTATATTAACCAATTAAGGTAGACAATTTTGAATTTCTAATGGTCTTCTTAATAAATAATCCATGTGACCTTTAACGATTTCATGTTTCCAATAATTCCGTACGTTGTACACTCAAATCTTCCATATTTTCCAGTCGAAATTTACTATTATAGTCTTGTATAATGTCATCCTATCGTTCCACCGAGAGCATGCTTCTAAATATATACCATGGCGTTCGTAGGAATCACGCCAGCTTAATTATTTTACTTTTCACAAATTTAGAATCCGCACGATTTTCCACTGTCACTATAAAATCATTTTCTCAATTATACGTTACAAGAAATTTGAAATAAAGCAATTAATTGTGTTTAAGGAATTCATCTTGAGTATAAACAGTATCTTTGGACGTTGGCGTAGAAGAAAACAACATTTATCTCTCCATACCGAACCTTGTGGAGGCAGGTCGATGTCGCATTCTGAACAGCGCAAACCTTCACATAAATACACGTTTTAAGTGTCACTAATTGTCGATGAACAGCAATTTCGAACGCCGGTTTTTTGTTTATTAAAGCTCGTCACTCGGTTGGAGCGGGTCTCCAGCCGAGGCGACTCCTATACGTTCGAATAAATACGTCCGTATAGGCTTGATGATTTAAACGGCGCTCGTTTCGGATAAACTTCTTAATTTTTCGAAACGTCCGACGGAGAAACAAAGGAAATACGGTTCCGAGACCTCGATCCGTTTACAATCCGCTCTAGAAATGCCATCGTCCTAACAGAAGCAAAGAAAAGTATGCCGATCAATAAATCCTTGGTATTAATACGTCGATTCGAAACCGTAAGCTGGCGAAAATAGGCTTAAAGTAGGGGAGAAACTTTAGAAACGTTAGACAAACGGTGACCGTATTCTAAATGTGGCATATGCGAGAACAATATCGGAATATTCAAATTAAGGTTAGATGTTAATTTATTTAACGTTCTCCTATGTATCACAGTAAACTCCACACCACACAAATTAAGAATTTATTGGAAACTCGGTTGACAATGAGAGTAATGTGATACATACAATGACAATTCAAGAGACCCGAATGCGTTTTTACATACTGACATAATTTGGGACTCAAAGATGAGGCTCCTATATCGAGGAGAATTCTAGATGACTTCTAAATTCCGTGTTCCGCTCTAGGAAAAGTGACGGGTAATCTGACACGTGTATATGATACTGTGTAGCATTTCCCAACCCTTTGTTAAATTTCCATGCAACAACATCACATCATCCTAGACGAGAATTATGCTTATAATTTACCATCATTGGCGTAGCGCCAGACAACTATTCAAAAGATCATTTATGGAGAGATTGAACAAGGGCCCAAATTTGAGCCCTGCGGAGTACGTAACACATGGGCTGAAAAGTCCCGGGCCTAACAAAGAAAACACGGTTTCTTTGGTTCAAAACTAGCTTTATTCATCAACGTAATCTCCATCAAGAGCAACGCAATCATTCCAGCGCCGCTCTAACATTTCAATACCACTTTTCTAGAACGATTTATCTTTTGCCTCAAAATAGGCCTCAGTTTCAGCGATAACTTCTTCATTCGTGCGAAATTTCTTACCGGCGAGCATTTTTGGAGGTCTGCGAACAGCTAGTAGTCGCTGGGAGCCAAATCTGGCGAATACGGTGGATGTGGGAGCAATTCGAAGTTCAATTCATGTAGTTTTGCCATTGTTTTGAATGACTTGTGACACGGTGCGTTGTCTTGATGAAACAACATCCTTTTCTTTGCCATATGCGGTCGTTTCTTTGCAATTTCGGCCTTCAAACGCTCCAATAACGCTCTATAATATTCACTGTTGATGGTATTTCCTTTCTCAAGATAGTCGATGAATATTACACCACGCACATCTCAAAATACCGAGGCCATAACCTTCCCAGCCGATTGCTGTGCTTTCGGGCGCTTTGGACGAAGTTCACCAGTGGCTGTCCACTCAGATGACGATCGTTTTGATTCCGGAGTGACGTGATGGATCCATGTTTCATCCATTGTCACATATCGACGCAAAAATTCCGGTTTGTTACGTTTAAACATGGCCAAACACTGCTCAGAATCATCAACACGTTCTTGTTTTTGGTCAACAGTGAGCAAACGCGGCACCCACTTTGAACAGAGCTTTCTCATAGTCAAATGCTCATGCAATATAAAGCCAATACGTTCTTTTGATAACTTTACGATGTCAGCTAACTCACGCAACTTCACTTTTCGATCATTCAAAACGATTTTGTGGATTTTTTTGATGTTTTCTGGTGTTACCGCCTCATTTCGAGGTCCACTGTGTTCTGCATCATCGGTGTCTCTACGATTGTTGTTTCTGATGGAGCGGAGTCCCCATAACACTTTTCAAGCCATTGCTTCTCTTGAACGGTATTTTTTCCCATCAAGAAGCAGTGTAAAATTAAAACACGAAATTGTTTTTGATCCATTGTTTTGAAAATAACAAAAGTAGCGTGACTCTTAGCACAATAACTCACAAACTAATGAATAGAATATCATGAAATTTTAACAACTGTCTTTTGAAGGTTAGTACTAACTGAGAAAAAGGTGACTGCAATAAAACTAGCGTCATCTACGTGTTAGGCCCGGGACTTTTCAGCCCATGTGTTATATATAAGATAAAGTGTTTGGATGTAAATCTGTTGTAAAAAATATAATACTAAGATGTTTATGAAACGAATGATAGATGGAACAAATCTAAAAGGACTACAACTCCATTATGTCAAAGGCAAAAAATAGGTTTTCCATAGAAGTGACCCCCGTGGAAGTCGAATTTCACATAAGAAACGAGCTAGAATATTCAGAACCAGCGACAGGGAGTGTATCATAAAAAAAGAAATACAAAAATCCCCATAACATACCATTAAACTATTCAAATTTAATCACTACCTAAATCGATTTTTTCTTCTTTATTTGAAACCTCTACGGTGCTAGAAATAAGCTGGTACGGTTCTTCTTATGTCATTAAAGTGTTATACGGTGTCAAGTCAATAGCTTAATTGGGTGTCGCTGCGCGCAGTTACACTGAATACCACCAAACGGCCCCGTTTATTAACGAATATTACGCGAGACTATATACTACATATACACACGAATAATTCGTTCACAATGGATATAGCGCGAGTTGTATTGGACGTTCGGTTTGATGCATATAACGCTCGCACGCTCGTAACAGCAAAACGAGAGCCAGGCTTATGTACAACGTTTAGTTTCAGTTTTCTAGAATGCACGTATCCGGTCTAACAAGAGCAGTCACGCCTGACACGGCCCCAGATATATGGAGGTTATATATTCTGTTTCACCACTTACTCCGTTCGAGACGTGTTTATTTTCTACATGCAGATAGATAATGTGAATGTGTATAGATGAAACGAATGCGCATACATAGATACATACATATAATACTTTCCTTTGAACTCGAACTCGCGTGCAATGCGTTTTCCTAAGGCAGATATGCGTGGTGTACTTGAACGGCTTGAAAACATAAATATTTTGGAAGTAATTTAATGTCGTATGACTGAAGTAGCGTGAAGGATGTTGTAGAAATGTTAATTGTTCTTCAATAAATAATGTTGGCATTGATATTGTTTCCCAAATTTTCCCACTGCTTAAAGTTTCTAAGTAAAACGAATTCAGAATTTTTTATTTACAAAAAAAAATTCTATTCGGAGTTTTACTTCAATTTCATAGCTAGCTCTTCTCTTCTAAGGTCTCAAGAATAAACCACAAGCACGCTATCCTTCCATCTATGTAATTTTACAGCAGTTCCTCAACCAACTATTTATTTTATTTTTTCGGCTTTCTTAATCCCAAAGAAGTTTGTTACCACAGATTTGAAGGAATAGCAAGCAGGCCCTTGTCTTTCATCTAAGGTATTGTCGAAAATTAGTTTTTCCCCAGCCCCAGAAAATCTAGAAATGATGTCTGAAATACACGTGTCTCTAACAGCCTTATTTTCCGAAACACGACCTCCAAAGTTTCAAGAAAGCTGATGTAAATTCATCAAAATTAAGGAAGCTGTAACTTATAAAGTGTAAGAAATAGAATTTGCTGTTTTGTTTTCAATTTTTCCTGTTGAATGCTCTAAAATGGCACCTTATTTAGTTTTGTTAATGTTTCTGAGTAATTATCGAGATGGAAAATGAAAGAAAAAAGATGAAAGAGGTATTCTTTTATGTTAGATAATTCTTAATAAATAAATAACGATTACAAGGACTATGTGGTTGTATAATTCATGTTATGGATTTTTTAATTTAAAAAATTTTAAACTTCTTAAAAACGTAAACTCGTGTAAAGAATCAGACTCGTACGAAACGATATTTATGAAAAAGATCAGAAACTTATTGAACAGAGAACCATCCCCAATTGCACACTCGAGTCTGATTGATTTATTACCATAAGGCCCTGTTAAAGGTATGGTTCGCTTTCGTTCCATCTTTTCCTGAAAATACACAGATATCCGAGAGCACCCAATAGATTGTAAATAACACATGGGCTGAAAAGTCGCGGGCCTAACACATAAATGACGCTAGTTTTATTGCAGTCACCTTCCTCTCAGTTAGTACTAATCTTCAAAAGACAGCTGTTAAAATTCCATGATATTCTATTCATTAGTTTGTGAGTTATTGTGCTAAGAGTCACGCTACTTTTGTTATTTTCAAAACAATGGATCGAAAACAATTTCGTGTTTTAATTTTACACTGCTTCTTGATGGGAAAAAATACCGTTCAAGCGAAGCAATGGCTTGAAAAGTGTTATGGGGACTCCGTTCCATCAGAAACAACAATAAAACGTTGGTTTGCTGACTTCGAACGTGGTCGTAGAGACACCGATGATGCAGAACGCAGTGGACGTCCAAATGAGGCGGTAACACCAGAAAACATCAAAAAAATTCACAAAATTGTTTTGAATGATCGAAAAGTGAAGTTGTGTGAGTTAGCTGGCATCGTAAAGATATCGAAAGAACGTATTGGCTTTATATTGCATGAGCATTTGACTACGAGAAAGCTCTGTTCAAAGTGGGTGCCGCGTTTGTTCACTGTTGACCAAAAACAAGAACGTGTTGATGATTCTGAGCAGTGTTTGGCCATGTTTAAACGTAACAAACCGGAATTTTTGCGTCGATATGTGACAATGGAAGAAACATGGATCCATCACTTCACTCCGGAATCAAAACGATCGTCATCTGAGTGGATAGCAACTGGTGAACCTCGTCCAAAGCGCCCGAAAGCACAACAATCGGCTGGAAAGGTTATGGCCTCGGTATTTTAGGATGTGCGTGGTGTAATATTCATCGACTATCTTGAGAAAGGAAATACCATCAACAGTGAATATTATATAGCGTTATTGGAGCGTTTGAAGGCCAACATTGCAGAAACATTGCAAGAAACGACCGCGTATGGCAAAGAAAAAAATGTTGTTTCATCAAGACAACGCACCGTGTGACAAATCAATCAAAACAATGGCAAAACTACATGAATTGAACTTCGAATTGCTCCCACATCCACCGTATTCGCCAGATTTGGCTCCCAGCAACTACTGGCTGTTCGCAGACCTTAAAAAAATGCTCGCCGGTAAGAAATTTCGCACGAATGAAGAGGTTATCGCTGAAATTGAGGCCTATTTTGAGGCAAAAGGTAAATCGTTCTACAAAAGTGGTATTGAAATGTTAGGGCGGCGCTGGAATGATTGCGTTGCTCTTGATGGAGATTACATTGATGAATAAAGCTAATTTTAAACCAAAAGAACCGTGTTTTCTTTGTTAGGCCCGGGACTTTTCAGCCCATGTGTTATGTCATATGTTTTAAGAAATTTTAGAGCCTGCGTAGAAAATAATTTATATATGTGATACAGTTTTTACATTTAGTCGGTAACACGGTTGAAAATGGGAGTCCACGTGCTCTCGAAACGCTGCGTTCGGAATAATTAGTTAATTTATGTAGAGTAGAGTTTACTGCTATACCTGTGAATAGGTAATTGTTATTTCGACCTTTTAATTCCTTAAATTTTGACCAATTGATTATGCCGACAGCTCTAATAATTACAAATTTACTCATAAAATAAAATTCGAACTTGAATAAAATAAGATAACCTCCAGAAGTAACAATGAACATAAATCAAAATCCTCAGACGATATCAAGACACAGACGTATGTTATTAACATTGTTGCTTCTTTTACCTTTTTTCCTTGCATTTGTAAACCATATAGCACTACATTTATTCCGTCTAGTACATCGTCTTATCCTTTTGCAGCGTTTTAGTAGGTGTATAATTAGTTCTGTATTAAAAAAAAAAGAATTAAAATAAACTCGTAATTAATGAAAAGGTCGGCCTTGCTTCTCTTTACTGGTCGGTCTCACACCAACGTTCGAATCTCTTAATATTTTTATCCATATCCTCTTCGGTTCGCGGTCCGTTTTAATTAATTTAAAATTTATTACCGTTCATAGCAAACGAAGAAAAAAATGGAGGCACTCGTGAGGTTGGCATTAAAGCGTGGTAAAAATGAAAAATGGTGTTCGTACACACATAAGTTATTAAGAGCATGGTTTTCTGGTATTTTCCACTGAAAAATCCCACTGAAAACACCGGGAAATCAAATAAATATTTTCTTGGATATTTAGAACTATAAATAAAATAAAGTGACAGGTGGAAGCATGCACATCGTTCCGAAACTAAACAAGAAGTACAAGAGAGGGGTTTCACGCAAAAAAAACGTAATGCAAATATTTTCTTTCGACGACTAAAGACCGAAGTGCACAAAGTACGTAATGTACACCTCAGAAAATGGGCAATAAGTAATAATTTTGATACCGAAAGCATGTTAAAGGTGAAAATGGACACCTGTTTAATTGGCAAAGTAATTATTACACCTTGATTTTGCTTGTTGTACAAACAAAACATTGTTTGCGTAAAGAACCTTGATGGAATTGTACAAATAATTTTTACCAACAAATTTATGGTCTTTTCTTTCTCTTAAACTGGAAAAGGTGTACATGTTGTATGTAAATTTGCTCGGGAATGTTCTTCCTTAATTCTTGTTTGAGTTTGACAAATAATAATATATTCCCTTGTTCAATGTTAAGTTAATATCGCTATATAAATTTATAGTATTATTAACGGCTTTGTCAGATATACGAGAGCGGGTTCCCCATGCCCCGCGCCTTACCTACTTCTAATTAGTTGTTTGATTAATGCATTTTACATTATCTACATAATATCAAGTTTGTATATCAAAGTGTCGTTGTGCTGCGACTAATTCTTGAATTGTGTGACGTGATTGTTCATAAAAATGGATCCTGTAGAACAAAGAGCCGTAACAAAATACTTCCAGAGAGAAAGGGCATGACACTAACTCAAATTTGTGAAGACATTATGGCAACTGTTGGTGAGTCTGCTGTTTCTTATAATATAGTCAAACACTAGCGTCGAGATTTTAAATGCGAAAGAACATCCTGTGAAAACCAAAATGGCGATGGTTCTCCCATAACGATAACAACAGACAAAACTAGGCAGACACATTGTGAAAGATACTGGCTTATTATATCATGTGGTGTACAACATACTGACGAAAGAATTAGATATGAAAAAGACGAATGCAAGATGGGTGCCCCGAATGTTAACCATTGATCAAAAAAGAAATCGGTTGCTGATTCGCAAGCGCCTTTTGGAAAGGTATCAAGGAAACATAGAGAACTTTCTTAGTCGGTATGCAATCATGGATTAGTCATGGGTGCACTACTATGATCCCGAGACCAAAGTGCAAAGTAGAGAGTGGAAACATCACGATTCTCCTCCTACACGCAAATTTAAGGACGTGCCGTCTGGTGGAAAGGTTTTGCTACCTGGGATGCTCAAGGATTCATTTTGACTAACTATTTGTAAAAAGGACAGCGCATTACAGGGGCCTACTACGCACGATTGATTTCTAAATTGCGAGACGCTATTAAAGAGAAACGCCGAGAAAATTAAGGCACGGCGTGCTGTTCCATCAGGGTAATACTCCCAACCATACATCCGGCATTGCTGTGGCTGCTATACACCAAGCAGGTTTTAAATTAGTGGAGCACCCGCCATATTCGCCGGATCTGGCATTTTAAAAGAAATCTTACGCAGGGTAAAATTTTCCAGCAATTATGAAGTCATCCAAGTTATAGAGAGGTAGTTTGCAGAGGTCGGACAGCGTAGGCGTCCATCCTCGTACCTAATTGTACCAATTTTACTTGTGAAATGGAGAACTACGCAATTGTAAGCGTTTTTTGTATCCAAGGATACTTACAAAAATACTCTTGAATGTTATGGTTGTAATTAAGAGTCTGTTGGAGAATCTTTTGTACCTTGAAGGTCAAGGATTCGTTTGGGAAACCATGTTGGTTTAATGATAAAGTTATATACTGGTCTCTCCACCATTTCGATTTGTTTTATAATTCTTTCGTATAATTTAATGCTACTATAGCTTTGGATTCAGGAACAACATTAATCAATACGTTTTCTTAGTATAATTGCCGAGATATTGCTCTTTTTGGACACGTAGTTTTATAAAATTACATCAGCGTACATAGTAAGCGAGTAAACTTTTTTGGATGTTGGTGAAACAGCAGACTGTTCCAATTTGTTGTTATTAGACTCGCATTAAGTGACCTCATTATTTGATAACACTCTTCAAAGAAGTTTTTCGGGCTTCGGTTGTTCTACCAGATCCGGGAGTTTCGTTTAACTACATAACAATTTCTTAACAATAACAATGAAATATCAATTTCTTCAGATGGTCGAAACTGAATAAAACGATAAAAGAAATATACGAAAGTTACTGATTGTGTCCGGGAACATATTCACACTACTGTACACGGGAAAGTTTCCGTTTTAAGCTACTTGTATTAAAGAGCAAATCTAGAAGGCACAAAACGGTATAAACCGTTCAATGACACAAACTAAAGCTCCATTTCGCAAACAATGTCGTCGTGTAATTTTCGTCGTTTTCAGCAATATCTTTCGCACGCTAATTCGTCTAAACGGGCAAAAAGGACGCATAGTGGTGTATATCGAGGTTGACGCATTCTTTCTCGCGAGACATTACGCTCCAGTAACCGAACCGCTACTGCGTTATACTCGTCGAAAGAGGAGAGCCTTCTAACTTGGTGATTTCACCTAATGGTATTTTAATTGTGCATGCCACTCACTTTGGACATAATTTCTTCATACAAGCTCATCGCTAGAAGAGTAAATTAACGCGTTCTATTGTATTTGACTTCGTTCTCCTTCGGCGAATTTTTATAAGTAGCGTTATAATGAAGATATTGAACAAAATAACAGTAATAAAATTCAGTGGTAGCGTGGATATCGGTATTTGCAAAGTCTAAAGGTACGAAATTCTTTTGGACACATTCGCGATGTGTATTTAAACAAGAAGAGAATGAAGTTATTTCTACTGGCAATAATGTCTAACGACGTACGATCCTAATAATGACGAAACCACAAACGTCGCTCGAAAAGAACGCATTTGTTTCATTTGTTTTATGGTTATTGTTATGTCAACATTCTCAGAAATCGACGCGTCCACAAAAAACTAAATCTCCTGCGATCCGGTTCAATGGACTTTACCCTGTAACTGTAAAACGCGTTTTGAATTTTTGTTATGATTCATACGGGTCGATTACGAATAATATTTACGGACATTGAAAGGTATTACGCGCCTATTAGGACAGTCTAAATGGACAATAGCGAAAACAACACGATATCAATGCATACTAATGTGTTTTGTTTAGAAAAAATAGAGACAAATAGTCATGCTAATCAAAGATTCTTTAAATTCGGTGAATGGTAATAATTACACCCAGGAACATGAATATGAGGCACCCTTTAGATGTTTTAATATGGCGGTATTAACAGACAAATAGTCTTTACCTGCCGCTTCTTAGAAATACCCGTAGTATAAATAAAAGGGGCGGTGGGAGAAATACCGTTGTTAACCCATTTATTCCTGTATTTGCGGAACTAATTGTATTTTACACTTAGTTATAGTTCGGTAAAGTGACCGGTGAACATCATTATTTTTATTTTAAATTATATGTGCGTTTGTTATTGGCAAATAAAAATATTTATTCGTGATTAGTTTATGTGTATGTAACTGAATATGCCGAAATCTAAAAAACTTTCTGAGCTTCAACGTGCGTAAATTATTACACTACATGCCGAGGGATTATCCCAAGTGATGATTAGTAAAAAAAGTAAAATATTCACGGTACGCCGTACAAAGAACTCTAAAACGTTACCAAGAAACAGGGGATGCTAAATGGAGCCCGGGAAAGGGTCCAAAACGTGCGCGTTAAATCGACAACTCAACGTTAATTTATCGCTTAAAACAGTAAGTAGATGTCTTAGAGAAGTCGGTCTATCATCGAGAAAAGCTAGAAAGAAACCGTGGCTGTCGGACGTAGATAAAAATAAACGATTAGCATGGGCTCATAAACACAAATCGTGGACAGAGAAGGACTGGGCGAATATGATTTGGAAGGACGAGTGAAATATAGAGGGAAATATAATTAATCGTTTTATATTCAGTATAAGGTAACTATTTTATACAGATTTATTACAGATTTTTGGTACACTTGTTGCCGTGCTAGTGCGTCGAAGGCCTGGTAAAGAATACCATGCCGATTGTGTGGTGCCTACCATCAAACATGGTGGAGGTACTGTCATGATATGGGGAGTGTATGACGTCGACAGGGGTTGGAGAGATGTTCGTGTTCACTGGTAGAATGAACTGGTGGACCTACGCCAGCATGTTAGGCGAAATTTTACTGCCCTCAATTGAAAAATTATTCGGAATGAATACTAACGAAGTATTTTTTCAACAAGAAAATACACCATGCCACACTGCGGCTGCAGATTTAGCGTGGTTCCGGCAAGCGAACATTGATATCTTGGAATGGCCACTCCAAAGCCCGAATCTAAATCCGATCGAGCATTTGTGGGCTATTATTAAGCGAAAAGTATGCGAACACAAATGCAAATCCAAACAAGAATTAAAAGCAATACTTGAACGAGTATGGGAGGACATCTCAACTTCAACCTGCCATATGTTAGCGGGCAGTTTACCTAAAAGGATTGAAGCTGTTATAAAAGTCCGCGGGGGGCCAATCAAATATTGAATTTCTAGTTTTTAGTAATAAATATTTACTTTTATAATATTTGTTTTATTTGTTCGTTGTTTATCTCGAAGATAACTGAGAAAATTCGGGGTGCCTGATAATTGTGTCCCTGCCTGTATAATGCCATTGCAGTTTTACGGTAAGGGTGTCAGGGGTACAGCATAGAGATCCATCCTCGTATTAATATGAACTCACACCGGGTCAGTAATGTTCCCCTATTCATTTATAAATCGTTTATAGACTTTTTTACCTTTATTCAACGTTTTAATTTTGCATCACTGCTAGTCTTTTGCTATTTTTGCTGAGTATATAGACTATAGAGTGTTATTTTTGGTAATTCCAACGTTTATTACAATTTGGCGTTCCACCACTGATGGATTTTCCAGGTTTTTAACCTTTAATCTCTTGACAAACATCGCAGTAAACTCCACACCCCACAAATTATTAATTTATTCAGAACACAGCGTTTCAAGAGCCCATTAGCTCTCATTGTCAACCGAGTTACCGACTGGGACAATGAGAATCCATGTACTGTTGAAACGCTGAGTTCCGAATGAACTTTTGTGGAGTTTACTGCGATACCTGTGAATTGTACAACCAGTTCTTGCAATCATTGTCCAAACTTTTGATTTAAGGTGTCCTCACAAAAAAGAGCTGGTGACCGCTGTTGCACATAATTTTTACAGATTGTTGGTACACCTGGTGCCGTGCTAGTGCATCGGAGACCTGGTGAAGAATACTATGCCGATTGTGTGGTGCCTACCATCAAACATAGTGACGGTAGTGTCATGATATAGGGGTATATGACATCGACAGGGGTTAGAGAGATGGTTCTGCTTTACGATTCTCTAAGCGAGCCTACAGAACGGCGACGACCTAGTACACCTCAGAAAGGCGAAAGTCATTCAAGCAACGAAAAAGGTGCCGGCCACAATATTCTGGAATTGTGAGGGCAGTTTGTTAATTGACTTTAAAGAACGCAATACAACTGTGAACGGCATATATTATGCGTCTTTATTGCATAAATTAAGGGACGGTATTCGCGCAAAACCCGTGGAAAATTGACAAGAGGTGTGCAATTACTGCACGATAATGCTCCCGAATTTGAATATCCACCGTATAGTCCAGATGTGGTTCATTGTGACTTTGGTTTGTTTTCTAATTTAAAAAAGGACCTTAGGGACGACAATGAATGTTAAGAGAGATAACACTGAAAAATAAAATTTGTTATATTGTTCCATATTTCTTTTTTCTAATAGGCCGAGAATTTATGGCGCTTACCTCGTACAAGGTATCTTTCCCAAGAAACTATGTCTTATCACATACAACAAATATTCCTCGAAACAACTAAGATATATAAGTAAACATAATTTACTACAACCTTTGCTAAATAATTACAAATTTGCAAATATAATTACTATACAACAAACATCATTATTGTAATTATTAGCAATATTAGCGAGACAACAATGACGAAGAGTGTCCGTGTCTACAGGCTCTCTTACGTAATCCTCTTAAAAAGTTCTAAAGCAAACGCGCGACGAAAACATCGCCGGCCGCCTCTGGAACAATAACTCGCCACGCTCAAGTGAAAAGTAGGTCTGCAAACGGATTATGAATATGTGAGTTGTGCACGAAAGAGATCTCTTCGTATACGTACACGTACCGTACACGCATACGCTCTCATATACGACACACACGGTAGCGAAAAGAGTAAATGTCATGGTTAGCGTGCTTGTAATTCATTAAAATAGATCTCGTTTGAAATACGATACACTCCGATGGTGATATACAAATATGTAACGTAGTATGTGTAATATTTGTACGTTGCAGCGTGCAGCGTGATTTCTTTTTTTTCTTGGGAATAGGTGCTTTCGAGGATTTCGTTTATCGACGAAAGACAAACATTGATTATTTCGAAGCGATTATCAGGTTTCAATTAATATTATTATCGCGGCATAATTTTGCATTAAACGATTTTCTGTTTAAGAGTTAATTGGTAGGTACAAGCTTTCATTACTTGACGCGATATTAAATGTTAAATTAATGGGATTTTATTTTTTTGTAACATTTCCGTTTTTGATTAACTCTCGGCATACAATTCATTCGATCCATTTCTGTACACTCAACGAAATTTCTATAGTTCCATATAAACCTTTAAACAGAATACAGTAGACGCTCGATTATGTGAACGATATCAGTCAAGCATTGTTCACATTACTGAAACTTTACAAAGAAATTGCATAAAAGAAAATATGTACACTACCGCTCAAAAGTGTTTAGGCACTCTCACTGACAGCAAAAATGTATAAAAACTCAGCAAAAATGTTAATAATATTTATTTTTTATGTACAGATACACGTACATGAATAAAAATATATTAAATAAATGTGAAAATTAAAACGGTTAATTTAAATTTTGCTTTCATCTATGTGACCTCCTCTTGATTTAATATTCGCAGCACACAATCGAGGCATTCTCGCAATAAGTTTTGCCAGAGTTTCTTGTATTATTGAGGTCCAACTCGATTGCAATTTGTTCCACACGTCAGTAGCTTATGTCGGAGCCGATTTCCATACTTCCCGATCTAGTTCTTCCCATAGTAACTCGATTGGATTCAAGTCGGGGCTCTAGGGAGGCCATTCCATAATTTTGAGACTTCCTTCCTCTTCTAAATGGCGTAAATAGTCTTTACATAATTTAAAGGAATGTTTTGGGTCATTATCTTGCTGGAAGATAAAATTTTGACCCAAAAGTTGAATTCCGGAAGATATTGCGTGGTTCTCCAAAATTTCGCGATAGTCTCCTTTTTTTAAAATACCGTCAATTTTCAGAATGTCCCCTACACTAGTCCCAGCAAAACAGCCCCAAATGATGATAGAACCTCCACCATGCTTCACCGTAGCCACAATACACTCTTCTCTGGCACGTTCACCTACAGATCTTCGGGTTCCGAACAGCTCAAATTTGGACTCATCCGTCCACAGGACGTTGTTCCACTCTTCTATGGTCCAGTGTTGGTGTTCACGAGCCCATTTAAGTCGCTTTTGCTTGTATTGTTTGCGTAGTGATGGCTTTTTCATCGCAATACGTCCATGGAGCCCGGCTTTCTCTAGGCGACGTTTGACTGTAGAAACACTCACTAGTTTTTGGCGACCAACATTTAATTCTGCGGTGATTTCCGGGGTTGTTTTGCGTCTATTTAACTTGCTGGTAACCACTATTCTGCGATCATCTGCAGATGTTGTCGCTTTTGGCCGTCCACTGCGTCTTTTATTAAGAAAACTGCCAGTTTCCCAATATTCTTTTACGTTATAGTCAACCGTAGCGTGGAGTATTTTCATTTTTTCGGCAACTTGTCGATTACTTATGCCACTTTTATGGTAAGCTATTATAACCGCACGTGTTTCCGTACTAAGTTCTCTTCGCGGAGGCATTTTAAAAAATTGTCACGCGATATTTCGCTCACGACGTGAGTAGAGTAAATACCACACTGCAACTGACCAAAGGTTACAGATTTCACTATAATCTTCTAGGAAGGTAATTTAAACATTATTACCTACAATCTAACAGATGACTGAATTTACCCAGTAAATTCAGAGGGATTGTTATTGTAATTGCACCGCAATAAACAGTTTATGGTAATCCGATCAAGTGCAGGTAAATGATAGCAAACCTTATGTGATATAATGGGTGTTTATCTTACTGAACTACATTTTAAATACGCATTTCATTTTATTATAATGTTTTTTTGGTAAACATAATACAATATGAATAATCCAACAGGGGTGCCTAAACACTTTTGAGCAGTAGTGTATGTTTATTAAAAAATAAATTATGAACAATGAATAACATAATACATATAATAATTTTGAACAGTTATAATAAATGGGACTGTTAAAATTTCTAAATGAATGAGGATTTTTTGCCTTTCCCATTACTAGTGGCCTTTTTTTGTGTGTACCACTAGCATTAGTGCACGCTAGAAAAGTTATGCGTTGTCTTTCCGCTTTTCTAACCGGAGCAGATTTTTCATGTGATGTAACACATGGGCTGAAAAGTCTCGGGCCTAACAAAGAAAACAGGTTTTTTTTGGTTCAAAATTAGCTTTATTCATCAACGTAATCTCCATCAAGAGCAACGCAATCATTCCAGCGCTGCTCTAATATTTCAGTACCACTTTTGTAGAACGATTTATCGTTTGCCTCAAAAAAGGCCTTAGTTTCAGCGGTAACCTCTTCATTCGTACGAAATTTCTTACCGGCGAGGATTTTTTTGAGGTCTGCAAACAGCCAGTAGTCGCTGGGAGCCAAATCTGGCGAATACGGTGGATGTGAGAGCAATTCGAAGTTCAATTCATCTAGTTTTGCCATTGTTTTGATTAACTTGTGACACGGTGCGTTGTCTTGATGAAACAACATTTTTTCTTTGCCATATGCGGTCGTTTCTTTGCAATTTCGGCCTTCAAACGCTCCAATAACGCTATATAATATTCACTGTTGATGGTATTTCCTTTCTCAAGATAGCCGATGAATATTACACCACGCACATCCCAAAATACCGAGGCCATAACCTTTCCAGCCGATTGTTGTGCTTTCGGGCGCTTTGGACGAAGTTCACCAGTTGCTGTCCACTCAGATGACGATCGTTTTGATTCCGGAGTGAAGTGATGGATCCATGTTTCGTCCATTGTCACATATCGACGCAAAAATTCCGGTTTATTAGGTTTAAACATGGCCAAACACTGCTCAGAATCATCAACACGTTCTTGTTTTTGGTCAACAGTGAGCAAACGCGGCACCCACTTTGAACAGAGCTTTCTCATAGTCAAATGCTCATGCAATATAAAGCCAATACGTTCTTTTGATATCTTTACGACGTCAGCTAACTCACACAACTTCACTTTTCGATCATTCAAAACGATTTTGTGGATTCTTTTGATGTTTTCTGGTGTTACCGCCTCATTTGGACGTCCACTGCGTTCTGCATCATCGGTGTCTCTACGACCACGTTTGAAGTAAGCAAACCAACGTTTTATTGTTGTTTTTGATGGAGCGGAGTCCCCATAACACTTTTCAAGTCATTGCTTCGCTTGAGCGGTATTTTTTTCCCATCAAGAAGCAGTGTAAAATTAAAACACGAAATTGTTTTTGATCCATTGTTTTGAAAATAGCAAAAGTAGCGTGACTCTTAGCACAATAACTCACAAACTAATGAATAGAATATCATGAAATTTCAACAGCTGTCTTTTGAATGTTAGTACTAACTGAGAGAAAGGTGACTGCAATAAAACTAGCGTCATCTATGTGTTAGGCCCCGGACTTTTCAGCCTATGTGTTAAAAGGCAAAGGAGTTATTACAAGATATTAGTTATGAATAAACTTATACTTGTACAATATGTTTTTTATTAGATATTATAACAAAATCGCTATTTTAGCAAGTGGCTTTAATGAATTGGACAAGTACATCCATTTTTGTTTCATTCCAGTGTATTAATGGTCCCAATTTCTACACTACAGTGTAATTTCAGAAACCGTAATGTACTTTCGGAGCGTTATACTTTCAGCGCCAGGTACCACAATAAAGCTACGTGTTTTCACATCAAAATTAGTGTGAAGTCTAGCTAATGCTCGTTTGTGGCCAACACAAAACAGAAAAGCAGTAAGGACCAATCGCAAACACAAGTAATTCTAGCGCATGAACCATTATTACAAATAAACGTCAAAAATTGGCAATTTTATCAAAAAGTTTTCCAAGCGATTTTTGTTGGGATTTTTAATTTCAACAGTACATGGATTCCAATTTGAATTCTAACGTAGAAATAATTACGCTGCACTTTATATCCGAGCCTGTAAGCTTCGTACGGTGACTACACACGCCGATACATCAACACGCACACGTAGGGACAAGGATATTGGCGCGCTATTCCGTGGCATTTCAGTACTTTCCAAAAATACCACACTGTTTACCTTTTATATATTACCGTCCGTCGTATTTATCCTATTTATAAAACACCGCTATCATTTTTCCCTCCACTGCGCTATGCCTTTCTGTATGTTCCGCGATGTTGCCCGACGTTTTTGACTCGAATATTATTACATACCGTACATATGTATGCGTATTCAATGAACTGATGCGGGTCCGAAATAACCGAACGCTCGACGAAATACAATACAACGGACGTGTTATGCGATGACGCTAAATATTTGATTAACACGTCTAATTTTGGTAAACGTTTTTGTCCTTTTTTTTTGTTTTTAATCGATTGAATAACAGAAAAAAAACGGAACGGCTTCGAATATATGATTTATCGGTTTTTTTTCTTTGTTTTCATGAAAACCGAAACGTTTTAAAAAAAAACATCGACATTCTTCGCGCACTTGTTGTAATCGCTGGTGTAAGTTTAGAATTCCATCGGTTGTTTGCGCGTTAAAAATAACTGCGTAAGTGGGTATTGTTATACGAAAACAGCGGCAAGATCTAAACAAGGAAAGGTTGAGATATTTTCGAAAACAGACGGAGTGTTTTTTCTTTCAGTAATGGTTTCAGTATTTTCAATGGAATATTTTGCTGCTTGAAATAGCACATTTTGTATAGAAAGTAGAATTGAAAAATATTAAGTGTTCTGGAATTCTCCTTTGACATTTAGTTGACTGAAATTTGCAGATCATAATATCAAGTTTGTATCTATCTCAAAGTGCTGTTATGCTGTGGCTAATTCTTGAATTGTGTATCGTGGTTATTCATAGAAGTGGATCTTGTAGAACAAAGAGCATGACCCACACTCAAATTCATAAAGATATTATGGCAGCTATAGCTGAGTCTGCTGTTTCTTGTGATATAGTCAAACGCTGGTTTCGAAATTTTAAATGCGAAACAACATTCCGTGAATACCAACATGCCGGTGGTCCTCCCACAACGGTGACAACAGCACAAAAACATTAAAAAGATACATGATATCGTACTGGAAGACCGACGAGTACGCATGGGGGACATTGTGGAAGATACTGGCTATATCATATTATGTGGTGCACAACATACTGACTAAAGAAGTAGATATGAAAGAAATGAGTGCAAGATGGGTGGCCCGATTATTAACCAACGATCAAGAGAGAAATCAGGTGTTGATTTATAAGCGTTTTTTGGAAAGGTACCAAGCAATCAAAAAGAACTTTCTTAGTAAATACGTGACCATGGATGAGTCATGTGTGCACCACTATGATCCCGAGACGAAACTGCAAAGTTAAGGACGTGTGGTCTGCTGGAAAGATTATACTATCTGTGCTCTGGGAAGCTCCAGGAATCATCTTGACTGACGATTTACAAAAGCAGAATTTATCAAGGAGTGTATGTTAGAAGTTTGCAGTATTTTGAGTACTGAAAAGAAAAAAGGAATTTGAAAAAAATAGTTTGTCAAGACGGACTGTTGCTCGATGTATAGAAATCATGGCTAATGATATAAAAATAACTTTAACTGACCGTATGGCTGGTTTTGAATTATTTTCCAGAGCATTAGACGAGAGCACCGATTTGTCTGGCACAGCTCAATTGGCTGTATTTATTCGAGGTGTTGATAAAGGGTTCACTGTTATAGAGGAATTACTTGCTTTACAGCCGCCAAAAGAAACCACTACAAGAAAGGATATTTTTAATGAAGTTCAAAAGGTATTCACAAGTTTTGGTTTGCCATGGTCAAAATTAGTTGGTGTATGCACATATGGTGTACCTTCTATGGTCGGCTTACGTAAAGGTTTCATCGGAATTTTATATGAAAATGCAACTGAATTAAATGTGAAAAACCATGATTTGATAGTCCTTCATTGCATTATCCACCAACAGTAATATGTGGTAGTAAAAACCATCAATTTTATTCGATCTCGAGGGCTCGAGCATGTATGGTCAGTTCAAGGCGTTTTTGGATGAAATATCAGCCGAATACGAGGACGTAACTTATTATTATGCAGTCAGATGGCTGGTTTTACGAACTTAGAAATGATATAGCAGATTTTATGCAAATAAAAGATAAACCACTACCTGATTGAGTGACCCAAAATAGATATGCGACTTTGCATTTCGGGCCGACCTTACAGGTCATTTGAATGATTTAAATTTGAAACTACTACTACTCTACTGTAATTAAAAGAAAAAATCTTGAAAATCGAGACGAAGAGTTAAATTACAATTTTCATTTTTCTTCTCTTCACTATTGCATTCGTTAATGTTTTAGCATTTAATGGGTTAATTAGTATTCGATATCATCAAAAAATGTCATTTCATTCCCAAATACACTTTGAAGGTCTCAAGAGTTTAAGAGACGTGGTTCCTGTTATAATTTCATCTCGTAAGCCTCAGAGTAGAGTCTAGCGATTCAATACGTTCACAGTGTTATTTTTGTGTGGCTAAGTTATCACCGGATTTTCTCTGTCATAATAGTCGCTTTAACTTCGAATTTATACCAATATACAGCGAAAATTACATACTACAGGTCAGTCTAACCATTTTTGTGATTGTTAATTTACGTTTTGTTTAACTTAATAGTTTCCTCTCGACTCTATAATTTTTGTGTAGCTTAGACATTTCCACACATACACGTTTCTTTTTCTTGTTTTTGTTTTGATGTGTAGAAGAAGTGTTTACATTTTGATCTTGACCGTTATACCGGGTCCAGGACAAAAGTAGTCACCTTCCGAGCACCTTTCTTTCTTTTTTTTTACTCCTTTCTTTTCCGCGGCCTCCATTGTTTTGTGCGTTAGTCAGTCATCAGGATAGGCCCTCGGTGTGAATATTGTGGCCTTGTAGTGATCCCGCTTCCTTTGTGTTTACTCTCAGTACATATTACTATACTGATTTGTGCAATGAGTACCACTTGTCATTCCTGTAAAGCCGCATTAACACCAGATAATTCAATTCCTTGCGATTTGTGTCGCAACTATATTCACAATGTCTGCAGCGGCTTGTCTAGAACAGAGGTACAATACATGAAGTCCAAAAATCGTAAATTGTTTTTTTATTGTGACAGCTGTACGGATTTCAAGGCACAGTTGGCCAAAATGCAAGATGTTTCCTTGGTTGTGAATAAATTACAGGATGAAATTCAAAACTTGAAATCAAAACTTGAGTTATTTACAAAGAAACCTAGGAATTTTCAGACGTGGACACACTGGATACTGAGAACATCATTTGTGAACTTGCTCAGCGCCAAGAAAGAAAAATAATCTCATTATCTTTAATTTGCCTGAAATGGATTCTGGTAGTAAGACTGAGCAAATTTCTGAGGATACCAGTGCTATAAAGGAAATGTTTTCACATTGAACATCAAAGTCGATACAATTAGTCCGATTCGCTTGGGGAAAGTATGATCCTACGAGCTCTGCACACAGAAGACCGGTTAGGATCCGTTTGCCGCATACCGACGCTGTAGCTGATGTTATCCGTCTCAGTGGGAAGCTGGAAGAGTATTGACAAATTCAAACTTGTCTCACTAAGTGCAGAGATAGAACACCAGCGCAAATAGGCTATTATAAGGGCATCAAGCAGCAGCTGACTGATCGTACGCTAGCTGGAGAGACTGGCTTATCAATTAAATATATCCACGGTGTCCCTAAGGTGGTGCAAGCAAGAAATTATTCGGGAAACTAAATCAGCCTAACAGTTACAACAAGACATTCCAGCTGTACTATCAGAACGTACGCGGGTTACGTTCAAAGCTTGATACTGTTTACTCGACATCTTCATGTATCAATGCTGACGTAATACTTCTCACTGAGACATGGTTATCCGCAGACTTAAATTCCTCTGAAGTTTTCGATTTGTCTTTTGATGTCTGCCGGAAGGATAGGATTTTGAAGCTGTGGTCGCTCAATTGGAGGCGGTGTTTTGGCTGCTTTTGTGCAAGTATGAATGCTGTTCCTGTTACTAATTTACAATCATTAAATGCAGTTTCATTAATTGATACCGTTATATGTAAGATTAGTATAGGTCAAGCTCTAGTATATTTTGTTAATGTTTATGTACTCTCCCGATGTGTCATGCGATGATTTTGAATTGTTTTTAGACACTCTAGGTCTTGATTTAATGGATAAACACTTGGTTATAACTGGTGACTTCAACTGCCCTGATTTCTGTCATGAGCAATAGCTCTGATCGTAAATATGTATCTTTGTTGTCTTTATGAATTTATTGAACTTACAGCAGTATAATAACGTTGTAAATCATAATGGAAAACTATTGGACTTGTTGCTGACTAACTTAAGCTGTGATGCCCATGTAGTACACGATTCGGATCCATTGGTGGCTGAGGATGTTCATCATCCCGCTCTCAATATTACATTTAGGCTATGTTGCGAATCTGTCACTAAACAGTTTCCATCAAAAACAAACTTGAAATTTAATTTTCGCAAGGCAAACTTTCCTACCTTGTACAGTGATATAGCTGAAATTGACTGGACTTTTTTGGAGAATTTTAATTGCGTTAACGAAGCAGTGTCAGCTTTTTATAATTGCTTAGACATTGTCATCCGTCGTTCTGTACCTTGTCTAAACACCCTTCTCGAAGATACTCCGCCTTGGTATAATTTCGAAATAATCAAGCTTCTTCAAATAAAGAATTATTACCTTCGTAGGTGGAACAAGAGTGGACGCGAGATTTACCACGTTGAATTTAAGCGTTTGAGGAAATTAGTTAAAGACAAAATTAGAGTTGTATATGTGGAATATCAGACGGCAGCTGCAGAAGATATAGCACAAAATCCAAAGCTAATCTGGCAGAACATAAACGCGCGTCGTAATGCATCAAGAATACCTGGATGTCTCACTTTGAACGGCTCCACTGTTGATGATCCCAGCAACATTGTTCAGACCTTCGCAGATGAATTTCTAGAGTGTTTGTGTCTGATTCACAAGCACATTACTGGGGCCCTGGCCTCTTGATAGGATCTCATTAGTGGTAGTTCTTTGATTGATCTTTACAGCAGACGATATCTTAAAAGCATCTAAGAAGTTAAAATCTAATTTTACTGCTGGTCATGACGGCCTCCCGCATTTTTTGCACGTGATTGTTGTGTAGTACTATGCGAACCTCCAGCTAGAATATTTAACTTGGCCGTAAGTTCTTCTACCTTTCCTGGCGCTTGGAAGATTAGCAGAATCACACCCGTGTTTAAGAAAGGTAATCGTTCTGACTTCCAAAAATTATAGACCAATAAATATTTTATCCAACTTTGCAAAAATTTTTGAATATCTTCTGTCTCACAGAATTTACGTTAGTGTCAAGCCTTACTTATCTTCGCGACAACATGGTTTCATTCCAGGAAGGTCTACTACAACCAACCTTGCTGAGTTAGCACAGCATATTGCCGAATCCATGGAACGACGTCAACAAGTAGATGTATTATACACCGATTTTAGTAAAGCATTTGACACTATCAATCATTCCCTTTATGGTATCTAAGCTGAGTAATTTTGGTTTTCCGCCAAGTGTAACAGAATTGATCCGCTCGTATTTAACTGATCGTTCATGCTATGTTCACTACAATGGATATACATCCTTAACATTCTCTGCTTCCTCTGGTGTGTGCCAGGGATCCAATTTGGGTCCCTTTGTTTAATATTTATTTGGATGATCTCCTACAGGGGCTGGACTGCAATGTACTGGCTTACGCGGACGATCTTAAGATCTACAATACCATAACCTCCCGGCAGATTGTCTGTTTCTCCAATTTCTACTTAAGCTTAATTAATCACGCTATTGACGCTCCATCCTTCTCTCCAAAATTAATTTTGTGGTACCTCAGTACGATACCAGGTCCTTCCCTAATTTTAAGGTCCCGTTATGCAAAATCTAATGTTCTGCTTAAAGCACCCTTTACGCATATGATTAGAAATGCCAATGAATTACTTCAACGATCCTTTTGTTGAAGAGTCTACTTGGATTTACATTGTCGTCCTATTTTGTTCTTGCATTCTGATGTCACTGAGCCATTATTATATTTATGATTCAGTTGTATCTTTTTCGACTAATTTTAATTTATTACTGCGCTGTATATTGTTACTACATATATATGCTAGGTTACATTATTCTCGCATTGTCCTGTAAATGGAATTATTTTCTGTTGGGCAATAAAGATATTATTATTATTATTATTAAAGCACCCGTTACGTATATGATTAGGAATGCCAATGAATTACTTCACGATCCTTTGTTGAAGTGTCTACATGGATTTACAATGTCGTCCTGCTTTGTTCTTGCATTCTGGTGTCACTGAGCTATTTTTATGTTCATGATTCAGTTGTATCATTTTGTAATTTAAGCTTACTACTGCACTGTATATATTATATCATTACTACATTATGCTGTATTATACTATTTTATGTTATTGTCACATTATCCTGTAAATGGAATTATTTTCTGTTGGGTAATAAAGATTATTATTATTATTATTATTATTATTATTATTATTATTATTATTATTATTATTATTTCGTCTAAACAAGAGCTCTAGTTAATAATAATTTAAATAAAATAGTAGCATTTGAGTACAGAAACCTGCGGATTATTGGGTTGAGTAACAGCTCGGTCTTATTAACAAGACAATATTCCAATTTATTTTTGATGGTAAAATATTCAAAAGCAGCTTATTTTTTTTTTAATTCATCGACAAACATCTCATTTCCTTTCTATTAACCACGTAAAGAACCGGCAATTGCTGAACTACGTTATTTTTATTCCCCATTCTCTAGTGTTCTTTCTTACGGTACGGCTATCACGCAATGCGTTCATTACGCATTCGTACGCTACGTTTTAGAGTACGTAGTACGTAGAGAGTTTACAAGGATCGGTGTTACAAGGTTAGGTTTTAACATCGGCAGCCGTTTGCCGTCGATTCACTTTACATACCCTGACCTACTTACGTCCGTATACTTCAGAGACCGCACCGGACGGTCTCAAAAGCGAGCAACGTCGATTGTCGGTTAATCGGCGTTCAATAGACCGCGAAAAAGATAAGCGAATTACGCATACATTTGATGCGTGTATCGAGGATAGATGTTAATGTGTTGTGATGGCCGAGATCGCATCACCTCAACTCAGCTGTCTTGTGAGATTCCGCTCGAAAGCAATGAACGAATAAAGAGAATTGACTTTAATAGTAAAAATTATATCTTTGATTCCTAATACCTAGTTTCCGCAAAGTGGGGCACGTTACAGTGCAGTGCGGAGACCGACGTGGTCGGCCTAAGGGAAGCATGTTAGCGGCAACGTCACTCGCAATCATTTCAAGTTGTGTTGTTGAAACTTGAAATTTGTTCAATGCCCTCCACACCACTTTTAAAATTTTATCGCTAGTACGGTTTGCAACTCTGCAGTATTTCTAAAGCCCCCAAAAACGTACAAAAGGGTTTCACGGACCACTACAGCCAATTACTACGCATTGGGGAACATGGTTAAACGCTGCGTTCTACTACTGCGAACATTTTGATGATGTAAAGAAGATAGTTTTACAATTCGATCCGAGACACGCCAAAGCTGTCAAGAAAAACCAGAAAATGTTTTAAGATAGTCAGATAAAATGTGATTTAGAAGATTTGGAGCAAGAACTACTATGGACTAGCGAAGATATTGTGTTCGCTATATTCATTGTATGTACGCACAGTATTTAAAAACGTAACACAATTACATGCTGCTTTGCTCAAAGATATTCAGTGAATGAATAGTTTATTTGGGAATTAATAATAATGAAACGCATTTACGACATCCCTTCTGCTAGGCGAAATTAAACACGTGCAGGTCTTGGAAAAAAGTATAATAGTAACACATGGGATGAAAAGTCCCGGGCCTAACAAAGAAAATACGGTTTTTTTGGTTCAAAATTAGCTTTATTCATCAACGTAATCTCCATCAAGAGCAACACAATCATTTCAATACCATTTTTGTAGAACGATTTATCTCTTGCCTCAAAATAGGCCTCAGTTTCGGCGATAACCTCTTCATTCGTGCGAAATTTCTTACCGGCGAGCATTTTTTTGCGCTCTGCGAACAGCCAGTAGTCGCTGGGAGCCAAATCTGGCGAATACGGTGGATGTAGGAGCAATTCGAAGTTCAATTCATGTAGTTTTGCCATTGTTTTGATTGACTTGTGACACGATGCGTTGTCTTGATGAAACAAATTTTTTTTCATTGCCATATGCGGTCGTTTCTTTGCAATTTCGGCCTTCAAACGCTCCAATAACGCCATACAATATTCACTGTTGATGGTATTTCCTTTCTCAAGATAGTCGATGAATATTACACCACGCACATCCCAAAATACCGAGGCCATAACCTTTCCAGCGCTTTCGGGCGCTTTGGACGAGGTCCAGCAGTTGCTGTCCACTCAGGTGACGATCGTTTTGATTCCGGAGTGAAGCGATGGATCCATGTTTCATCCATTGTCAAATATCGACGCAAAAATTCCGGTTTGTTACGTTTAAACGTTGCCGAACACTGCTCAGAATCATCAACACGTTCTTGTTTTTGGTCAACAGTGAGCAAACGCGGCACCCACTTTGAACAGTGCTTTCTCATAGTCAAATGCTCATGCAATATAAAGCCAATACGTTCTTTTGATACCTTTACGATGTCAGCTAACTCACGCAACTTCACTTTTCGATCATTCAAAACGATTTTGTGGATTTTTTTGATGTTTTCTGGTGGTATCGCCTCATTTGGACGTCCACTGCGTTCTGCATCATCGGTGTCTCTACGATCACGTTTCAAGTCGGCAAACCAACGTTTTATTGTTGTTTCGGATGGAGCGGAGTCCCCACAACACTTTTCAAGCCATTGCTTCGCTTGAACGGTATTTTTCCCATGAAGAAGCAGTGTAAAATTAAAACACGAAATTGTTTTTGATCCATTGTTTTGAAAATAACAAAAGTAGCGTGACTCTTAGCACAATAACTCACAAACTAATAAATAGAATATCATGGAATTTTAACAGCTGTCTTTTGAAGGTTAGTACTAACTGAGAGAAAGATGACTACAATAAAACTAGCGTCATCTATGTGTTAGGCCCGGGACTTTTCAGCCAATGTGTTATATAATAGTATAGATCTACATTAGGAATTACTAGGAATTTTTTACTAATAGAAAGGATAAGAAGAAGCCTAGATATGCAATATATGCAACTGATATAAAAATATGCATAGAAATACTTAAATATGCTATATATGCAATCACTAATTAACGCTGATTAACTTATTTTTTGAATTAGTGTAATACGTCTACATATAGACTATAATGAAAGATATGCAAAAAATGAAATATATGCACTTTGCATATAATCCGGTCTCTATTTATTAGTTAAGTTAAATTTTAATTTTTTTACTCTTATTTGGAATGCTTGCCTAAAATAGAAGTAGATTACCGACATAAAACACAAAAATTAAAAAAGTATTCTTTTAACAAAGTTATAAATATTGCGTTTAATCTAGTGACTCGGAACGTATATTTCTAATTAACGCTGTATAATTCTACCAACATATAGCTTCAAGATTGTTTAAGAATTCAATGGTTGGAGCTTTCCGGTTATCTATGTTCCGTAGTGTACACTTCCTTTGTATAATGGACACGTATTTTTGCAACCCATTTAGCTCCATCCAAAATCGCTGCGTATTCGACAATCATCAGTCCAATGATCTTTAGCGAAAACGCATAGATACGTTCGGACGTGGGAAAACGCCGCCGACATATTCAGGAATAAGCTGTCAGAAAAGCGACAGGTTTAACTTCTAACGCGATAACGCTTAGGAAAAAATCGGCTAGCGTTGCGGTCGCCGCGTTTGATTCACAGCTTGTTTTCGCATTCCGGGATTTTCTCCACGCTTTTCACGCACTTTGATCTGACACATTAACGTCGTGCGCCACTAACTAATGGCCGGTCGTAACGTGTTTTTCTTTTTTTTTTTCCTAGATTATTACTAATGTTTGTTGTTATTATGCGTTAAGGCTCGTCCAGATATTATGTTGTCATAATGGTCATTATGTTTCAACGGCGCGTTAACGCCGGCTAATTTATTTCTTTCGAACGGTGCGAATTCGGACAATTTGTTAAGACGAGAATTGATGTAATATGTTCGGGTTATCTATTGCTCGTCCGCCGAATTTGTATAAGCGATTTTTTTTTTACGATGGGATTTGACAAACGATAGCGTGGTCGTAATTTTATTCAATTCGACTTTTAAGTTGAAGGATGATCAACTAATTGACCAGTGAATAGTTGCATGTAGAAAAGTCTGTCGGGAAATATAATTTATTAGGTATAATTAGTTGTTCTTTTGATGAATGAGAATGAACACCCATGTGGCTATAAACATACGTGAAGAGATCAAGTTTTATACTAGAAATTATCTTAAATTTGACGAATGATTTACAGGACCGTACGGCTCCAATTCGTTTTGCAAACCGATAGATCGATGGCATAAAGAATAGACTAACAAATGGGCTGAAAAGTCCCGGGCCTAACAAAGAAAACACGTTCTTTTTGGTTCAAAATGCTTCATTCGTCAACGTAATCTCCATCAAGAGCAACGCAATCATTCCAGCGCCGCTCTAACATTTCAATACCACTTTTGTAGAACGATTTATCTTTTGCCTCAAAATAGGCCTCAGTTTCAACGATAACCTCTTCATTCGTGCGAAATTTCTCACCGGCGAGCATTTTTTTGCGGTCTGCAAACAGCCAGTAGTCGCTGGGAGCCAAATCTGGCGAATACGGTGGATGTGGGAGCAATTCGAAGTTCAATTCATGTAGTTTTGCCATTCTTTTGATTGACTTGTGACACGGTGCGTTGTCTTGATGAAACAAAATTTTTTCTTTGCCATATGCGGTCGTTTCTTTGCAATTTCGGCCTTCAAACGCTCCAATAACGCTATATAATATTCACTGTTGATGGTATTTCCTTTCTCAAGATAGTCGATGAATATTACACCACGAACATCCCAAAATACCGAGGCCATAACCTTTCCAGCCGATTGTTGTGCTTTCGGGTGCTTTGGACGAGGTTCACCAGTTGCTGTCCACTCAGATGACGATCGTTTTGATTCCGGAGTGAAGTGATGGATCCATGTTTCATCCATTGTCACATATCGACGCAAAAATTCCGGTTTGTTACGTTTAAACATGGCCAAACACTGCTCAGAATCATCAACACGTTCTTGTTTTGGGGTCAACAGTGAGCAAACGCGGCACCCACTTTGAACAGAGCTTTCTCATAGTCAAATGCTCATGCAATATAAAGCCAATACGTTCTTTTGATATCTTTACGATGTCAGCTAACTCACGCAACTCCACTTTTCGATCATTCAAAACGATTTTGTGGATTTTTTTGATGTTTTCTGATGTTACCGTCTCATTTGGACGTCCACTGCGTTCTGCATCATCGGTGTCTCTACGACCACGTTTGAAGTCAGCAAACCAACGTTTTATTGTTGTTTCTGATGGAGCGGAGTCCCCATAACACTTTTCAAGCCATTGCTTCGCTTGAACGGTATTTTTTCCCATCAAGAAGCAATGTAAAATTAAAACACGAAATTGTTCTTGATCCATTGTTTTGAAAATAACAAAAGTAGCGTTACTCTTAGCACAATAACTCACAAACTAATAAATAGAATATCATGAAATTTTAACAGCTGTCTTTTGAAGGTTAGTACTAACTGAGGGAAAGGTGACTGCAATAAAACTAGCGTCATCTATGTATTAGGCCCGGGACTTTTCAGCCCATGTGTTATAACGTTGAGTTCCTCTTTTAAATGTTAAATAAAGGTTTGAGCATTTAATCGTTATCTACGAATTATTCCTACACCTGCAAAATGTGTTTGTTTAAAGCTCGGTCCTTATTTGAATACTAAAAAGTAATGTGGACAGCTCAATCGATAACACAAATCACTTATATATATTAGGAACAATAGCGGACCCAAGTTACTCCCCTGAGGAAGAGAAGTTGGTGTGAAGTGTTTAGACTCAAATCCCATATATGTCACTAATTGCTTTCTATCAAGAAGATATGATTGGAATAAAGAAAGACCGGAGACGAAAATCCGGTACTATCCAATTTCGATCAAAACCTTTTTTTTGGGTCAGTATACACAACATCTATCTGCCTTCCAGCATCTATACTATTAGATAGGTACTGAGTAAGATTAGTTACTGTAGATCGTTGAGCAACGAAACCGTGTTGGTCACTTGGAGTCCAGGGTCTAACTTGAGCATAAATATACGCAGGCTTCCACGGCCAGAGTCAGAAGTGAGCGAATTACTTCGGGAATTGGTCTGTGTCATGATGAGATATATAAACATGAAATAAGAGTAAGAGGAAAAAGAAATAAAGAGAAAAAAGGAAGAAAAAGGAAAAAAAGCGGCTGAAAAAGAAGAAAAGGTGATATAAAGAGTAAGAGAAGAAAAGAGAAAAGGGAAGTAGAGAAAAAGGGAAAGAAATAAAAAAAAGAAAAAAACAAAAGATCCCACCTACCCTTGTTTTCTTTTTTCCTTTTTTTTATCGAAATACAAAGTAGAAATTAACAATTTCAACACCTACACATTCAAAAAAGAAATGTCTTCGGTTGTACTGAACAGAGGTCTTGAGAGCAAGACTGTGGCAAGACTCAACAAGTAGCTAAGAGGAGAAGCAAATACATTTACATAATCCCTAACAAAAACGGCCGGTATGTTATCACCACCTGCTGCGCAATTATCATTTAAGGATTTCATATTTACGTGTAGGTAGCCGACTAATTAGCGAATGCTCTTCAAACTCTACGCCGATAAAATTTGCCGGCTTAAAGGCGACTACGGACGAGCTAGGCCAGCTCATTAACCGACGCCGATCTTCGATTCGCTAGTGCCGGAGTCTCCGAACTTAGGCGGTTTAACGACGACGATGTCGACGAAAGGAAAAAAAAACGACGCAGAAGCGCGAAGATGACGCGCATCGTGCGCATTATCGCCTGTCAAACAAGTCGAAGACGTACGAAACGCCGCTACTGCCGTCTCAACGTTCGTTAGGCCGCTAATCAACGCCGTTCGTCGGTACATCACGCGCCCGAAAACGTTTGACAAATCGTCAGTTGCGCGACGGTTTAAGCGTGTACAGTCGGGTGCGAAAATATTCGAGTTGATTTAGGCGTTATTTTTAATTCGTTTTCGATCCGTTGGGAGTCGAGATTCAATAACAAATCAGCTAGAGCTTCAGTCAACTAGAAAATCAGCGTACGATTACTGATCGGATATTTTTTCCAATTTCTTGCTGAAAAGAGACACGTAATTTTCAAGGGAAATTCATTTTGTTTCATTCGTCAAGCCGTTTTCCAATTTCCTCGAAAGTGCTGCTCAGCGAGCGCGTGCCTCAATCGTGCGAAGAGGTGATAGTCAGATGCCGCCAGATCTGGGAAGTACGGCGGATTCGGAAAGATAAGACGCTAGTTTTTGGCGAACTCAACTCGTGTATGTTTACACTTATTGCAGTTAAGAAAAGGTATTCAGAATAAAGTTAAGGCAGTAATGATAAATATTGCAAAACATAACACACAATAGGTTGCTATAATATTTCTTCCAAATAACTACAGGGTGCACACCACACATATTAAAAGAACGTGCACAAATTATTCTTGTTTCTCTATCTTTTGGCCAAGTACTACACCTCTTTCTCTTCATTCTTGACGAATGTAGCTGTAGGTTAATAATAATAATAATAATAATAATCCTTTATTGCCCAACAGCCCAAGGGCCAATTACAGGACAAATTACTATACAATTCTTATTTGAAATAAAATATTTAAAATCGTGTTGCCTACAATAATAACATGCTGAAAATGTATATAATAATGAAACAAAAAAAAGAAAGACTCACAAAAATGGCTCCAGACCCCGTTTGTTTGCGTTCCTCACCATGTGACTGAGAGGTGCCTTAAGCAAAATGTTGGTATTAGCTCTAGGTACTTCAAATATATTATAGTAGCGAGTATGATGAGTAGGTACGGTAAAGTTTATTTGCGCTGGCTGGCGAGTCGATAGTATTTTTCAGGATCCTGCAAAGAAACTCCACACTGTTACGCTCGCAGCGGTCAGCAAGAGATAGAAAACCATGCTCAACAAGTAAGCTATAATACTCGATACCTCTTGCAGGATACACGTTGTCCATTCGAAAGGAGAGATACTTTAGAAATTTCTTTTGAACGCGTTCGATCATAAGCTCTTGGTGTAAATAACGGGGATACCAAACAATGGAGGCGTATTCAAGCTTAGAACGAACGTAGGCATAATATAAACGTTTCATTACACCTAAGTCCGAGAAATGCCTGCAAGAATGCATGACAAAACCGAGAGTTTTGGAAGCAGATGAACACATGGACGAAATATGTTCCGTAAATGACAGTCTATTATCAAACAAAACACCAAGATCCAAAGTTTTGATATTGCGTGGTATGGCTGCATCATTAATCTGGTAGTTATAGTGTAAAGTAGTGTGAGTGTTATTGTAGGAAACCACAGTACACTTGTTGGTGTTCAGAGGGAGATAATTGACCTTGCTCCAAGTATCAATGCGAAGAAGATTGTAAATGTTTACAATCGAAAATGCTACCAACAGTATTAAATATCTTTACGTCATCTGCGTATGCTAAGACGTGACACGTAAACAGAGATAGTAAATCATTTATATAAAAATTGAAGAGAAGTGGTCCAAGATTTGAACCTTGAGGAACACCTGATGTTGGAGAAAACGGCGTAGAGGAATAACCATTGTAGCAGACATAACACTCCCTTCCAGTAAGGTAAGACCCAATCAACGTCAGGAAATCCACACCAAAACCAAATTTATCCATTTTTTGTAGTAGCATCTCGTGGTTAATGCAGTCGAAAGCTTTAGAAAAATCTACGTAAATAACATCCACCTGCTTTCGCTTATCAAGCGCTTCACTAAGATATTGGCCAATACCTGCTAAATTAGTGATCGTCGACCTACCTGCAACAAAACCGTGCTGATGCTCAGATATGAAAGGAGTTATGCAGGTAGATATTTCTTTGCAAAGCAAATGTTCAAATACCTTAGCGAAATTGGGCAGTATACTTATATGCCTATAATCAGCAATGTTAGATCGGTTTCCTTTCTTAAATACGGGGGTAATTCTGCTAATTTTCCAAACCTTTGGAAAAGTTGACGTGCTTATCGCTAGGTGGAATATAGTTGACAGTGGATAGGACAGAACAGGAGCACAATCACGTACAAAGAAGCTCGGTATTCCATCATCTCCAGTTGTCATATTAGATTTAAGTCTCTTGATACTGTTCTCCACATCTAATTCAGAGAAGGCATGAACACAAAAATTATTATAATTGAGAAAAGAGTTGAAAGATACATTATGAACACTAGGTTTATACACACTCGCAAAGACACTGGAAAAGGCATCCACGATTTCGTTTGGCTGGGTAAATTCTCTGCCGTCATACTGCATACTTCCCGGAATTCTGGAAGAAGCTTTCTTGTTGTTAATGAAGCGCCAGAACAACTTAGGATCTCTGTTGATATTAATTTCAGCATCTGCCAAGTAAGCATTGTATGCGTCTCTAATTTCATCCTTTGTGAGAGATCTCATTCGTTTGAATTCATTAAAATAGTATATCGCTTTTGTTCTTTTCCACTTCTTGAAGTAAAATTCTTTTAATTTAAGACGTTGTTTTATTTTAGCACTAAACCATGGAGGAAACGTGGAGGTAGGACGTTTAGTTTTCTCAACTGAACGATCTATAACGGAGTATAATGTAGTATAAAATGCCTCAACAGCGACATCCACATCACTGTATTCATCCAAGAAACTCCAGTCGACTGCAAGCATATCGCTATATAAAGAAACGGAAATTCGCTTTGCTAAAGTTATAGCTAACATTATTGCTACCCGGAAAATTGTTGTGTGGGTGTGGTGTTTTGGGATACTGACATGCGACTTACAGACGGTCAAAGATGTTTAACAGTGAGGAAATTCCAACTATGTCCAAGAAAATTTTAATATAACACATTTTCGTTATACACTTATAATTCTTTTGTCTTCTTCCTTTCGACGCGTGCTTTGATACGAGTACTCGATTCTCTGTGGCGCGCGCTTCACCCTTCCACGTTGTTCTCCACGCGGCACTGAAACTTGCCCCTCTTCGCCGAATCTAGTCCTAATGTTGGAAAGTTTGGAAACCCCTGTATTAGAAGAATCGTTGTTATATATTTTGTTAAAAATTCTATTTTAGTAAAATAAAGTTCATGGTGCATAGAAGTATCTAGAAGTTTTCCGAACTACCAGAATCCAACATAAAATTTTGTTCGAATATACATGTTGAAAGAATGACTTAAAGACTTCTTAAAATTGTTGAAGCTAATCTGTGTGATATATTGAAGCACACCTAGAAAATAATATCTAACATAATATTATTGCTAAGTACAGACACTTATTAGAATTCAGCAGAAGCGTATTTGTTACAAATTTAGACGCAATTTTCAAAACTTCTGAAGATGACAAAAAGTAGAAATTAGTTGTTTTTTAAATCCCGTTGATTTAGATTTCGACGCAACTACTGTTTCTCCTTTTATATTTATAAATTGAACCATTGAGAAATGACAAAGAATATATACACATACATACATACATATATAAATATATATGTATATATGTATGTATGTATGTATGCACAAACGTGGTGTATCATGAGAACGTACCAACGCGTACGCGAGCAAGAGAAGTTCGAAACTTGTCATACCGGTTAACTATTTGTAACGTGGAGAGTAACAACCAATACCAGGCGGTGCAGTAAATCAATTGTCACTATTATAAATCGATGCTCAACTGTTAAACTTCCATGGCTAATGCGTCCAAAGTACCTACACACATTCTACGGGAATCGTTTACCTTAGCCTTCTTCGTCGCCTCATCTCATCTCTACGACTCGCGTTTTTATCTCCGTCCTTTACTTTCGCGGCAGCCGCGACGCGACCGATTCTCGTCCGTTCCTTTTTGTTTTCTCTCGCCGTCTCCTCTCCTCTCCGTTTCACGATTTCTCTCGTCGCGGCGCGAGAAGATCTTCGCGGCTCTTCGTCGAGTACGTCTCGGAGCGTAGAAGGACGAGAACAAGAAGGGAAATTTCGAATTCTTTAATTACCGCCGCTGAACTTGAATTGCGGCCGGACCGAATCGTTTATCCCCATTAGCGAGGAAGGGGGGCAACGCCTGCGTTGTTACCCTTTTTGCGAACCGTGCATCAATCTACTGGATCGATAATTTGAGTTCTTCGCGTTGTTGAGTTGAAAGAAGTGTTGTTCCTTCTCTTTTTTTTGGAACTTAAATAAATTCCTGGAAATTCCAGCAACTGCGTAATAGATTAGACAATTAAATTATAGAGCATGGGAGAAAATATTAAATGATTCTATTCAAAATATTTTTCATCTGAAGCGACGACCTTCGCCCATCTTTAGCGCAATAAACGGATTCCTCGAGTGAGGAATTCTATTTCTTTCAAAGCGATCCAGTAATCGACCCATTTTTGTATGCTCTCATATGAGCTGAAACGTTCTCCAACAAGTGCCGACTTTCAGGAGGCGGGTTTCTACTCGCAGGACTACTCCGATGATATGACTATCATGGCCAGCGAGAGATTTGTGGGCGTGATATCCGAAAGGGTGCAAGTCGCACTCAGGGAAGTTGAATGTAAACTCTAATAAAACGACTATGGTGGTATCGTTCACCCGGAGAAGGAAACTCCCCAAATTCCGATGTCCGTCCATTTTCGGCTCGAAAATACTTGTATTGACCGAGGCTAAATATCTAGGAGTTATTTTGGACTCCAAAATGACGTAGAAATGACACCTGGCTCTTTTGGGCCTGCAGAGGAGTATTGGGTAAAACGTGCAGCTGTACACGAGAGTTATAGTACCTACTATAACTTATGCGTCTCTAGTCTGGTGGCACAAGACCAATCAAGGCAAGGCATTCAATACCCTTCTAGTCTAAGTCTAAAGGATTGCTTGTTTGGGCATTACGGGCACCATCTTCTCGACACCGACGGCTGCGATGGGGACTATTCTGCCGCCACTGCAGCTGGTACTGAGATCAGAAGCAACACTAGGAGCCTACAAAGTTAAATGTAATGGGTGCAAGGGATCCTCCGGGAAGTTTGGAGATCATACCAACAAAATTCGGCCCGTGTATAGCGAGGGGATGCAATCTAATTATTCCAAGCCACGATGCAATAAAGGCGTGTGTACGCAAATCGAGACGAATGGCACGGGTATTAGAATTAGGAAAAAGGGAAAACCGAATGGCGCTGCCATCAGCCTAGGGGCCTCCCCCTCCATCTTTTAAGTAGAAATAATTGCCACCCAGGTATGTGCGGGAAACTCTGTGGACTACGCACTCGGAAGCGGTGGAAATCGCATCGGACAGCCAACCCGCTCTTAGGGCGCTACAAGCTGTCAAGTTTGACTCCGAAATGGTACTGAGGTGCCATAGAAGGTTGCGACAACTGGCGAAACATCACAGTGTTATGCTGAGATTGGTATCAAGCTACTCAGGGATCAAAGGAAACGACTGACTTGCTACCAAGAGACGGTAGTGGATGACCATTGACCCATGGTAGTATTAAGACTTTTGTCAAATCTAAGCTCGTCGCCAAAATGTATTTCTTAATATTATTATATATTCTTGCGGATTTCCCCATTCTCTCATTTATTTCTTTCTCTATTCTCCCGTTGTCTTCAATTGTAGTTCCTAAGCAATTGTAACTTTCAACTTGTTCCAAGCCTGTTCCTTCGATTTTTTCTTCTACCGCTATTAACATTGTCTTTGTCTTCATCGTGTTTATCTCCACGTTTATCTTTGTTAATTCTTCTTAGCATATCTTCCATCTAACGTATAGGAACTAATGTTTGCAAATGATATGGTATTGAGAGCAGACTCAGAAAAGACGTTACAGCAAAACTTGTGCTTTGAATATTGATGTCAAAAGCTAATTAATACTTTGAGAAAAGATAAATTTAAATTTAATTTTTTGTAAAGTTTTCAGGAATATTATGCATCCTCCTAACACTACCAATTGAGTATGAAAAGGTTTTATTTATTATATCCCTCTCCCCCTCCTCACCGGTTTCATTGGAAACGAATGAGTCATAGCTATTTCGATCCTACGTACACAAATTAAAAATAATCGCTACTAAATGCTTACTCTAACCTAAATTCTTTACGTTTAAGAGCATTCATCGCGACGGGTGTATCCATAGCAATGACACAGATAAATATAATCATGTTTTGATTTTTTTCATTCGCGATATAGACGCGAGTCGATTTTAAAACGTTTTAAAATTAACTCGGACGATCTCTCTAAACAAACATCGACGTTCGTACTCGCAGAGGTACATCCTGAAGTCCTCAATACGCACCGAAGAAAAATCTGTCTTTCTCCGCGACCGTACCGCGGGCGAGACAGCGAATTCGCGCTTAAATATTTTGCAAGTAGTGTATACATATAACGCGGCTTTATTATAAATATGCGCGTAATCACGTTATATAATCGTGGAGATTGCGCTTTCCAGCGTTTTCGGGAATTCGTAGAATTGCGTCGTTTGGAAGCGACCGGGAACGGTTGTGATATTCGGATATTGTTGAAATATTTAAAGCATAAAACTGTAAAAATAGATATCAACATTGGACTCGTCCTGCTTTACGTAAACCGTAAACATTATCGAGATATTTTCGACGTTGTTATGGAGTGGATGGTAGATGGATTTGCAACGTCGAATTTGATGCCCAAATTAATATTTGATAACCAAATTAATATTGTCTGTGTCTTCCCTACTGATTGGGGGAAGGCTCATGTCATCCCTATTCCGAAAAACAAAAACCCTGGTAGCAGCCTTGTTCGCATTAATAGTTGGAGCAAGGTCAATTATCTTCCTCTGAACATCAACAAGTGTACTGTGGTTTCCTACAATAACACTCACACTACTTTACACTATAACTACCAGATTAATGATGCAGCCATACCACGCAATATCAAAACTTTGGATCTTGGTGTTTTGTTTGATAATAGACCGTCATTTACGGAACATATTTCGTCCATGTGTTCATTTGCTTCCAAAACTCTCGGTTTCGTCATGCGTTTTTGCAGGCATTTCTCAGACTTAGGTGTATTGAAACGTTTATATTATGCCTACGTTCGTTCTAAGCTTGAATACGCCTCCATTGTTTGGTATCCCCGTTACTTACACCAAGAGTTTATGATCGAACGCGTTCAAAAGAAATTTCTAAAGTATCTCTCCTTTCGAATGGACAACGTGTATCCTGCAAGAGGTATCGAGTATTATAGCTTACTTGTTGAGCATGGTTTTCTATCTCTTGCTGACCGCCGCGAGCGTAACAGTGTGGAGTTTCTTTGCAGGATCCTGAAAAATACTATCGACTCGCCAGCCCTTCTAGCGCAAATAAACTTTACCGTACCTACTCCGTCATCATACTCGCTACTATAATATATTTCAAGTACCTAGAGCTAATACCAACATTTTGCTTAAGGCACCTCTCAGTCACATGGTGAGGAACGCAAACAAACGGGATCTGGAGCCATTTTTGTGAGTCTTTCTTTTTTTTGTTTCATTATTATATACATTTTCAGCATGTTATTATTGTAGGCAACACGATTTTAATTATTTTATTTTAAATAAGAATTGTATTGTAATTTGTCCTGTAATTGGCCCTTGGGCTGTTGGGCAATAAAGGATTATTATTATTATTATTATTATTATTATTATTATTATTATTATTATTATTATTAAATATAACGGCCACACTTATCAATGCTTTCATCTACCATGATATAAATAAAATTATTCCCAATTGTTGAAGTTCTGCCATTTTTTGCTGGTAACAAGATGTGACATAATTTTTTCGTAAGGTACTTTCATCAGGTATATTATGTTTGCAATATTTTTGCAGAAATGATTTCAAATTAACATTGTTTAATCTCGCTTATGGAATGTTAGACGAAATTAATGCGTTACACAGATCCGTATTATATTCTTCGTGTTCTGAGTTTCGTGAAGTTGATGCTACACATTGATATAAAGTTTTCAGCTTGTAAATAGAGTGAACTAAATTCTACATATTTCACACATGTCTGCTTTTTGTCTTTCGTCCCTTCCCTTGTTTCATGTTCCTCCCGTTAAAAATGACTCGTGTGTACGCATACGCAAGACTAAAACGAAGAATATTCCTTAAAGCGAAGGCGTTAAATCGCCTTGATAAATAGATGTCTATCCCGGTTGGTTTCTTGTCTACAAATTATTATTAAAATAAATTTATTGCGAGGCGATCCGACGCGTCTCCGTTCGCTTCGTCCGCCTCCTCTTCATCCTGCGCTAACTCTAACGAACGCGGAGACGCGTCCTCATCGTTTCGCGGCTTTCGCGCGACTCCTCACCGGTTTACGGGCGCGAAGTACGCGGTTAAGGCGCGTACAGAATGTTATACGCATCGTACGGACATATCTCACGTTCGTCCTATTAATAAATAATTTATTTTTCGCCGGGTAGAGGGAGAGAGAGGTCGATTCGGCGGCCGCAGACACACGTCGAATATCCGATCTAATTAGAGCGAGGAAGCTCGCTTCTTCGCTCGGATAATTTAAACGGTTTTAGTAATGCGTAATCTTTAATAATATTGAAAAATTCGGACCCGCTCCGATGTATTTTGATTTTCCTCTCTTTCGCGTTTAAAGTACGCATTTCGGTTTCTAAAAAAAAAAAATTCGTCTCGTTTCTAATTTTGATGCAAATATTTAGTTTTAAAGGAGCTCCACTTGGTTGTTACACTCTTGTGATACACGTTTTTATAATACAGGCGAAATACGTGCGTTTCATCTATTTATTTTTTTTGTTGTCAATCGTTCCTGCGAGCCTTCTTCTGTTAATTTAATCTAATTTTCATGTCTTCTCTTTCGCATACACCTTATTAACTTGTATGGAAATTTACAAAGTAATTAGACAAATTATTAGTTAGTCAGTTTTACACCCGTGCAATATTAATTTATCAGAATCCTCAGGGAAAAAATCTATATTTTTCTCTAGCTGCATATATGTACACTACCGTCCATATTAGTTCGGACCCCAGTAAAATGTTATAAATTCGTGGATCTTTTGTCTTACTTTGTGTGTACCACTACCATTAATGCACGCTAGAAAAGTTATGCGTTGTCTTTCCGCCTCTCTACTCGGAGCTTATTTTTCATGTGATGCAACATAGGTTTTCGTAGATAATAATTTCCTATAAAGACTGGTTTCATCTGCATTGTATATTTGCTCCTCATTTAAATGTAGCTCAATTTTTATCAACCCTGATTTATACCGTAGCCTTTTAAGGTTGGTCTTGATAATTATAACGTTAAGAGGGCTGGTGTACCTAACAAGAAAAAAAAATACTCTACTAACGAATAAATAAAATTCTAGTTATAATAACTTTTAAACGTAACCTTCTTTAAGAGCCTAAAAATAAAAACATTTCTATAATAAAAGCTGCCCCAATTAACATAATAAAAACTGATGTACTTCTTTAATTAAATATTCACAGCAATCTCCTGTAGTTACACTAGGGTGACAGAATAAAATAGACACCTACTAATTAAAAAAAAGATTCTATTCTCGTTATATATACTAAATATTTTAAAATTTTTAAATTAGACTAATATTTTGTCGATCCACCTTTACTTGCGTGAAGTGCTGCGAGTCGTCGTGGCATAGAATCTATTAAATGATTAATGGTGTCTTCTGTAACAGCTGCCACAAGTTGTTCCTTATTGCTGGGTTTTCGGGGTCATTCCGCCATATTTGTCTCGATTATGTGCCAAACATTCTCTATTGGATTCATATCTGGTGATTGGCCTGGCCATGGTAAAATCCGAATCCCCTGTTCTTCTTCCATGTGGTTGTTGTTCTTGCTTTGTGGCAGGGTGCTCCATCCTCCATGAAAGTGGCGTCTTCTTTAAATAAAATGGCGTTGTCGAATATCGGTAGTAGTCCTTCTGTTAATATTTTGCCGCATTTATATTTCCGTCGCAGATTACTAATTGCGATCTTCCACCACACCATATCGCGCCCCACACCATGATGTTCACACCGCCGTATTTCACCGTCTGATGCAAAAATTTGTCGTCCAGTTGCTGTGACGAACGTCTCCATACCCACGTACGACCATCACTGAATTGGACCGTCAAAGCTCTTCGGGCTTCGTTCGCATTTCGATCGCCCAAGCCATTTGGCGCAGTTTTTAAAACGCCGTAAGGAGAGATTTTTTCTTTGCCACCCTTTTATACATCCCCACACTGTGGAGGTATCGCAGAACGGTGCGCTTACTTTTCTGCGAAGTTGCCGTAAGCTCAGCTGTACTTTTTCGCGGTTCCCTTAACACTTCGCGCACAAGCACCCTTTTACTTCTTTCAGAAGATCGGGCACGACCTGGTCTCGGCTCCACTGTTGTTTTTTCCTTGCGTTTAAATTGTGTAATCACACGGTTAACTGTGGACAGCGGAATATTTAAAGATTTACTTATTTCACGTTGCGAAGCGCCGCGTTCACTCTGACCAACGATGCGACACCCCGGGTGAAGTCGCTAATATCACTCGAACCTTGTAAGCGAGGCATAGTTGTAACGATACTAAACTATGACGAATTCCTTCCGATACATCTACCCGTACCCTAATGACAAGAGAAAATTCTTAATTCGTTATTAGAATTTAGCTGTTTACATATTTATACCGCTTTACCTGGTGTCTATTTTATTCTGTCACCCTAGTGTACTCTTGACCATGGGTCTTCTGCTTACACTGCATTGTACACTATACAGATTTTCTTACATTTATACTTTATTTTTTTTAAAGAGTGATCATTTAACTAAAGCAAAAGTCTATTTACTCTAATCAAAAAGAAGTGATAATATACATACATATATCAAATCGTTTTTATGCCAAGTCCGTAAGGCTACAACAAATATCCTTTCTTACATTGATCGTAATTAATAGAATGTTAAAATACAATGGTAATTGCTTCCACCCAAACAACCAAAACAAAGCTAACAATGAACACTGATTACGTCCTTAAATAATTCCGTGCATTACGTTTCTTCTTCCCATATAAATAGCTTCATCTCACTCCGCTCAGCTCGTGTATTGATTAAAAACGAGTATAAACATTAAGAAGCACGTCCAAACTTCAACGCGAGAAATAAACTACAATTGTTTCAGCTACTCGATCTTGCGGCCTATCTATCGCCGACCATTTCGACGAACGGATGGTACAATCGAGAATCGTTCGCTATGCGGTACTCGCGAGGTCGCATTAGATTTAGATACGTCGTATTTTTACTACGACCTCTACTATCAGGATATGCATAGCTCTGGCGTCCTGCCTTCTACGTAACAAACCTATGTATGAATGTGTGCACCTTCGGTTCGATGTAATTACGCGGTTGTGCTCGCGAATAACTTCCTTGTCAGATTGTAAGCGCTTATAATCGACTATTTATTACTGTTTGTTAATGTTAGAAGTAAAACAAATAAGCTTTGGAAGTTCAAATTCTTATTGGTTGGTTAATAAATTTAAAGGAAGATTTTTCTTCATCCTTATTAGTGATAGTCTTCATTCCGACAGATCTAGAGTTTAGAAGAACCAGTCTCCTTGACCTTAGTTACCCAGTATTTCACAAATAGACTACGTTACCGTGATTAAAATTGCTACTGTTGATCATCCACAGATAAATGTGGTAAGAAAAAATGAAGGTCCTCTTGTTGTGGAAAATAAATGAGTAGATAACATTTTCAAAGACCTTTGCACAGTTGGAAGGTATTGAAATTGCTCTGTAGTTTGCCGATTGGGATTTTTGTCACCATTCTTGAAAACAGGACAAACATTTTAAATTTATATTAATATCAATATGAGACTACTGTTGGCATTAGCAATGATGAAGTTAGGATTTCCTTGTATTCAACCAACCTTTTTTTTAAATTCCTGAAAAAATATCAGTCACGGTAGGATTTGAACCTACGACCTCTGCACCACGGGACTGAATGTGGTGATAAAATTTTTTGAAAAGTATTAAGGAATATTGGAGACAAGGCCAAAAATTATATTATGCCAATGAAGGGTACACAGTTGAAAAAGTGCGGTAGGATTTAAATATAAAAAGTAAAAAGAACATTTTTTTTCCACTGGCTTGAAGACTCCAGCTGGAAAAGGGCGTAAACTCATCTCACGCATATTGGTAGTGATTCTTGTTGTCTGGAGGAAGGCTTGAGTGTATTTGAGTCAAAGACGGTTGGACGAGGATATGACGCCATCGTTTTGAAAAATTATTTTCGGAAATTGGTCACAAAATTGAAACTGGGTCTGTTATAGTAATGTTATTTTTTTTTTTTAATTGGTTGCCCTGTTTTTTTTTGTTTACAAATCAGTAAACTGTTTGACCTAAATATGTGATTGATTTTGTTGCTAATGTAATAATAAAGAAATGCAGTAGGATATTTTATTTTCATATAGTTCTCACTTATGCCATTAACTTAAGGAAATAAATAAACAACTGAATTCTATAATATTAAATTTGTATTTTTCTATTTCATGCATATAAATTATGCACGCCTATGGAATTTTGTTCCCCGTACCTTTCCTTTCCCGCAAGAACCATATGTTGAAGTATAAATCAGTGCCTACATAATACGAACTGCCTTTAATATGGTGTCTGTTAAGATATTAAGATGCATCTACAGACATTGTGACATCAAGGTATTAAAAACGATTTGACATTCATCCTCGTAGTTGGCAGGATGTTACGCCGGTAACGCAGAGGTCGTGGGTTCAAATTCTACCGTGACTCATATTTTTTCAATAATTTAAAACGTTGGTTGCAAGGAAATCGTAATTTTATCACGACAAACTCGTGTTTTTCGCCAACGATGATCTTGTTACATACGCTCCTGTAACGCTACTACTATATAAAAATCTCGCTCCAAGTGTCGATTCTATTTTTTCCGCTAGTGTACATATATAGTAGTATCGACGTAGTGTTTGCCGCGATATTATATATACCATTATCAAAAACGCGAATGGTAATTCCGCACAGTCCTCGCGCAAGTTCATTATACGCGTCGCGCTAAAAATAGATCGACATTCCAGTTCTACAAAGCGCGCGGGAAAAAAAAAAGAAACAACAGTAGAGCAACGAGTAAGCAAGGAGGCGGTAGAAAAGAGAAAAAAAAAACGTACGAAGTTGGATATTTCGCTGTGAATTTCTACGAAGAATTAAGCCGGATAATTCCCACAATTCTCCCGTCGATAGGTTCGTGAGCTGCTCTGCCGCGTCTAACGATATTGCGCTCGATATTATGTATATAGTATGTAGGTATTTAACCTAGGCGGCCGTAGGTAAAAGAAATAACATTTACCGGATTTGTTAACAAGTGAACTGAGACGTTCACCTTGCGCCTCGGCCGCCTCGGTTGCGCCGTGAACAGTTATTGTTCGAAAAATCCGTTCTGCGGTGACGATTACCATCGCGCCAATCTCGTGCTACGTTGATGATGATGATGATGATTGTAAAGCCGCAATTACACTTGTAAGGAAAATCTCGCGCCGCAGAAGCTATCTTAGGCACTCTCTAACTTAGTTTTAAGTGCAAATATGCTATACCGAAGCCTAGCGTTCAAAGAAATTCGGTCATAAATCGAGAGAAGATGTAATTAATACAGCCCCTGTCCATTTTATTAGGGCCACCTTATAAATGTAAGCCTTTGTGTGTTTCCACCACGATAATTTACAAATACAAGTATAGCTCGCTTGTAAGAGACTCGTATATAACGTACTTTCGGATACAGCGTACACTTTCCTTAGTTCACAGGTATAGCAGTAAACTCCACTCACACGAATTTATTAATTATGCGGAACGCAGCGTTTCGAGCGCACGTGGGCTCTCATTGTCACACATGCAAATTATTTTCTACGCAGGCTCCAAAATTTCTAAAACATATGACTATTTACAGTCTACTCGGTGGTCTAAATCTAAATCTTTTTCGGGAAAGAATGGACCGAAAGCGAACCGTATCTTTAACAGGGCCTATGGTAATAAATCCATCAAACTCGAGTGTGCAATTGGGGGTGGTTCTCTGTTCAATAAGTTTCCGTCCTTTTTCATAAATATCGTTTCGTACGCGTCTAATTCTTATTAAAATCTAGAATTTCACTATTCTGCGATCATGTGCAGATGTCGCTTTTGGCCTTCCACTCCGTCTTTAATTAATAAAACTGCCAGTTTTCCGATATTTTTTACGTTATAGCCAACCGTAGCGTGGTGTATTTTCATTTTTTTGGCAATTTGTCGATTACTTATGTTACTTTTATGGTAAGCTATTATAAGCGCACGTGTTTCAGTACTAATTTCTCTTCGCGGAGGCATTTTAAAAAATTGTCACGCGATATTTCGCTCACCGCGTGAATAGAGTAAATACCGCATTGCAACTGACCATAGGTTACAGATTTCACTATAATCTTCTAGGAAGGTAATTTAAACGTTATTACCTACAATCTAACAGATGACTAAATTTACCCAGTAAATTCAGAGGGATTGCTATTGTAATTGCACCGCAATAAACAGTTTATGGTAATCCGACAAAGTGCAGGTAAATGATAGTAGAGCTTATTCGATATAATGGGTGTTTATCTTACAGAACTACATTTTAAATACGTATTTCATTTTATTATAATGTTTTTTTGGTAAAATAATACTATATGAAAAATCCATGAAAACAGAGGTGCCTAAACACTTTTGAGCGGTAGTGTACGCTATCGTCCATTATGAAATTTGTACTTAAATGTTTGGATTTTACGGATTATGCGTAACAATTTTATATTTCCATACAATAATTCATAATGGGGATTAACGCTTTCATGATATACCTATCAGTTGTATTGCAGTCCCTGTCCATTTTATTAGGCATAGAAGATGGATAGAAACAAGATTAAAAGACACAGTAATTCGCAGAATATTATCTGGATCAGTTGCTATTATAGAAAAAATATTTATCTGTTTATGTAACAACGTTATCTAAATGTTTACATGTTAGTATTGCACTTTAAGTTATTGCTTGTATGCGCTTTATATTTTTCGTTATGGATTAAAAAGGGACATACCAAATGTGAAAAAATTGCGTATTGAGTCATTGTTGGGTACAAGAGTATATTCTCAACTCACAATTTCAAAGAAAGAATAAGATAAGGCACCATGCCACGTGGACAAATTCATCCGAAATTCTCCCGACCTCCATGCAACTGAAAACGTGTGGAGTTTTCTAAAATCATGCGTGTATTCGAGAAAAAACATTTCAAAACAGCAATTAATAAGAAATAATGAAGGTGTGTGGCAAAATGACGCTACAATTAGACATACTCTCAACGCTAGCATAGACAGTATGCCAAAAAAAAATAAAATAAGACCAACTATAAAAGCCAAAGCAGGCATTACAAAATATTAATTATTAAACAGTTAAAACAGATTCAAGGCGGTTATATAAGAATTTTATTCAGAGCGCTGAATTCTCCATTTCAACCGATTCTAGATATTTTTGGCAGTTTGTGCGATCTCGGAGGGATGAGGGAGGCATTCCTAAAACTATGAAGGTCGATTACGGTAATACGTATAACGATCCACCTTCCATAGGTCTTGCGTCTGGCGGCAGTTTTTCCAATCGGTGTACCTTCCTTTCATTAACTCCGACGCCTGTTGCTCCAATTGCTCCGTACGCTACTATGGTTGACCTAGGTTCTGTAACTGAGATGGATGTGGTGTATGCTATGAAATCCTTATTCCGGCCTTTTTTTGTTAGGGATTGTGCAAATATATTTGCTTCTCCTCTTTGCTACTTGTTCAGTCTTGCACTCAAAACATCCACCTTCCCATCTGTGTGGAAGATTGCCAAATTGGTGCCTGTTTTTAAAAATGTCGAGAAATGTGTTATTTCCAACTATCGTCCCATAGCGTTATTAAATAATTTTGCTAAAGTTTTTGAGAAATGTTTGTACAAATACATTTATGCTCAAGTTAGACCCTGGATTTCAAATGACTAAGACGGTTTCGTTGCTCAACGATATACGGTAACTAATCTTGTTACAATTACACAATACCTATCTGATAGTATTGATGCTGGGAGACAGGTAGATGTTGTGTATACTGACCTAACAAAAGCTTTTGATCGGATCGACCACACCGTGCTTATTAATAAATTGGACAATATTGGATTTTCGTCTTCTCTTTTGTCTTTATTCCAATCGTATCTTCTTGATAGAAAGCAATTTGTGACATACATGGGGTTTGACTCCGATTTCTTCACGCCGAGCTCTGGAGTTCCTCAGGGGAGTAACTTGGGTCCACTTCTGTTCCTCATATATATAAATGATTTGTGCTATCAACTGAACTGTCCAAAGTTGTTATACGCAGATGACTTGAAGTTATATTCAACAATTAATAATTCTCAGGATTGCAATTATTTGCAAAAACCAGCTCGATATATTCCACACGTGGTGTGTCAACAGCAAACTAAAAGTTAATGTAAACAAATGCAAAATTGTCACCTACACTCGTAAGACGACTCCAATTATATATACCTATCACTTGGCTGGATCTTCTTTACTTAGAGAGACCTCTATGAGAGATTTGGGCGTCGTCTTTAATTCAAGACTGACCTTTATGGAGCATATATCCAGTATTTGTACATCAGCGTTGAGTATGTTAGGATTCATTATACGTGTTACACGACCACTTGCTTCTATAACAGCCATTCTTCCTCTTTATTTCGCTTTTGTTCGGTCTCAACTGGAGTATGCGTCCTTGCTTCCATGATTTTGACAGATGTTGCAGCAATTCAAAAAGAAGACGTTCAGGTATCATGTTTAATACCCAGTTTAACCTTGAAGTGGTTTTTACTGCATGGCAAATGGTTAAATCTTCCTACGACTTAGTTTAGGAAGAATAATAAAGATTTGTCTAAATCCTACATCCATTAAATGGAAGTTCCCAGAAAACGTGATATATCAGTTATTTCTTGCAATATACTACCAGTTGAATTTGTTTATAATATATCTAACTATTCGAGGATCTTGAGAAACCTTTATGTATTGAACCCCGTCAAATTATTTGCCAAACAAATTTTCCCCCTCAACTCCCAAAGATTATTTTGCCTATTATTTTCCCTCATCAAATCGATATTGTTTAAGTACACTAAAAAAAATCCGAGGCACCAAAGTGTGTGTGGCCAATGTTATACATCGATTATCATATACCAATTTAGTATGCAAGTATCTTCCAAACAAGTATTCCATAACTCAAACATTCTCTTATTGGTGCTATTTTGGGAATGCCCTTTTCTCTTCATTTTTTCCTTGCTTCAAATCTTAGTACAAGAAGAATGTCCTGAAATCTATTTCGACTGATAACCACGCCAAATATTTTCCTTCTATATTTTTGCTCCAAAGTTGCGCTACAGCCTCGTTGTGGGATTTATGCGAAACTATCGGTATCAAAACGTTAAAAAAGTTCTATGGCTCCAAAGAAATCGTTTCTTTCCAATTCTTTCCGTAAATAATCTTCCTATGAACATTCGTCCAGTTTAGGAGAATTTGAAGAAGAGATACGGAAATAAGTAAAAAGAAAGAAGCTATAGCATCGATGGGGTACACTGAGAAATTCGTCTCTCTACTTTTGGAATAGCGTACAGAAGTAATATAAATGCTGTTTAGGTTTAGATCTATCACGTGGTTTAGGTGGATTCCTAAGGAGCTAAAGTGCTTCGTTGGAATCGACATTTTGATTCGTACCACCGCATCTTCGAAACGCGAGCATAAACTTTAGTAATCGAGACGCGTTCGCGTATACGGAATTTCACAACGATTTTCTATCAATAGTGTATAAGTTTATCGGTTGTTAGATCTATAGTACGCACGTTGAGAAAAAAAAATGAAGTTTAATTTGGTGTTTCTGGCCTTTTTTTCCCCCGTGTGCATATCGGCGGCACTCCATCGCGTCTCTATAAATAGGCGTCGCTATTTCGAGAGAACTGTACGCCCATCTTTATTTTGGTGTTGCCTAAAATGTAAATATTTAGTTCCTTTTTCTGGAATTAGATTCATTCAAATATGTACATGTATAATAACATGCGTTTGGCAACGTATAGTTTGAGTCATTCGCTTCACTGGCTTGTATTATTATTATTGTGCTGTAGAATTCGTCAAGTTGCGCACCGCTTCGAGTTATGTAAATCTTGCTGAAACTTGGTACGTTAGTAAAATATATATGTAGGATTATTTGCTATTGCTTCAGAATGTCTAGATTGTAGGGTTCTCTAAATCGGCTTACTTTGTTTCAAGGTGGTTGATAGACTCCAGTAAAGTAGCACATTAAGGTCTCTCATCTACGGAGTGGCTAATTATTATAGCCATCGTTAATAGATACGATGGCTGAAAGCAGTTGACCCAAAACGAGCTACGAGGGGGGATCCCTATGCTGTACCGTCTTACCGATTTCTCTTTTGATCAATGATTAATATTCGGGGCACCCATCTTGCACTCAATTCTTTAGTACACCACATGATATAATAGAGCCAGCATCTTTCACAATATCTGTGATGCGTACTCGTCGGTTTTGCAGTACGATATCGTGTACCTTTTTAATGTTTTTGTGTGTTGTTACCGTTATGGGACTACCACCAGCATGCTGGTTTTTGCAGGATGCGTTTGATTATATCATAAGAAACTGCAGACTCACCAATAGTTGCCGTAATGTCTTTATGAATTTGAGTTGGTGTCACGTTCTTTTTCTGGAGGTATTCTATTACGGCTCTTTATTCTACAGGATCCATATTTATGAACAATCACGACACACAATTCAAGAATTAGCCACACCCTAACACTTTGAGATACATACTTACAACAACAACAAATGTCAGTTAACTGAATGTCAAAAACGTTAATCAAGCAACCAATTAAAAGTACATATGGGGTGGGGCATGATTATGAACTCTCGTAAATACATCTCCACCTTCACTCTGTAGTTTTGTACAATAAATGTATCTATGATCACCCAATTTCATTGCACAGACAAACATTTCGCATCAATACTTACTTTAGCTTCATACCCCACTCTAGCTCACAGAACATACTCAGTTTTGCGAATAAGGAATTAATTTAGATTCGATAAATATTACTTCACGCTTATTAAAATATACAGAGAAAAAAAACTGCGAAACACACCTCAACGCTATTAATTGAACGGTATTACAATGCTCACTACAATACATAAGAGTTAACGTAACTTTGCCTATCACGATAATTATTGCCAAGTTAACAGTGAACGGTTTAACCCGATATACATTTTCCTTTTTTTCTATTCTGCAATCTAACAATCGATAAACACGTACCGGAACTAAGATCCTAAGACGACTATCTCCGCTATTGTTAACGTTCTACTTACGTTTATGCAGGTTACAGATAACAGCATCTGTAAAATCGTTTCGCGAAACAATTAATGCAGATGACCACGTCAAAATTACCTTAGAGAAAGCCGCGTTTACACTGGAAGAGAGAAGTTCTCGCAGATGTTATTCCGTGGGAAAGAATTTGATTGTGGAACTTGGTACATTCAAATTCCATTTAAAGTGGGTATCTAATTTGGATATTGTTCTATACAGGGGCGTAGTTACTATACCGTAAGGGTGTACGGGCCTTGGCGGAGGGAAGGATTACGCTTTGGGGGTCCATTATTATACCACTCCATAATCAAAAATAATTATCAGTATTAAAATACTAGACGTATTTAATCTGATACGCTATATAAATATCTTTTATTATAATTTTAATTACAAGTATAATGTACACCTATTTGCTGTTTGAATTCATCACTTATCGATGTGTTCTCATAGAGGAGACGAACAATTAATCAAATATTTTTGGATGATTATCTATTTACAGGAGGCTGCTTTATGTTTTTTTGCACTGATCTAGAATCGAACTTCTGTGGAGTCTTGTGCGTAGATTAGATACGCGCAAGACTCCGATACGATGATAATGTTCTGCTGCGAGGGTTGCTATTCATATATCCGGAATTAGCAACAATGGTGTTGTCAGGCGCCATCTGACATATACACCACCGCTCAAAAGTGTTTAGGCACCTCTGTTTTCATGGATTATTCATATAGTATTATTTTTACCAAAAAAACATTACAATAAAATAAAATACGTATTTAAAATGTAGTTCAGTAAGATAAACACCCATTATATCGCATAAGATTTACTATCATTTACCTGCACTTGGTCGGATTACCATAAACTGTTTATTGCGGTGCAATTACAATAACAATCCCTCTGAACTTACTGGGTAAATTTAGTCATCTGTTAGATTGTAGGTAATAATGTTTAAATTACATTCCTAGAAGATTATAGTGAAATCTGTAACCTATGGTCAGTTGCAGTGTGGTATTTACTCTATACACGTCGTGAACGAAATATCGTGTGACAATTTTTTAAAATGCCTCCGCGAAGAGAAATTAGTACGGAAACACGTGCGCTTATAATAGCTTACCATAAAAGTAGCATAAGTAATCGACAAATTGCCAAAAAAAATGAAAATACACCACGCTACGGTTGGCTATAACGTAAAAAAATATCGGGAAACTGGCAGTTTTCTTAATTAAAGACGGAGTGGAAGGCCAAAAGCGACAACATCTGCAGATGATCGCAGAATAGTGATTACCAGCAAGTTAAATAGACGCAAAACAGCCCCGGAAATCACCACAGAATTAAATGTTGGTCGCGAAAAACTAGTCAGTGTTTCTACAGTCAAACGTCGTCTACAGAAAGTCGGGCTCCATGTACGTATTGCGATGGAAAACCCATTACTACACAAACAAAACAAGCAAAAGCGACTTAAATGGGCTCGCGAGCACCAACACTGGACTGTAGAAGAGTGGAACAACGTCCTATGGACGGATGAGTCCAAATTTGAGCTGTTCGGAACCCGAAGACGCATATTCGTAAGAAGATCTGTGGGTGAACGTGCCAGAGAAGAGTGTATTGCTGCTACCGTGAAGCATGGTGTAGGTTCTATCATCATTTGGGGCTGTTTTGCTGGCACTAGTGTAGGGGACATTGTGAAAATTGACGGTATATTAAAAAAAGAAGGCTACCGCGAAATTTTGGAGAACCACGCAATACCTTCCGGAATTCGACTTTTGGGTCAAAATCTTCCGGCAAGATAATGACCCAAAACATTCCTCTAAATTATGTAAAGACTATTTACGCCATTTAGAAGAGGAAGGAACTCTCAAAATTATGGAATGGCCTCCCCAGAGCCCCGACTTGAATCCAATCGAGTTACTATGGGAAGAACTAGATCGGGAAGTACGGAAATCGGCTCCGACATCAGCTACTGACGTGTGAAACAAATTGCAATCGAGTTGGACCTCAATAACACAAGAAACTCTGGCAAAACTTATTGCGAGAATGCCTCGATTGTGTGCTGCAATTATTAAATCAAGAAGAGGTCACATAGATGAAAGCAAAATTTAAATTAAACGTTTTAATTTTCACATTTATTTAATATATTTTTATTCGTGTACGCGTACCTGTACATAAAAAATAAATATTATTAACATTTTTGCTGTCAGTGAGAGTGCCTAAACACGTTTGAGCGGTAGTGTACATGAATAGTGGCGTAGGTGTTCAAACTATTTAAATTTACGTCAAACAAGCATGGACAATCTACACTATCTATTCTATTTTACAATATCAGATACGAAGTATTATAGTATTATATAACGCGAACAAATGCCTATCAACCATTAAGATAATTGTTCGATTAGCAATCAAACAAACATGAGAAAAAAAGAAAACAACAGTGATACACTCTGACGACTTTTCTACGTTGCCAAATAAGCCGGGCAAGTATCCGTTTCTCAAGCAATTATTTATTATTATTAGACTACGACTACAGGTACAATACGCGTACAGATAACCGAAACAGTTCGATTTCCATTCAATAGCGCGTTTAAAAATAATCAGTTTTTATCACTCCGCTTATCGAAATCGAAAGAGCGATTGCTGCTGGGGAATCGTAGTGGGGCATTTCAATGATAAAATTGATAAAGCATAGATGTAGGTATATATTTATTTAAATGGAAAAATATATGTCCTATTTTAAGACAGATACTCTCAGGACAAATTCCATTCGATAGCATATCTTGCGGATTTCCCTACTTCACTTTTTTTTTATAATGATATGTAGATATGCAAACTTTTAAAGAGGTATTTTATTTACGATACTTATTAAGGTAGGAAGCCTAAAAGTTTAATAAAAAAAAGGTGTTAAAAAGTAGTTGTTGAAATTAAACCAAAAACAAGCAATAAATTCGGAAAATAGCATTGTAATTCATTAATCGCTCTATCAATCAAACATACGTATATCTAGGTCAAATTTTTCCAAAGATAGTCTGCGGATGTTTACAACCAAGAAACCATTCCTCTTCTCCTCTCTTCGTCTAAACGATAATGTACAGACATTTATTATTTAAAGCCGCCTAAATTGTGATCGCCCCATTCCGTATCACTCTCTATTATTTCCTTTTCTTCGTATGAGAACTGAGTACGCCTTTATGTATTATCCTTTTCCATTTGAATTTTTCATGGCCGACTCAGACTCGCCACAAAAAATATTAATGTTGATTGAATAAGAATTGCCGTAGACTGTAGAAAAAAGAAGGAGGACTAGTTATAAATAAATTGCCGATCGATAAAGGGTTCGACTAAAGATATATACAGTGACGCTCGTAGGAAATACACCGTCTTAATCCCTTATTTCATTTTGTGTTTATTAAAGGATAAAAGTGTATACTACGTTGCTCTTTCTATGTCACTTAGTTTTCGATTATAAATAATGGCAAATTTGTTTATTCTAGAATTTTTTCGTACCAAAAGATATATATACAGTCAAACCTGAGTAAGTGAGAACTGGGTAAGCGGGAAACTCTATTAATGAGAGTATTTACCAGGTCCCGTCATTTTGCCGTCCTAAAGCCTCTATAAGTGACGTCATTTTTCACGCCTGAACCTCTTCAAGTGAGATTGATACCTGCCTATACCTCTATAAGCGACAGTTAAACGCGTTTATGACTACTATGCTGTTTATGATTCATTCTTAAATTTCCAGGGACTTTTATTTAATTCAAACCAAATGTGCGTCTGTTTATTGTTTTGTTACCATAGTTCGAGGAACTCATTCTATACAAAAAGCCAAATGTGCTTGTTGCAGTCAGTTCATAAACAGCAGCTGCGAAGAAAGTTACCGTACTTACTCATAATGTCTAAACGAAAACTCAATGTGTTGTCTTTACGTGATAAACTAAAAATTATGAATGCTTTTGAATCTGGGAAATTACGAAAACAAATACAGAGTGACTTTGCCTTAGCAGAATCCACCTATTATAAAATTATAAAATCAAAAGAATTAACTAAGTCTCAGTGCTCTGAGGGACACGGAAATATCAAGAGAAGCCGGCTTTCTGAGTTTCCCGACGTTGAAAAGTGCCCTCGATGAGAACATTCCCATAGATGGACCACTGCTGAAACGAAAATCTAAAGACTTCGCCACAAAATTAGGAATCCAGAACTTTTCAGCTAGTAACGGGTAGTTAGAGGATTTTAAAGAACTCCATGATATAACTTTCAAAAAAGCAGCCGGAGAAAGTAAATCTGTGTATCAGGGAGAATGTGACCAACGGACTGAAGATTTGCCGAATCTTTTAAGAGGATGTGATCCGAACAATATTTATAACGCCGATGAAACTGCTTTGTTCTTTAAATGTCTGCCAGACAAACATTCATTTTCAAGGGCGAAAAATGCCACGGACGTAAACAAAGCAAGGAACGCCTTACTATTCATCAATGTGTTAACATGACCGGTAGAGACAAACTCCCTCTTCAAATCATTGGGAAATCTAAGCGACCTAAATGCTTTAAAAGTGTCAACACTCTACCCGTTGATTATGCGAGTAATACAAAAGCTTGGATGACTAAGGAATTGTTCAAAGATTGGTTAAAAAAAGTTGACAAGCAAATGAAAACAAGCGAAAAAATATTTTGCTTTTTATTGACAACTGTACTGCTCATACGGACTTACCAACACTTGCAAATGTCAAAGTTATATTTTTCCCTGCCAATACCACCAGTAAACTTCAGCCTTTAGATCAAGGTATCATTCATACATTCAAACGGGTTTATCGCAGAGAAGTTATAAAGCATACACTTACCTGCTTGGAAGAGAACATTAGCCCTGAGATAAGTATACTGCCGGCTATGAAATATGCAAGGAGAGCATGGTATGCAGTGAGTGACGTAACTGTCAAAAACTGCTTCAAGAAAGCTGGGTTCAGTATCTGTCCAGCTAACCAAGACTTTCTGATCGAGCAAAATGAGGTTGAACTTGACAATGAGCTTGAAGTTGCACCTAGCAGTGAAGAATGGGCCAAGCTCGTGTCCCACAATACCACTGGTAATGTGTCGACGCCAACCTTCGAAGACTTCGTACAGATTGAAGACGACGTGGCTACCGCCGGAGAATACACCGAAGACGATATTGTTCAAAACTGTGTGAGCTCGCGTACTAACGAAGATGACAGTGAAAATGAAGCCAGCCAATCATACATTTTGGATAGAGAGCGTGGTGAAATAGTAACTGTTACCAGACAGCATATATGTCTCCCACAAGCGGATTTTGTTCTGGGACGCTTTCAAACGGCTGTACGAATGATTTACTAACTGTCCTTGTTTTTGAAGTTTCAAATTCAAATCATTCCAGTGGCCTAGAAGGTCGACCAGAAATGCTAAGTCGCATATCCATTTTGGGTCACTCAATTCAGATAATCTTATCTTCTATTTGCATAAAATCTGCTATCTCATTTCTAAGCTCGTAAAACCATTTCAGCATTTTCCCTTTGCTTACCCATCTAGCTTCATAATAATATGTTCGTCCTCATATTCGGCTAATATTTCATCCAAAAACTCCTTGAACTGACGATGGTTAAGCCCTCGGAATCGAATAAAATTGATGGATTTTACTACCACATCCATAACATTCTGGAGTCGAATGGACTTAGGACACAAGTTCTGTTGGTGGATAATGCAATGAAGGACTATCAAATCATGTTTTTGCACATTTAATTCAGTTGCTTTTTCATACAAAATTCCGATAAAACCTTTACGTAAACCGACCAAAGAAGGTGCACCATATGTGCATACACCAACTAGTTTTGACCATGGTAAGCCAAAACTTGTGAATACCTTTTGGACTTCATTAAAAATGGCCATAAAGTTGCCATAAAGCAAGCAATTCCCTAGTAACAGTGAACTCTTTATCAACACCTCGAATAAATATAGCCAGTTGAGCTGTGTCAGAGAAATCGGTGCTCTCATCTAATGCTACGGAAAATGATTCAAAACCAGCCATACAGTCAGTAAGAACTTAAATTTATAAGGTGGCCCTAATAAAATGGACAACGACTGTACTTTATTGCGTTCTCCATAAGTATAGTTTTTGTGAGCGTTAATGTATACAGAAACTTGATCGAAGCTCCTTTCCTTGATCCAAACGAATTGGATATTCATGCAGCAATTACGTTATTGTATCGTATCAAAACGATATCGGAAACAGTTTCTTTAATATTAATACAATTTATAACGTAATCCATTGGGGGTAAGTTAGATAATTCGTTGTAGTATTCGGATATTTACCGAAATTCTTCCGTATTTCAACTTAATTAAAACATAGAGACAATCCACTCGGCGCAGAACAAAAAGAAATACCAATAATACAAGCATACAAAATCGTCTTCGATAGCTTGAATATCCAAATAATCCACTGAGTATATTGTATTTCTCACGTCCTTCGTCTACACAACTATTACTCGCCACAAAATATGTAATTGAATCGAAGAATTTGTGCTAAAGAAGAAATATTGACAAAGCTATTTTCAACGGAATTGTTAATTGCTACTACACACCTAACAGTTCTGCATTGTCCGCAGTTCCTTTTGGAGAACGTTTCTATTAACCGAATACGCCTTTATAAGGTGTATGAATGAATGATTCAGTTTATATGTACTTCTGAACTTGTCGCTCTCAAAAGTGGTATGCTCCGTTTTTTTATTAACAATGTTTACTTTCCACTGTTATATTAATTTAGACGTATTAACTAGCAGTAAACTGATTAGAGAGTTTGGACGATTTACACAGTTCTCCAATTACCTCGTTTAGCTTCCGCAGTGGGAACTACAAAAGAATTTGACGATAATAGGAACCATTTTGAAATGTGTCGTATAGAAGTTGCGTATGTACTTTTAAATATGGGTATGGAAGTATAATTCCCAAAAATAAGCAATGAAAGTCAACCATATTATGATTACGAGGACTATGAGGTTGTATGGTAAACGCAAGCACATTGAAAACCACGAAAATTTGTAGTCATATTTGGTTATGACGTATGCAGCGTCTGAAACAGATTCAGTTACACCAACCATGTTTGTAATAAATTGTACGAAAACATTTGTCGAAGAAGTCATTATCATCTTTAATACATTATCTTGGGTATATAACATTTTAGTCAACGATCAAGTTAAAAAACAAATCATGGCTGATTCCAACCAACAAGATTGTAAATAGTGAGCTCTTTTATTGACGATGCTTTTATAATAGTGTATCAATATATATGTATGTACATATAGGTATATATATATATGTATATACACTAGGGTGACAGAATAAAATAGACACCTACTAATTAAAAAAAAGATTCTATTCTCGTTATATATACAAAATATTTTAAAATTTTTAAATTAGACTAATATTTTGTCGATCCACCTTTACTTGCGTGAAGTGCTGCGAGTCGTCGTGGCATAGAATCTATTAAATGATTAATGGTGTCTTCTGGAATATTTAACCAGTCTTCTGTAACAGCTGCCACGAGTTCTTCTTTATCGCTGGGTTTTCGGGGTCGTTTCGCCATATTTGTCTGGATTATTAAAATCCGAATCCCCTGTTCTTCTTTCCATGTGGTTGTTGTTCTTGCTTTGTGGCAGGGTGCTCCATCCTCCATAAAAGTGGCCTCTTCTTTAGATAAAATGGCGTCGTCGAATATCGGTAGTAGTCCTTCTGTTAATATTTGGATATATTTTGCCGCATTTATATTTCCGTCGCAGATTACTAATTGCGATCTTCCACCATACCATATCGCGCCCCACACCATGATGATCACACCGCCGTATTTCATCGTCTGATGCAAAAATTTGTCGTCTAGTTGCTGTGACGAACGTCTCCATACCCACGTTCGACCACTATCACTGAATTGGCAGTATCCGCTTTCGTCTGAAAAAATGACAGACCGCCAAAACTCTTCGGGCTTCGTTCGCATTTCGATTGTCCAAACCATTCGGCGCCGTTTTTGAAACGCCGTAAGGAGAGGTTTTTTCTTTGCCACCCTTTTATACATCCCCACACTGTGGAGGTATCGCAGAACGGTGTGCTGACTTTTCTGTGAAGTTGCCGCAAGCTTAGCTGTACTTTTTCGCGGTTCTCTTAACACTTCGCCCACAAGCACCCTTTTACTTCCTTCAGAAGGTCCGGCACGACCTAGTCTCGGCTCCGCTGTTGTTTTTCCTTGCGTTTAAATTGTGAAATCAGACGGTTAACTGTGGGCACAACGGAATATTTAAAAATTTACTTATTTCACGTTGCGAAGCGCCGCGTTCACCTGGCCAACGATGCGACCCCGGGTGAAATCGCTAATATCACTCGAACCTTGTAAGCGAGACATAGTTGTAACGATACTAAACTATGACGAATTCCTTCCGATACCCCTACCCTAATGACAAGAGAAAGTTCTTAGTTCGTTCTTAGAATTTAGCTGTTTACATATTTATACCGCTTTAGCTGGTGTCTATTTTATTCTGTCAGCCTAGTGTATATGTATATATATGTATATATATGTACATATATGTAAATATATGTATATATATGTATATATATGTATATTATATGTACTGACATCGTGACATCTAGGTGGTAAAACGACTTGAGCTCAATAGTCTTTGGCAATGGTTAGTACAGTACGCCGAAGGAGTAAAGACGTTGGGTTCGAGTCCCTCCGAGACTGATATATTTTTTCAGTAATTTAATTACGTTGGAAATCGCAAGAAAATTGTAATTTTATCATTACTAATACCAACGGTGGTTTAGTACTAATATTAATTTTAGTATTAATATTGATGCTTCCGAGTCACTATTTTTTGTTGGTATACTAATTAACGGCCCTTTAACGCGACGAAATGTAGGAGCAAGGCGATGGAATATTCTTACGAAAACATTATTGTGTATTATTATTAATAGTACGAAATAAAAGAATAGCGCTGAATTTAAAAAGAAAATAAATTGTATTTAACACATGTTTTCTTTCATTTAAGACAAGTTTTGTAACCGCTGAAGACATTATTCAAACTTTGAAAACATATCTAAGATTAAAAGAGAAACATGTCCAACTTTTTCCCACCTTACTCGAAACACCCCGTTTTGGCTAAATTATTAAAAGACCGCAGAAAACCCCAACAATTCTGAGAAACAGCCCCGAATATTGGAAGGCGTAAGATCCCGAAAATATTAAACAAATAAATAGTCTATTCGACAACAAACTATCCCTTCACCGAATAGAACACACTCCTTACTAGAATCGAATCAGCTACTATTGGCTAAGCGAAACATGAATGATCCGTAGACGCGTATGGAGCACTATTTACACATACGGCGGAGGACGATAAAATCAAGGTAGGCATATTCAAAAACGTTATCTCGAACCGAGATAAACAAATACGTGAGTTTTTATTACACTGCTACGCAGGTGTTATTGTTTCGCGAATGGAAAAACGTGAGCTAATAATGTGAATTGTGTTTTTTATTTATTATTGCGTAGCTCTCATTACATCGAAATGTTGAATACATCATAAAGATATTGTACTTGCGTATTGTACGTCGGTATAGATTTTAGGTTTCTTTTCGATTCGTTCGAGTGTGATATTAAATAGAAACGCGAATATGGAGAAGAAAGGATGTACAGCCCCTGTCCATTTTATTAGGGCCACCTTATACATTTATGCTTTTGTGTGTTTCCAACGCGATAATTTACTAATATAAGTATAGAATTCGTGAATGGGATTTATAATACCTATCTAAATATGTTCCCTAAATATCTTTCTAGGGGATTGAGAAAGTGCCACTTAATGACATCTTGCCTATTATTAACCACCTCATGAATCATTCTGTACCGTATAGAAGATAGTTAGAAACAAGATTGAAGGGCACAGTAATTCGTAGAATATTATTTGGATTGGTTACTATTATAGAAAGAATATGTTTCTGTTTATGTAACATTTTTTTTGGCCTTGACAAGTAGTCATTTAGCCACGCAAAAATTCTAAAATACAAACGTTAAAAATTAGATTGGATACGCAAGGAACAGCACAAGGACACACACTGTCACGAGACGGGGCCGATTGTGCCGAGTTGAAACAAAACAACTACACTAGGGTGACAGAATAAAATAGACACCAGGTAAAGCGGTATAAATATGTAAACAGCTAAATTCTAAGAACGAATTAAGAACTTTCTCTTGTCATTAGGGTAGCGGTAGATGTATCGGAAGGAATTCGTCATAGTTTAGTATCGTTACAACTATGCCTCGCTTACAAGGTTCGAGTGATATTAGCGACTTCACCCGGGGTGTCGCATCGTTGGCCAGAATGAACGCGGTGCTTCGCAACGTGAAATTAGTAAATTTTTAAATATTCCGTTGTCCACAGTTAACCGTGTGATTACACAATTTAAACACAAGGAAAAAACAACAGTGGAGCCGAGACCAGGTCATGCTTGACCTTCTGGAAGAAGTAAAAGGGTGCTTGTGCGCGAAGTGTTAAGAGAACCGCGAAAAAGTACAGCTGAGCTTGCGGCAACTTCACAGAAAAGTCAGCGCACCGTTCTGCGATACCTCCAAAGTGTGGGGATGTATAAAAGGGCGACAAAGAAAAATATCTCTCCTTACGGCGTTTCAAAAACGGCGCCGAATGGCTTGGGCAATCGAAATGCGAATGAAGCCCGAAGAGTTTTGGCGGTCTGTCATTTTTTCAGAGGAAAGCAGATACTGCTAATTCAGAGATAGTGGTCGTACGTGGGTATGGAGACGTTCGTCACAGCAACTGGACGACAAATTTTTGCATCAGACGGTGAAATACGGCGGTGTGAACATCATGGTGTGGGGCGCGATATGGTATGGTGGAAGATCGCAATTAGTAATCTGCGACGGAAATATGAATGCGGCAAAATATATCCAAATATTAACAGAAGGACTACTACCGATATTCGACAACGCCATTTTATCTAAAGAAGACGCCACTTTTATGGAGGATGGAGCACCCTGCCACAAAGCAAGAACAACAACCGCATGGAAAGAGGAACAGCGGATTCGGATTTTACGATGGCCAAGCCAATCACCAGACATGAATCCGATAGAGAATGTTTGGCACATAATCCAGATAAATATGGCGAAACGACCCCGAAAACCCAGCAATAAGGAAGAACTCGTGGCAGCTGTTACAGAAGAGTGGTTAAATATTCCAGAAGACACCATTAATAATTTAATAGATTCTATGCCACGACGACTCGCAGCACTTCACGCAAGTAAAGGTGGATCGACAAAATATTAGTCTAATTTAAAAATTTTAAAATATTTTGTATATATAAGGAGAATAGAATCTTTTTTTTAATTAGCAGGTGTCTATTTTATTCTGTCTTCTAGTATTACTCGACTAATTTCATACTCAGATACGTTCTCAATTGTCTCAGCTCAACTCTAACAATCGGTATATTTTATCCGCATACTCGTTTATTATATTATTTTTTTGAAGGTGATTTTTTTGACGCGTGCATGCGGTATACATTTCGTAACAACGGCGGCATACCGTAGTACAGGCACGCCGATTATCCCGAAGAAAGTATGCTGTATATATATTTTGCAATTTTATGTCAAATAATATTTTGCAATTACGTCACCTGCTTGTATACACATATGTGATTGTGCATGTACGCATGGATAGGTCGAACGCAACATATTTTCTTACGGACGTACGTGATTGTGTAAGTCCTTTGTCATTTTAGGGCGCCGCCATATATATATATATACAGACAATACGTATGTATAATAATATTTGTTTCTACATACATCGTAGGTATGTATAGGTATCCGTAAATTGCGTGCATATGAATAAATATATGGGCATACATACGATCCTAGATTTTGACGTAAATAGTCTATTAAAACGATCGATGTAGAAAATGTAAGTTTATTTCGTGAGATGTGGTTGAAAGTGTGGTTTTATGTGCAGCAAACGTATGGAAACATGTTCTTAAAGGTTATTCAAATTCCTATACGTGTTAGTATTAACAGATTAAAGTAATAATGTCAGAAACAAGAGAATAGCTTTCCCAACTGGATACAACAGAGCAGTACGGAAATCTAACTTTCATTGGTTTCTCGAATAGTCCAGAATAATCAAAATTCCGAATATTTTACGCAATGATAATCAAGTATGATAATGAAAGAAAAGCCTATAGCAACAAATATTTAAAGTGCCTTCGTTCTTGTTGCAAACAAAGATTGACTCTGTTTATGGATACTGACTGCACTTACCTTAATCCTACAGATATTATTCTTCGAAAAATGTTAATAATTCTCTGCTTAATGTGGTCTATTTTTGTTGAGGATTCAGCACGTCCTGATAAATAAAAATCAAGATATCTTAGGTCCGGATACCCTGGCCGCCATCTTATGGAACTATACCTTCCCAACAATCTCTCGAGATATGTACAATAAATTTTATCCGATAGGCACATAAACAGGCCGTACTGAAATTTGAGCAAGATCATATGAGATGGGGTTGTGAGTGAAACAACCTCATATTTCCTGACTCGAGTTGCGATGAGCCGAAATTTTGAAATATTGTTTGTATAAACTAACAAGTTCTTTTAATGCTATTTCCTCTTGCTCTGGTGTTCTTTTTTTTGTAGTTCAGCAGTAACTTCGATGTAACCTAACTTAATTTCGAAATATTCTGCACAAAAGTTCATATGGAACTGTAGAAATTTCCCAACATTGATATGAATGGAAAGATATATGCACAAGTGAGCAATATACACTAGGGTGACAGAATCAAATAGACACCAGGTAAAGCGGTATATAATATGTAAACAGCTAAATTCTAAGAACGAATTAAGAGTTTTCTCTTGTCATTAGGGTAGGGGTAGATGCATCGGAAGGAATTCGTCATACACTAGGGTGACAGAATAAAATAGACACCAGGTAAAGCGGTATAAATATGTAAACAGCTAAATTCCAAGAACGAATTAAGAATTTTCTCTTGTCATTACGGTAGGGGTAGATGTATCGGAAGGAATTCGTCATAGTTTAGTATCATTACAACTATGCCTCGCTTACAAGGTTTGAGTGATATTAGCGACTTCACCCGGGGTCGCATCGTTGGCCAGACTGAACGCGGCGCTTCGCAACGTGAAATAAGTAAATTTTTAAATATTCCGTTGTCCCCACATTTAACCGTGTGATTACACAATTTAAACGCAAGGAAAAAACAACAGTGGAGCCGAGACCAGGTCGTGCCGGACCTTCTGAAAGAAATAAAAGGGTGCTTGTGCGCGAAGTGTTAAGAGAACCGCGAAAAAGCACAGCTGAGCTTGCGGCAACTTCACAGAAAAGTCAGCGCACTGGTTCTGCGATACCTCCACAGTGTGGGGATGTATAAAAGGGTGGCAAAGAAAAAAACCTCTCCTTACGGCGTTTCAAAAACGGCGCCGAATGGATTGGGCAATCGAAATGCGAACGAAGCCCGAAGAGTTTTGGCGGTCTGTCATTTTTTCAGACGAAAGCAGATACTGCCAATTCAGTGATAGTGGTCGAACGTGGGTATGGAGACGTTCGTCACAGCAACTGGACGGCAAATTTTTGCATCAGACGGTGTGATCATCATGGTGTGGGGCGCGATATGGTATGGTGGAAGATCGCAATTAGTAATCTGCGACGGAAATGTAAATGCGGCAAAATATATCCAAATATTAACAGAAGGACTACTACCGATATTTCATAACGCAATTTTATCTAAAGAAGACGCCACTTTTATGGAGGATGGAGCACCCTGCCACAAAACAAGAACAACAACCACATGGAAAGAGGAACAGGGGATTCGGATTTTACCATGGCCAGGCCAATCACCAGACATGAATCCGATAGAGAATGTTTGGCACATAATGCAGACAAATATGGCGAAACGACCCCGAATACCCAGCAATAAGGAAGAACCGTGGCAGCTGTTACAGAAGAGTGCTTAAATATTCCAGAGGACACCATTAATAATTTAATAGATTCTATACCACGACGACTCGTAGCACTTCACGCAAGTAAAGGTGGATCGACAAAATATTAGTCTAATTTAAAAATTTTAAAATATTTTGTATATATAAACGAGAATGGAATCTTTTTTTTAATTAGTAGGTGTCTATTTTATTCTGTCACCCTAGTGTATATACAGTATAACCTGAAAAGAATAAAGAACAAAAACAAAAGAATGGTTTCGATAAAAATCTATTAATAATGAATATTATAGTCTTTCAAAAGGATAAACCTTCACTCAACCTCACTCAATATAGAATATAATTCAATAATCAACCCATACAACCATCAACACACAAAAAATACCTGGAACTAACAATACAAAATAGCTTAAAATGGGGCAATGAATACTCTAATCACCAAAAATGTAACAGCCATAACATCAATAAACAGAATAAAGAATATTATTCCGGAATATATGAGGAAGCCAATATTTCACCCAGGATTTATATCACGCTCAAATAATCTAGTAAATAAATATCTGGAGCAACACGTTAAAGATGAATTTAACAAAAATACAAAGATAGCAAAGCAGAATATTGAAGCTAATATACGGCACTCAAAAAGGGACTCCAACAACAGAAGTATACGAGAAGACACGCGAATGAAATATACGGCGAACAATAAAACAGAAAAACCTGTTATTCAACTCTTAAGCACGAGACAAATGGGTAATAAAAAACCCAAACCACATACAGTATAAAAATAAAATTAAATATATGATTCAACAACAAGTAATGCAATAAATATAAAATAAATTGAAAGTCAAGAACAAGATCAAGTCACCCCGAATGCAGAGAGTTCGAGACGATACGAAAATTTCTTCATCTAGGTGTGAGAACTGGCATATACGAGGGGAGGTCCAGAAGTTCGTGGAATGGAGGGGATGGAGTGGGGATAGGGGCGCTCGCTAGGTGTCATTCTGATTGGCGACTCGTCATTAGCATATAAGTCAAGTTGCAGCCCTATAGCGTCAGTCGTTTACGAATAGTTGTCTGCTAAACAAGTCAATCCGGGAGAAAACTGAAACTATGGAGGAAATGGAACACCGTGCTGTGATAAAGTTCCTTACAAAGCAAGGAAAGAACGCTCAAACCATATTGAATGAAATGGAAACCGTTTATGGGGAACAGTGCCTTAGTAAATCAATAATTTATAAGTGGCATGGTCTTTTTAAACATGGTCGGGAGTCGATTGAAGACGACCCCCGCTCAGGACGACCAGTTGAGGCCACCATACACGACCGTCCCGCTCGGGAGCCGTTTTGCTCTCCTACTTCTTGTATGTTAAGCCACCTACTATTGCGCTGATTAACATAATTTTATTTATAATTTAATTTAAAAAAAATATTAGTTAATTATGGGTGGGGTTATGTAATGTTTCTATTGCGCTACAGACGATAAAATAAAATAAACAGATCGATTCTGTTGGTTCGTATATCTAACGTAATATGTTCCATCTTCTAACTGCACTCTGACTCTTCTAACTCAACCAACTTTATAATCATATCCCAACGTCCGATTTCATAGTCTCACACGTCGCAATGGAACTTCGTGTACCCAATACATACACACATCGTGTTTACGAGGCTTCAATTGTCGAAATATATCCTCGTATTTTACCTTGGAATATCTAATTTCGTTTTGTTTACATCGAGTCAATGCTGCATGTCGTATTTACGTGCTTGTTGCCTGCTGGTATTAGTTATTGGGTCTGATCGGAGTAGAGCAAAGAAGCACTGGCAGACACCCGTAACGGCAGAAACAATAAATATCCTATTGTACGTCCGATAGCTTTCGCAATCGTTCCTTACGTATGATGGCTTATACACTGATGCTTAAGGTAATTGTATCACTTACAAGGGATGCGTTGATGTGCTGTTGAACAGGGAAATTTCTTTTTGACTTATTTTGTGATATTAATATGCGTCGTTCTTTAGCCCCCTTGGTCTCTCCACTTTGAATTCTTGAATGGAGCTACCCCACTTCTGATTATAATGGTGTGCTTTTTTTTTTCTAAAATTTGGGCAAAATTTTAAAGGGATCTTACATAATGGCACGCATAAATCAGAAAAATCACCTCCTGCAAACAAATATCGATGTATCTTATCAGCGAACTTGGATATTTCTTATCTTTGTCGAAATGGATCGTTTTCAAATGAGGAAAAAGATATATAATCCCAAGTGAAGACATGATTCCTTCCTCTCTACCATCGCGTTCCTAGTTGAACACGATAACAATTTTATACGCTAATAAACTCAAAACTTATATTAACTCCGGTGTCCAAAATCTGTAAACATTGCAATTCAGCTGGTACAACTTTCACGAGCCCCAGTGTACCTATACCGTCGTTTCGTGAATGCAGAATCGTCGGTAACGTCAGAGTTTATTGATAAATTTACATAACAGCGGCAAAATCGTTGCCGCGGATCGCGTGTACTCTTTTAGAACGCGAAAACTTGCCGAATTGTTGCTTGCAGCATAACGAGCAGATATTCGAGGCTTTCTTTGATGCTATTTTAATGTATCTTAGTTATTACCCTAACAATGAACCGTTTTATATTTTCGGTTGCCGTAAAGTGGTCATCTGCGCGTAAATCATCTCCGGCGCATTCTATAAACGCCTTCTCGATTAATAGACGATACGTCCCGAGAATCGGAATAGATTAGGGAGGGGTTGTTTTGATAAAGAGGCAGAGTCTTAGTGATGGTTCTAGCTTAATAAAAGGATTTCAGATTGTCATGGTAAAGCATTAAAGTTTTTCATCAGTATGAGTTAGAACTGTGGACCAAGAAAGTTGAAGGTTTACGCATAGACTTTTCCAAACCAGTTTAAAATTATATCAGGAGTGCAGGAGACAGTAACACACATCACTAGTCTCGGCAAAATTAGAGAGGGGTTTGGCAATAGTCATTCCACCTTTCACATGTTTTCAAATCTTTAGAAACGAATTTCGTCCAGGTTAGATCTCTTGTGTCAATTTGTAGTATTAAAACCGTTTTCCGTATGATTGGAGATATCATTCAGTGAGCCTTGAACCAAATCTGGGATGAGCGAAATTTTGAGGAATTTTTACGTTTTTTGCGAAAAATCAAAGTCATCTGAAATATGTCAAAATGCGTATTTAGCTGAATATTTTGATGACTAGATTGTAGGAAAATTATCCATCATTGTGAGACACTTAATATTCTAAAATTAGGGAAGGATTTGGCCTTTTTCACATATTTTTAAACCTTTCCGTCCAGATTAAATCTACAACTTTTAATGGCTGTGAGTGACGGTGCCGCTAACATGTTTTCTGTTTCCTTAGGTCGAAAAGGTAAGTGATACGATCATCTGCGTATTAGATAGCGGTACGCCAATTTCCTGGTGCATTAAGGATGTATAACTTTTTTCCTTTAGTACTTTTTAACTTGCATATCCGGGAAATCTTCTCTAGTAGAACAATCGCTTCTAAATTCTGATTAATTAAACTTTTCCAATAGAATGTCGAAAAAGAAAGAAATTAGTAAGACACGATCCTTTTAAACCTAATTAAATAACTCAATATTTCGATCATTTCATCGTCTAGTTCTTTTGCGTTTTTCTCCCAAAAAAAAAAAACAAACAGGAACTTAAAGCTGTTAGAATTCGTGTGGGAGCAAGCCATACGGTGTTGTGAGTAGCACAGTAAAACAGATCGGCGAACGCCAAGAATGAGATATGCGAGACATTCTTATAAATCCTGCAGCTATTTACAACCGGTGTAATTTGTTATCGGCCGATAAATTAGATAACTGTCGACGATAATTAATAAATATAACCTGATTTTCTTTCTTTTTCCTTCACGTGGATGGCGAGCAGCGAGAAAAATATCAGGAAAACAGCGGATTTGAATCATTTTAAGTTTATATATATAATAGGCGGCGAGTTCTTTGACATATCGAAATGTCGGTTAACGTTTATATTTTTATTTTCCTTTTTTTTTGTTACTTTACCGAAGTATTTAGATTAGAGTCCTGTATAGGAAGCGAATATGATTTGGATTGGCCGTTCTTTTCTATTTTAAACGTTTGAAAGGATTCAGATCAAAGCTAGGCTCTTGTTTTGTAAAAAGTTTTATAAATGGTGCAAGTTAATCCGTTTCGAGAAATACTTTCGATTTTTCTAACAATTTTTTCCTTTTAGGACCCACATAACATATGTTTTATTTGTAACGTATTAAGCTTCAACGTTTTATATCTCCACCAATTTGACATATCGTTGAAGTTAATATTATTCATCCTAATATAATTTTTATTTGTACTAATATCATTTCGATAGCATTTAAATTAAACGTGCAAATTATACTGAATTTTTATGCAATATTTCTTTGTCAAAACGATGTTTCTACTACTTCACTAAGCACAATAACTCTCTCTTTTATATACCTTCTATTACCATTTTTAAATCGTAAAATATCTTTGTGTTCTTTTATTTTAGCCTTTAATGGAATTCATAATCAATAAAATTCGATCTATAAAACTTGTTGAAATATGTTTAAGATACGAAGACTGTTTCCAAAACTCTGGGAATTGTGCTCTAATTAAATTACACTTATAAAAGCCAAAGGAGGCATTACAAAGCCTGAAGAAAATCTACTTTCCATGAGGGTCCTCATTTTTCCTCCTGGTCTCTTCTGGTCCTCTTTTTTCATTAGTAATCTAGTCAAAATCGAGACTGACGAGGAGATTTAGACGATTATGCAAGACTTGAACCTCCACAAGGTGAAAATCGCGCTGAATTGTCGCTAAAAGTTCGAGAAGTCATTGCTATCGATGGGAATTTCACTATGAGAATGTTAACTGAATAATTAAACACCAATAGAGAAACTGTTTGATGAATTCTGAGGTTCGATTTTGGTAAAAGAAAGATGTGTGCACGTTTTATTCTACATCAGTTGAATGAAGACCAAAAAATCGCATTGTAGGGACATCATTTAAACTGCTGAAGACTACCCAGATTTTCCAGATTCTACCATAACTGGTGATGAGATATAGTGCTTTAAGTATGACTCGGAATCTAGGCGACAATCTGTACAGTGGAAGTCCAAAGGCGTGTCAAAGCCACAAAAATTGCGTTTTAATAAGTCAAGAACCAAGGCAATGCTGATTACTTTTTACGATTCAAAAGGTATTGTTACAGAGATTTGTTCCAGAAAGTGAAACTGTTAATGGAGAATACTATATAGGAGTTCTACATCGTTTGTGGTCGAGAATTGTTCGAGTTACGCCCGAATATCCAGCTGCTTTTATTGCAAGATAGTGCACAACCACACAGAATATTTAAAGTTCGTGAGTTCTTCAGTAGAGAACAAATTTGTCTCATCCTTCACCCATCGTGCTATTATTTTTCTCTTCCTGAGACTAAGAATTGCAATGAAACGACACTTTTATGATAATGTTCCAGCCATTCAACAAAAAAAAAACACCCCACATTCCGACTTCAAAAAAAAAATCCATGCATGCATTAGTCACCCCTTCTCTCTACAAGAACATATTTCGAACAAAAAGAATTGTTCAACAATAATATAATCTTATTCTATATCTAAAACTTTCGTTATTTTATTGACAGATTCTACAAATAGCCTGGCAAAGGTCGCAGACCTCCAAATACAGATTCTTTTTCCATAGAATTAGATACAATACCGAAATCATTTCTTTTAAATCCTTGAAATTACTTCATAAAAATGGTCGTACGAATTTCATCAAGTTGCCTTAAAAATATTTGTTTGTTTCTTATTTAAGGGAGTACACTGGCTCAAGAAAAATTTCAACAGCATTATTATATATTCAGTTGCACATCGTATATAAACTTTTGAACAAAAAGTGTATTGAGTTCATTACGTTAACTTTACTTGTAAACAATTCTCAGACAGCCAAGATCGACCTTCCTCGTTTTTGTGTCGAAACATCCTGGAAAAATAATTTATTTGCAAAGTTATACAACCTACAAATGTAATAACAACAACAACACCTAACCAGCTAGACATAAACAAGTACCTTTTCTGCTTAGCCGAATAAGGATACATATATATGTATATATATATATATATATATATGTATTTTGTATATCAGTGATAAACCAATACAATAAATCGGATTAACGATATTCTATTATAACAATTTTTTCGTCTGTATTAGAGTTCGTGGCGATTTATGCCGTACCCTGGTACCTATGAATGTCCTTTGAGTGCAGCCCATTTGGAATTCAGATAACGTTTTTGATAAGATTTCAGTGCGTGTGTGTGCATGTCAAGGAAAACGTGCATGATTAAGATAGTAATTATAATATATATATAGTAATATATTTTCGTTTAGAGTATTATAGAGCTTATTACGATCATTTGAATATACGAGGGGAGGTCCAGAAGTTCGTGGAATGAAAGAGTTTTAAATAAAATAAAACAATAAATCTTTCCTTTTCAATATAATCACCCTTAAGCACAATACATTTATTAGATCTATGAATTAATTTTTCTAAACCATCATAAAAATATTTTTTATCTTTCGCCTCAAAATGGGACAAAATTGTCTCCTTTACCTCATTGTCGTCGGAAAACGTTCTTCCACGTAAGTCTTTTTTTAAATTGAGGAACAAATAAAAATCACTAGGTGCCAGCTCTGGACTGTAGGGTGGATGAACTATTGATTGAAAGCCATGCTTGTGCGGAGCAGCCATTGCAACTTTGCTCTTGTGAACCGGCGCATTGTCTTGCAAGAGCAACACACCCTTGGTCAATTTTCCTCGACGTTTTTCCTTGATGGCCTCCTTTAATTTTTCTAATATCGCTGCGTAATATTCTCCGGTTATGCTCCTACCTTTTTCTTTGCAATCAATTAATAATATCCCTTCACAATCCCAAAAAACAGAAACCATCAACTTTCCAGCCGATTCTGACACTTTGAATTTCTTTGGCGGTGGTGTCCCCTTTTTATGCCATTGCATGGACTCCTGTTTGGACTCAGGCTCAAAGTGATGAACCCATGTTTCATCTCCGGTAACAATCCGCTCCAAAATCTATGCAGGTTTGTCTCCACACAGCTCCAAAAATTGTTTGGACGCACAGACGCGCTGCTGTTTCTGCAGCGGCGTGAGCATTCTCTGTACCCATCTCGCACTGACTTTTGTCATACCGAGGTGGTCATGCAGGATACGCAAAATGGTGGTATCTGATACTCCAACTAATGCGGATAATTGTTTTTTCTTCAAACGGGCATCTTGCATTGGATAAGTACGCTTCAGCATATTCAATTGCTTATATTTTGTAAACTTATTCTGAGGATGCTCATGATTGCATAAAGTAGATTGTCGCCATGTTTTGCTTTGTAAAAGTAGACGTAGGTATCGTGAGATATTTAAGATTATTTTTAGTGCAATGTAAATTCGAATGTTGACAGCAATAATATATATTAAACCTAATCTTTAGTAGTTTATTTGAATAAATTAGTTTGAATGTGAGTAATGGCACGCTCAATCTTGGCCTGCAAATAGAATTATTTAGGCGTAACAAAGTTACCAACATCATCAAAGAAGAAATAAGGTCTACTAGCTTCTCCAATATGAAATGTACACCAAACAGCCAGTTCAAGTGAGTACAATGCAATAGAATGCATTACTTCTGGGTGGTTATGAGAACAAGTACAGCAGTTTCGCTTATTCCAAAAAAATTTTCAAATTCAAGATCATTTTCAAATTTATACCTAAATTAATTTGAGTTTTTTTGTCTAAACTACCCTCGTAAGCATTGGAAAGAAATGAATTTTTCGAAGCTAAAGAAATGTTGAAGTCTTGATATTGACCTCCTGTTACGCAGAACAAGGCCTAGTATTCTGATAGCAAACGATGTGACATTTCGAACATGGTCGTTAAGTCGTGTGATTTCGTCCGAGTTCAAAGCACAGTTGAAAATAATCGGTTGTTTTTTCCTTATGAACGATACGACTCTCCACCTAACACATGGGCTGAAAAGTCCCGGGCCTAACAAAGAAAACATGGTTTTTTTGGTTCAAAATTAGCTTTATTCATCAACGTAATCTCCATCAAGACCAACGCAATCATTCCAGCGCCGCTCTAACATTTCAATACCACTTTTGTAGAACGATTTATCTTTTGCCTCAAAATACGCCTCAGTTTCAGCGATAACCTCTTCATTCGTGCGAAACTTCTTACCGGCGAGCATTTTTTTGAGGTCTGCGAACAGCCCGTAGGCGCTGGGAGCCAAATCTGGCGAATACGGTGGATGTGGGAGCAATTCGAAGTTCAATTCATGTAGTTTTGCCATTGTTTTGATTGACTTGTGACACGGTGCGTTGTCTTGATGAAACAACATTTTTTTCTTTGCCATATGCGGTCGTTTCTTTGCAATTTTGGCCTTCAAACGCTGCAGTAACGCTATATAATATTCACTGTTGATGGTATTTCCTTTCTCAAGATAGTCGATGAATATTACACCACGCACATCCCAAAATACCGAGGCCATAACCTTTCCAGCCGACTGTTGTGTTTTCGGGCTCTTTGGACGAGGTTCACCAGTTGCTGTCCACTCAGATGACGATCGTTTTGATTCCGGAGTGAAGTGATGGATCCATGTTTCATCTATTGTCACATATCGACGCAAAAATTCCGGTTTGTTACGTTTAAACATGGCCAAACACTGTTCAGAATCATCAACACGTTCTCGTTTTTGGTCAACAGTGAGCAAACGCGGCACCCACTTTGAACAGAGCTTTCTCATAGTCAAATGCTCATGCAATATAAAGCCAATACGTTATTTTGATATCTTTACGATGTTAGCTAACACACGCAACTTCACTTTTCGATCATTCAAAACGATTTTGTGGATTTTTTTGATGTTTTCTGGTGTTACCGCCTCATTTGGACGTCCACTGCGTTCTGCATCATCGGTGTCTCTACGACCACGTTTGAAGTCAGCAAACCAACGTTTTATTGTTGTTTCTGATGGAGCGGAGTCCCCATAACACTTTTCAAGCAATTGCTTCGCTTGAACGGTATTTTGTCCCATCAAGAAGCAATGTAAAATTAAAACACGGAATTGTTTTTTTGATCCATTGTTTTGAAAATAACAAAAGTAGCGTGACTCTTAGCACAATAACTCGCAAACTAATGAATAGAATATCATGAAATTTTAACAGCTGTCTTTTGAAGGTTATTACTAACTGAGAGAAAGGTGACTGCAATAAAACTAGCGTCATCTATGTGTTAGGCCCGGGACTTTTCAGCCCATGTGTTAGATATATTTAAATGCTATTTGAGGAGCACCAGTTAGAAATAGATATCAAATTCGCCTGTAGTGTAATGCAATCTTTTAGAGAAACCACAGACCGATACAATTTAACATCATTGGCACACTAAAGCCTTGCAATTAATGTTGTTTGTAATAAATGTTAAGAATAATAACGGACCGAGATTAGAGCCCTGTAGAACACCGGAATCAAGGGGGCATACTTTGGACGTGTAGCCGTTGTATGATACAAAAAATTTTCGCTGATAAAGGTACGATTAGAGCAAGGATTTCTGTACAGTACGTTTTTCATTATATATTTTAGCAAAATGTATTTCGATCTATTCCCCCTCCTATCTTTTAATCATTTCCATTGCGGTTCTATCACATTCTCTTCCTATTTTTCAAGCTGTTATTTCCCTGCCTTTGTTCCTGTGGTTTTATTTCTGTTGATCCCTTTCCTGAGAAATTCTTTCTTTCCATTTATCCATTATGTCGGTCCTTTATAGTTGGTAATTCTTAAGGTAGTATTTTAAACGTGTTATTTAAAATTTCTCGTATAAGGTGACGATGGATTCCGTAATTTCTTTCAATTCAGGATCCATTGGAGCTGCTACAGTTTGGACGACTGTACCGGCGTGTACAACAAAGCTAACAGACCTCATCGTAAACGCGATGGTAGTAGAAGCTCGACGCAATGCATCTTACTAATACATATACGCGCATACCTTTTCGTTTCATATGCACAAGAATTTATTCGAGTTATTCTTGGACACCCATCGAGCTGGTTATAGGAGAGATCAAGCGGCAATGCGCCGGCGACCGTAGCGGGGTGAAGCGAGGGCGCGGCGTAGGATTATTAACGACATATGCCGGTTCGTCGGATCGAACTGTTGACGGTCTTGTTTCGAACGCGAGCGTTAAGACAGATGCGCCGTCCCCGAAGCGTCCGCCAGGGGGCGCGACGGGCGGAATTCGCTCCAGACTTGCGTACGTGCGTATGGCGTACATGTAGGCGGCGCGGCGTTGCGACGGCGACGCTTACGGTAGCGGCGCTTGTCGAAACGGGAGTTAAATTTGGCGGGCCGACTCCTCGATACCAGAAAATTCGAATAAAACGTTTAAGCGCGGCGTACCGCGAAATGTGGTGTTATTAGACGCGTAGCTTAATTTATGGAATTAGCTGAATTCGATATACAGGATGATTCGTTGAAGTATTAATATGGTCAAATAAATTTCATTCTTTCGAATTTACTTTCGTATAGTGGAACGAAACGTAATTTAATGTTACTGCTGAGAACAATTCTATAAACTACAGTCCCTGTCCAATTTATTAAGGCCACTTACAAAAATAGCGATTTTGTTGAAATATATAATGAACAACGTATTGTAGAAGCATTGCGTAACCACAGCTTAGGCTTAGGCAATATTAGTTATATACTTGTGACGATGTCTATAAACATTTCTGTATAAATTCATGCTTAAACCAATATTCTATTAATACTAATATTGATACAAATATTAATACTAAACTGTCTACTGACATCGTGGCATCTAGGGGGATTTAAAGCGACTTGAACTCAATAGTCTTGTGGTGTAATGGTTAGCACGTTACACCGGAAACGTAAAGATGTTTGGTTCGAATCCCTCCGAGACTAATATTTTTTCAGTAATGTAATTACGTAGGATAATTGCAAGGAAATTGTAATTTTATCATTACTAATGCCAACGGTGGTTTAGTAATAATATTGATATTAATACAATTATTATTATTATTATTGTATTAATAAAGATATTTGTTTAAGCATAAGCTTATTCAGAAATGTTTATAGTCATTGTCACAACTGTATAGCAACTATATAATTTCGAAATAATCAAGCTTCTTCAAATAAAGAATTATTACCTTCGTAGGTGGAACAAGAGTGGACGGGGGAGATTTACCACATTGAATTTAAGCGTTTGAGGAAATTAGTTAAAGACAAAATTAGAGTTGTATATGTGGAATATCAGATGGTGGCTGCAGAAGATATAGCACAAAATCTAAAGCTAATCTGGGAAGCACATAAACGCGCGTCGTAATGCATCAAGAATACCTGGATGTCTCACTTTGAACGGCTTCACTGTTGATGATCTCAGCAACATTGTTCCGACCTTCGCAGATGAATTCTCTAGAGTGTTTGTGTCTGGTTCACAAGCATTACTGGGGCCCCAGCCTCTTGATAGGGATCTCATTAGTGGTAGTTCTTTGATTGGATCTTTTACAGCACACGATATCTTAAAAACATCTAAGAAGTTAAAATCTAATTTGACTGCTGGTCATGACGGCCTCCCCGCATTTTTTGCACGTGATTGTTGTGTAGTACTATCTGAACCTCTAGCTAGAATATTTAACCTGGCCGTAAGTTCTTCTACCTTTCCTGACGCTTGGAAGATTAGCAGAATTGCGCCCGTGTTTAAGAAAGGTAATCATTCTGACTTCCAAAATTATAGACCAATAAATATTTTATCCAACTTTGCAAAAATTTCTGAATGTCTTCTGTCTCACAGAATTTACGTTAGTGTCAAGCCTTACTTATCTTCGCGACAACATGGTTTCATTCCAGGAAGATCAACTACAACCAACCTTGCTGAGTTAGCACAGCATATTGCCGAATCCATGGAACGACGTCAATAAGTAGATGTATTATACATCGATTTTAGTAAAGCATTTGACTATCAATCATCCCCTTATGGTATCTAAGCTGAGTAGTTTTGGTTTTCCGCCAAGTGTAACACAATTGATCCGCTCGTATTTAACTGATCGTTCATGCTATGTTCACTACAATGGATATACATCCTTAACATTTTCTGCTTCCTCTGGTGTGTGCCAGGGATTCAATTTGGGTCCCCTTTTGTTTAATATTTATTTGGATGATCTCCTACAGGGGCTGGACTGCAATGTACTGGCTTACGCGGACGATATTAAGATCAACAATACCATAACCTCCCCGGCAGATTGTCTGTTTCTCCAGAACAGTCTGGATACTATTGTTAGATGGTGTACACAGAATGGAATTCATTTGAATCTGGATAAGTGTGCTGCTGTAAGCTACTCTAGATGTCATAGACTCTACAATTTTCATTATGCTGTGAGTCAGGCTATTGTTCCGAGGGACTCGTCTGTGATGGACCTGGGCGTGTTGTTTGATGCAAATTTGTCGTTTGCAGACCACATATTATCCGTACGAAATTCTGCGATGAAATCCTTAGGATTTCTCATACGATCCTGCAGATCATTCAATAATCCTGCTTCGCTAAAAGCATTATACTATTCGCTTGTCCGTACTGGGTTGGAGTATGCCTCCATAATTTGGTATCCTCACTATCCCCATCTGCAAGTACTACTTGAAACGGTGCAAAAACGATTTTTGAAATACCTGTCCTTCAAAATTGATGGCACTGACCCTGGACGCGATGTTGATTATGCTGGTCTTCTGAGGAGACACGGCTTTGTATCGTTATCGTCTTCGGGTTCCGAACAGCTCAAATTTGGACTCATCCGTCCATAGGACGTTATTCCACTCTTCTATGGTCCAGTGTTGGTGTTCACGAGCCCATTTAAGTCGCTTTTGCTTGTTTTGTTTGCGTAGTAATGGCTTTTTCATCGCAATACGTCCATGGAGCCCGGCTTTCTGTAGGCGACGTTTGACTGTAGAAACACTGACTAGTTTTTGGCGACCAACATTTAATTCTGCGGTGATTTCCGGGACTGTTTTGCGTCTATTTAACTTGCTGGTAACCACTATTCTGCGATTATCTGCAGATGTTGTCGCTTTTGGCCTTCCACTCCGTCTTTTATTAAGAAAACTGCCAGTTTGCAGATATTTTTTTACGTTATAGTCAACCGTAGCGTGGTGTATTTTCATTTTTTTGGCAATTTGTCGATAACTTATGCCACTTTTATGGTAAGCCATTATAAGCGCACGTGTTTCCGTACTAATTTCTCTTCGCGGAGGCATTTTAAAAAATTGTCACACGATATTTCGCTCACGACGTGAATAGAGTAACCAGTACCACACTGCAACTGACCATAGGTTACAGATTTCACTATAATCTTCTAGGAAGGTAATTTAAAGATTATTACCTACAATCTAACAGTTGACTAAATTTACCCAGTAAATTCAAAGGGATTGTTATTGTAATTGCACCGCAATAGACAGTATTTCATTTTATTATAATGTTTTCTTGGTAAATGATAGTAAACCTTATGCGATATAATGGGTGTTTATTTTACCTAAACACTTTTGAGCGGTAGTGTACTTCCTGTGCTTTTATATGCGGAATTAAATGCAAAAACAAATTTATTCAAAATTAATAATAATATAACATAACAATCAAATCTGAAACAAGCTCAAATATGAGGTGTTTACGGGAGACCTTTTTTTAACGTAATACTCCAAAAGCGTTTGCTTACGTGTTAAAAGCTTTTTCTTAGAAATACCCGAGTTACACGCAAATAAAATATATCCAGCCTCTTATAAATAAACCCACCTCCAGTTATTACCCGTAAAACTTGTATATTTATTTCGAATATTATGCAACGTATTCCAGCAATTATCGAAATGAACGGGGCCCCGCTCGGTATATAAACACGTGACGGGCGCGAAGCCGGTTCCGATTCGCTTACAACCGGCTTACGACAGACCGATCGACGATTAAACATACGGCCGCGCATCCCTTTACACCTCCGGCCTTCTCTTTTCCCAATCAAAACATTTCTTCGGCGCATTTCACGCGCCGCATCGAGCAGCGCAATTGTCGGACGGTAACGGACACGTGCCGCCGTTTTCTCGTTTGATACGGGCGAGATCAAAGAGGAACAGGATAACATGGGAGCATCTTCCGTTTGGGAAGCGTCTCTGTGACTATGCGTATCATTGACGAAAAGCCTATACGAGAAGAAAGCTGAAAATAACGTTTAATATTCTATTTTTAGCGAGGGATCGAGGAAATCTTGATATAATATCCTGGCAATATGTAAATAGTCTTTCTTTTTCTGCCTGAATTCGAACGTAACTTATTAGACGAGTGTTTCTGTACGTATTCTTGGTATATCTTGGTAGAACGTCGAGATCCTAACGGTATTTTAGTATTACGCGATAATATTAAGGTTTATTGTGTTTATAAAAATATATAAACATAACATTTTACTGTATGTGATTATGATTTTTAATTTTTACGTGGGTTGTTCTTTTATAAACCTCCGACAGCTCAAAAAAAAACACGACAAGCGTAAATAATAAATTGAATTTATTACCAAATCGATCTACGGACAAATAATCATCTCTTTGTATTAATCCAAGAAATAATGTAAAAGGTAACTTCTTCTTTACTTCTGGTATTAACCACTTTGCCTGCTACGATACCTATCTTTTATTTGGCCTGTCTATACCTCTTCTTCCTAAACAACTGGCACTTGTACCTATTCTGCGTGAAACTTCCATTTACTTTTGTTTTCCTTCATGTATCATCCTCATTTATGTGGAAGACATTTAGGTCTGTTCTTATATCTACATTTCCTATTGTTAAGGAGTTAACATTGTTTATGTGTTTCTCTAGAACAATTTTAATTTTCTGCGAAAATGTATTTTATTTTATGTATGTGTTATTTTCGTTTTTTTATCATTTATTTATTTTTCTCTGCAAAATATGTAGAATTTTATTTTATATGCATGCACATTACGCATTGTATATGTAACGATCGTTCACTCTCAACCGCTTTCGTATCTCGTCGATTTTCGTATAATGGCATCCTTTATTGTAACGTAGTCGGAGCTTATATAGCAACATACTTAACAAGTACGATTTCTCGGCTTTCTGTTATCGTTCGTCGAGACTACGGTCTCGCTTGTTGTCTATACATATATTTAGCCTTCTGTTGAGTTTGTGCGGGAATCATTTTTGTAAGGTCGTCGGAGGGCATGTATAGACATCCGTAACAAGTACGATTTCTCCGCTGCTAGTTAACGGTCGTCGAGGCTGCAGTGCCCGTTATCATCTGTACGTTTATTCGGTCCTCTGTCGTAACGGGACTTTGACATTTTTTCATTTAGTTGTCCGTTGATGCGGACATGTTTCACGGACCAATTTCTATATGTTATGTCGGCTTCATCTCTGCCGTTTACCTTCGCGCATTTGTTGGATACTGCCTTTTTTCCTTCTTAGGGAGGCAGTAATAAAGAGCTGCATTGCACATAGCGTATTATTTCTTACGAGAACGCCTGGATAGCTGCGACATTACATACTTTTGTTTTGAGATCGGCTATTATCGCTACTGTCGCCCTCGACCAGGCGTTCAAGCTCTAAGAGATAGAATGGGTTTCCCTATAAATGTGAAAATAACGAACGTATTTGGTTCAAGTACAAATACAAGCCAATGACACAGGGCTAAGCGCTTAGGCAATTTTAAAACAAGGAAAATATATTAGGCTCCCGGAAAGGCCCTCAACCAGGCGTTCAGGCTCTAAGAGATAGGGTGGGTTCCCCTATAAAGGTGTAAAAAATGAAAGTGTGCGGTTCGAGTACGAACACAATCCAATGAAACAGGGCCAAGTCTCTTAAGCAAATTCAAAGCAAGGAAAAAGTGTGAGGGTCTCGGAAAGGGACATTAGCACAGCACCGAGGTGAGTTTATAAAATTAACAAATAAATAGGGCTGGCTCTCCTATACAAATGTAGTGGTGCATGGATACATATAGAGGCATTAGTACATGCTTTTAACAAAGCTTCTGGAGAAGCATATAAGAATTTAAACCTAGCTTTGACAACGTACACGCTGCGGCGGTACCTTACACACAACTAAAGGAAAGCATACATATACATACGCTAATGTACATTACATGTAACACATGGGCTGAAAAGTCCCGGACCTAACACATAAATTACGCTAGTTTTATTGCAGTCACCTTTCTCTCAGTTAGTACTAACCTTCAAAAGACAGCTATTAAAATTTATTGATATTCTATTCATTAGTTTGTGAGTTATTGTGCTAAGAGTCACGCTACTTTTGTTATTTTCAAAACAATGGATCAAAAACAATTTCGTGTTTTAATTTTACACCGCTTCTTGATGGGAAAAAATACCGTTCAAGCAAAGCAATGGCTTGAAAAGTGTTATGGGGACTCCGCTCCATCCGAAACAACAATATAACGTTGGTTTGCTGACTTCAAACGTGGTCGTAGAGACACCGATGATGCAGAACGCAGTGGACGTCCAAATGAGGCGGTAACACCAGAAAACATCAAAAAAATCCACAAAATCGTTTTGAATGATCGAAAAGTGAAGTTGCGTGAGTTAGCTGACATCGTAAAGATATCAAAAGAACGTATTGGCTTTATATTGCATGAGCATTTGACTATGAGAAAGCTCTGTTCAAAGTGGGTGCCGCGTTTGCTCACTGTTGACCAAAATCAAGAACATGTTGACGATTCTGAGCAGTGTTTGGCCATGTTTAAACGTAACAAACCGGAATTTTTGCGTCGATATGTGACAATGGATGAAACATGGATCCATCACTTCACTCCGGAATCAGAACGATCGTCATCTGAGTGTACAGCAACTGGTGAACCTCGTGCAAAGCGCCCAAAGGCACAACAATCGGCTGGAAAGGTTATGGCCTCGGTATTTTGGGATATGCGTGGTGTAATATTCATCGACTATCTTGAGAAAGGAAATACCATCAACAGTGAATATTATATAGCGTTATTGGAGCGTTTGAAGGCCGAAATTGCAAATAAACGACCGCATATGGCAAAGAAAAAAAATTTTCTTTCATCAAGACAACGCACCGTGTCACAAGTCAATCAAAACAATGGCAAAACTACATGAATTGAACTTCGAATTGCTCCCACATCCACCGTATTCGCCAGATTTGGCTCCCAGCGACTACTGGCTGTTCGCAGACCTCAAAAAAATGCGCGCCGGTAAGAAATTTCGCACGAATGAAGAGGTTATCGCTGAAACTGAGGCCTATTTTGAGGCAAAAGATAAATCGTTCTACAAAAGTGGTATTGAAATGTTAGAGCGGCGCTGGAATGATTGCGTTGCTCTTGATTGAGATTACGTTGATGAATAAAGCTAATTTTGAACCAAAAAAACCGTGTTTTCTTTGCTAGGCGCGGGACTTTTCAGCCCATGTGTTATAAGAGAGTTCGAATAACTTCAATTATAGTAAATATTATATATCTTACGAATCGTGACTGTACATAGGCTAGATTGGAAACCGTGTACACATTTTATTTTTTAAATATAGTTTTGCGCATGCGCATTGAGTTTCACTGCGCAACCTTCAACCTAGTAAATAAGCGAACATACTCTGCAAGTAAGTATTGCTCAGGTAATGCAGGAATTTACGAGCAGGCTACAGCGGCTATCTTCAGTTGCATACGTATTTTGACATATTTGAGGTGACTTCGATTTTTCGCAAAAAAGCGTACCAGCATACTAGATTTGATTCAAGGCTCACCGAATGATATTTCCAATCATACCGAATACGATTTTAATACTAGAAATTGACACAAGAGGTCTAATCTGGACGGAATTCATTTCTAAAAATTTGAAAAGATTTGAAGAGTGTATTGACTACAGACCGGATTATATGCAAAGCGTAAAACTTTAATTTAATTTATTTATTATATTTTACGTCTATTTGTGGATGTCTTACAATGATTAAGGTTAATTAACGCTAATTAACTTTAATCAGTGCAAAATATGTGCATATAGACGTAAAATATAATAAATAAATAAAATAAAATATATGCACTATAGTCCGTCCCAACCTCCGTATTCAGTATACGTCTTATGGGAATTTGTTTCATGGTTGCCAAATCATCCGATCGGCTGTACATTACTATTTCCGGTTAATTATTTGCAATTTCACCCGATCAATTCATAACCTTTATTAACGTTTATTGACGTTGAAGGTGCAAAATTATTGACATTCATATGACATTTTGCTTATTATTTTATTAAAGTAACTAACTTTTAACAGAGTGCATAGCGACTTCGCTGCACGTAAAATTATAGGAAAAAATACTACAGATAAAATAGTTATATCTCAATATTTATTAACAATACTATACACACATCTATAAACAAATATACATATGAACGATATCTATGCAATGTACAGTGAATATTTGCTTCGATATTGGGGTGCTATGCAATTTATTAAATTAAAAGAAGATGATCCTTATATATATACAAATAATAGTTTCCACTTTTGTAACAAAAAGAACTGAGTCATAGAAATACGTATATGTATAATACAATAATATTTAAGAAAGGAATAGCAATTACACACATATATCTATGTCTTACGTTAATTTTCTAGTCAGTCGAAGAATCACTTTGATCTTCAGATGATGACGAATATCTTACGTGAATAATAAATTCTTCGATGTCGTCTTGCAAATTATCCACTATCCACATTTCCTTTTCAATATTGTTTACATGTTTGATGTAGTTTTGCCAATTATTAGTTGTTACAGTGCTATACGCTCGTCGAATTAATTGCTCCATATCTTTTACCTTAAATGTGGTATTATTCATTCTTACGTAGTTTTTAAGTTGTGCCCATACCATTTCAATGGGATTTAACTCGCAATGGTAAGGTGGTAATCGAAGAACTTCATGACCTTTTTCTTTTGCAAATTCGTCAATCCTACTTTTATCATATTGCGGTTTAATTTGTGACACACCAATACAGTAAGTCCCTTTTTAGCATATCGGTACTGATTTGTATTTGTTTTTCATTGAGCCAATCAATGATCTCGTTTTTCCTCCATGCTGTTGTTGGAATTTTCTCCAATTTTCTGCAGTGGTAGGAAAGCATTATCAAGAACAATGACTGACTTCTGTGGTATATTTGGAAGTAATTTATTTATAAACCAATCCTCATACGTTTCTGAATCCATCTCATGATGAACATCGGCAGTGTTTTTCTTGCAAAGAAATGTATATTCAGCACCAGGAACAAACCCAATATCACTGCCTGCATGAACTAATGCAAAACGAGGTCCCTAGCCTGCGGTTGGTGATTTCAAACCAGTGCTTAGTCCTTGAATAAGAGCTTGTCGACTACTTTGAATAGCAGTATCTGTCCAAGTTTTATTTACCGTATGTCCTGTATTCACCCATGACTCATCAGTGTATATAATAGTTCGACCTGAAATATAAAAATTACAGCCATGTCAAATAGCAAGAGTAAATTTTACCTTCTTCTCTAAATTTCTTGATCTCTCGCAAGTATTTGTGCCTCCATCTAATAATCTCATCTCGTTCAATGAGTATACTTTTTCGTCCTACTTTTTTAAATTCGAAGCCCATATCGTGTAACAATCTATGAAAAGTTGTTCGACTGAAGTTAGGGAGATCATCGTCAGCATTGACAGTAGTAAATTGTATTTAAAGTAGGTGGCATATTCTGTATAAAAAATCCATGCACTTTACGTCGAATAGCTGCTTGCGTGTTCTCACCATATGTATGCAGTCGATCATTTACTTGTATGCCCTTCCTTTTTTTAGGTTTTTTTGGACTTGATAATAAACCATTTTGTTGCTCCTGTTTTACATGATATATTGCACGGTCTGAGATGCCCAAAGCTTTACTTGCTTCTCGAACGGCAGCACTCACATTCATTGATTTATTGAAATAATTGAAAACATTTGCAATCATACACTTCTCCTTACGGTTAAATTTGTCTCCTCTGCGCCGTTTTCTTCCTATAGGCTCCATTAATGTAGTGAAAACTGTAATTACATTTATATTCTGTTATAACATTTATAAAAATAAATAAAAATACCCATATTACCCTGTGCACGCTTGAAAAAGATAGAAGTGTTCTGAAAAGAACAATTTGTACAACTATATAAGCAAATTAACAATTTAACGAAATATTTCAAAACAAGGACGATGACGATTGACAGTTGATGCTAATAGACAGATAGTATACAACTGTTGTCGACGCCGACAGCATATGTAAATAAGTTGCAACATAGCAACCGGTTGTAGAGATAGCGCTAATGACAGCAACCAAGGATAGTAAGAGATAAAAGTTGCTATTCTATCCCATACTGAATACGGAGGTTGGGACGATCTATAGTAATGACTATTGCCACATCGATCCCTTAACCACTTATCATTTGTGCGTTTGACAAGAAGTCAATCTTTTAATAACTTCGTTTTCGAGGAAAAATAATTGCATAATTAATCAAGTAATGAAAAAAAAAGAAACGTATAATCGTACAATCGATACCAGATACCTATCACTTCAAAACGAACTCAACTTATCGGCAAGCAATTAAATTCATATTTAGCAATGAGAATATCGGGTACATCTTTATTAATAGGAAAGAGTTAAACCCGGTTAAGTGTCCGTTACAAACACGTTGTCCGCACCTTGCGGTGCACGAGCAAGAAAAGGTATTACCTAAACATTGCGCGCTAAATATGACCGCTAAATAAGTATGTCAATGCGATAACCTCATTCGGCTCTTCTTACAAACCAAACAATCGAATATGGAATCAAGCGGTTGCCTTTTCTATTTCATAATTTCACTGACTACGAATGTTACACTTATACGTACGTATGTACCTACTTTGTGCAACGATGTACAAGGTCGATATCCTTAAATTTCACCCCTACTTTTTGATTCAACTGACTGCGGTACACTGTTGAAAAGTCTACGCGTTATACAGTCCCTGGCAATTCAGTTAGAGCTACTTTATAACTTTACGATAGTTAATTCCGTACACGTGCACTACTGATAATAAATTTACGGCCAGTTAGGAGAAATTATTATAGATTTCATCGATAAGATATCAATGTATTTTTAATAAGAAAACAAACTATTTGTTTAAAATTATGTCTTTGTATAGTGAAAATATACTTTACTAAGAAAGTAAAGACCTAAAAATAAAGACATGTACACAATCACTGTAAATACAGGGTGGCGCAGGGGAACGGGAAATTTTGAAATAACATTTCCACGAATAAATTCATAAAACTAGTAATTTATTAACGAAAGTGGATGTATAGTAGTAAAGTGTCTCTTTACTTTTTAAAGATGACATCGGAAAGATGTCCTCCCATTCGCCGTTCACACTCTAACAGCCTGTTATGTTCATGGATTGTTGCAGGCCGTGTACGGCACACCTTGCCTTTAAGACACCCCCACAGGAAGAAGTCGCAGGCCATTCAATGTCACCGTTACGTGAAATAATGCGTCTTCCAAACAATTGACTAACTGCAGCCATCGAATGTCGAGCAGTGTGTGACGTGGCTCCGTCCTGCTGAAGCCACATGTTTTCCATGTTAAGATTAAGCTCGTACAGTCTCGGTGTGAAGAATGTTTGAAGCATTTCTACATATCGAGCGGATGTTACTGTCGCTGCACTACCATCCTCACGATATAAGAAATAAGGGCCGATAACACCATGACATGATACAGCACACCATATTGTGACCTTGTCGCTGTGTAGTGGTCGCTGGTGTAATTCACAAGGATTGTCCTGCGCCCGATAACGAAAATTCTGTTTGTTTACGAAACCGTTCAGGTGGAAATGGGCTTCGTCTGATATCCATATGTTACCAGCGAAATTCGCGTCCTCGTTAATTTTAGCCAATATCTGCCTACTAAACTCCATACGTGACGCTGGGTCTCGTTCATCTAATTGTTGCGCAATCTGCAACTTATAGGGATGGAAATGTAATTCGTGCAGTATTCTTTGTAAGCTTCGTCGCTAAATCCCTAGCGTAGATACATGCTGTCGAACGGAGCGATTGCAGCTCTAACAGCCTCAATGTTCTCTGGGGTACGTACCGTTCGAATGCCACCTGGAGCTTTCTTTTTCAAGACAGATCCTGTTTCTTGAAAATTACGCATCCACGTTGTAATCGCATGCGCAGATGGGACACGTCCATGACGTCTAAGCTGGTAATGCTAATATTCTCTGCGCGGCTGTCGCACTATCACCATTTTTATAAAATGCTCTCACAGCTATTGCACGTTCCGCACCAGTCCAACGATCCGTGATTACTAAATGGCAATGCGTTCACAACAATTGTGCGACGTTACGAACAACTGCCGGCTCTACAGTGCTGACAACTGTAACGTTCAACATTTCCCGTTCCTCTGCGCCACCCTGTATAAGACGTGTGCAAATTATGCAAACAAAGTTAAACAATTAGAAATTTACTTGCGTTCAAAGGAAATGTCGGTATAACACCTATTTGCTAAATTACGCATACACTACCGCCAATAGGTATTTACCCACCTGCATAATGGGAAATTATTCCAATAAACTATTAGAAATAGATTATAATTCTATATTCTCACTAAAATATCAAAAAAGAAAATCTCAAAGGATTTGGTAAATATGAATCGCAATTCTTCCAAAAACGTCAAGGAGAAAAATCTTAGTGTCACGGCAGGATCCGAGAACCGTTACGAGAATAAAACTGCCGGTCTAAATCGTGAAAGAATGGGGTGTGATCTATTAATTATCTTGAATATTTAAAAATTGTAGATAACAACGATAAACGTGTATTATAACAATTACCCGAATAGAATTTCATTTCGGCTATAAAAATAACCCATCGAAACTATTTTGCAGCTTAGCCGCTTAACGTATTAAATCGGGATCTGTGCAGATACGATACAATTTAAACGGGCCAAGTGTTAGGTGTTTTTCTATAACACCTTTAAATTGCTTAGAAACAAACTTAAGAGCAAATAGAAGATTAGTACGGGAGATGGTATTTTTTTCTAAACTCTATGGAGAATTATAAATCACTTTTCGCAAAAGGTGGAAGGATGATGCTGCGCATTTTTTTTTTTTGTTGGAAAAATTAAATTCGTACGCGATCGCGAAGCAATATTTTATATACCTATATGAGGCGCTTCGACTTACGTTCTTATCCTTCGAGATTATTTACCGATAAAAATCTTAAAATAATTTTTTCGATAACGGCATCGATACTTCAATAATGGAGCTTCGCAAAAATCATTTCCACCTAATACTAATCGATCTTTAGGTTTATTGTGGCGGAAAAAAATGCAGATAATGCCCTCGCGTCGACCTTGCGACGATTTCTCGTTTGACGCCGATCTCCTCGTATTATCTAGATCTAAATTTATTCAAATCCAGCATCGTGCACGTTTTCTTATCGATACGTTGGAATCTTTTCGTATATTTATAAGGTTTGAATCATCACTTTTGTAAATATTAACGATTGAATTAATCTTAGAGGTTATATGACTAAGAATTTTTTCGTAGGACAAAGCGCTGAAGGAATTTTACATATTTTCTGTCTATGCGATTTGCATACACTCCAGTAATGCTCTGTGCCTTTTGCAAATACACTAGGGTGACAGAATGAAATAGACACCTACTAATTAAAAAAAAGATTCTATTCTCTATTTTAAATTAGACTAATATTTTGTTCATCCACCTTTACTTGCGTGAAGTGCTGCGAGTCGTCGTGGCATAGAATCTATTAAATGATTAATGGTGTCTTCTGGAATATTTAACCACTCTTCTGTAACAGCTGCCACGAGCTCTTCCTTATTGCTCGGTTTTCGGGGTCGTTTCGCCATATTTGTCTGGATTATGTGCCAAACATTCTCTATCGGATTCATGTCTGGTGATTGGCCTGGCCATGGTAAAATCCGAATCCCCTGTTCCTCTTTCCATGTGGTTGCTGTTCTCGCTTTATGGCAGGGTGCTCCATCCTCCATAAAAGTGGCGTCTTCTTTAGATAAAATGGTATTGTCGAATATCGGTAGTAGTCCTTCCGTTAATATTTGGATGTATTTTGCCGCATTTATATTTCCGTCGCAGATTACTAATTGCGATCTTCCACCATACCATATCGCGCCCCGCACCATGATGTTCACGCCGCCGTATTTCACCGTCTAATGCAAAAATGTGTCGTCCAGTTGCTGTGACGAACGTCTCCATATCCACGTAGGACCACTATCACTGGCAAATAAAAATATTTATTCGTGATTAATTTGTGTGTATGTAACTGAAAATTCCGAAATCTAAAGAACTTTCTGAGTTTCAACGTACGTAAATTATTACACTACATGCCGAGGGATTATCCATCGCGAGACCTGGTGAAGGATACCATGCCGATTATGTGGTGCCTACCATCAAACATGGTGGAGGTACTGTCATGATATGGGGAGTGTATAACGTCGACATGGGTTGGAGAGATGTTCGTGTACACTGGTAGAGTGAACTCGAGGACCTACGCCAGCGTGTAGACGAAGTTTTTTTTCAACAAGATCATACACCATGCCACACTGCGGCTGCAAGTTTAGCGTAGTTCCGGGAAGCCAACATTGATATCTTGTAATGGCCACTCCAAAGCCCGGATCTAAATCCGATCGAGCATTTGTGGGCTGTTATTAAGCGAAAAGTATGCGAACATAAATGCAAATCCAAACAAGAATTAAAAGCAATACTTGAAAGACTGTAGGAGGATATTCCAACTTCAACCTGCCATATGTTAGTAGCCAGTTTACCTAAAAGGATTGAAGCTGTTATAAAAGCCTGCGGGGGGCCAACCAAATATTGAATTTCTAGTTTTTAGTAATAAATATTTACTTTTATAATATCTGTTTTATTTGTTCATTGTTTATCTCAAAGATAACTGAGAAAATTCGGGGTGCCTCATAATTGTGTCCCTGCCTGTATCATTCCATTGTAGTTTTACGGTAAGGGTGTCAGGGGTACAGCATAGAGATCCACCCTCGTATTAATATGAACTCACACCGGGTCAGTAATGTTCCCCTACTCATTTATAAATCGTTTAGAGACTTTTTTACCTTTATTCAACGTTTTAATTTTGCATCACTGCTAGTCTTTTGCTATTTTTGCTCAGTATATAGACTATAGAGTGTTATTTGTGATAATTCCAACGTTCCACCACTGATAGATTTCCCAGGTTTTTAACCTTTAATCTCTTGACAAAAATCGCAGTAAACTCCACACCCCACAAATTATTAATTTATTCATAACACAGCGTTTCAAGAGCCCATTAGCGCTCATAGTCAACCGAGTTACCGACCGGGGACAATGAAAATCCATGTACTGTTGAAACGCTGAGTTCCGAATGAACTTTTGTGGAGTTTACTGCGATACCTGCCAATTGTACAACCAGTTCTTGCAATCATTGTCCAAACTTTTGATTTAAGGTGTCCTCACAAAAAAGAGCTGGTGAACGCTGTTGCTCATAATTTTTACAGATTTTTGGTACACCTGGTGCCGTGCTAGTGCATCGGAGGCCTGGTGAAGAATTCTATGCCGATTGTGTGGTGCCTACCATCAAACATAGTGACGGTAGCGTCATGATATAGGGGTGTATGACATCAACAGGGGTTGGAGAGATCGTTCTGCTTTATGATCTTCTATCAAAAGCGAGCCTACGGAATCCCGGCGACCTAGTGAACCTCAACAATATTCTGGAATTGTGAGGGCAGTTTACTAATTGATTTTAGAGAGCGCAATACAACTGCGAACAGCACATATTATGCGTCCTTATTGCATAAATTAAGGGACAGATACTAAGGATCATTATTGTATCATCGTTCTGTACACGCTGGAGCATCTTTCACTTACCTAATCGGTTAAACTCCTTACGAAACTCAACAAAAGCATTGACATAGAAACACCGATTTAATACGAACAATAACTCTTTTCGTCTTATGCAATAAACATTTTCTACACAACAACAACGACAACATCCTTTACATTTTTTTCTTTATCTTTGGCGATTCGTCTCAGCCTCTGAACGACGTTAGATTGCGAAGGTAGCCGGTGAGCACGTTCAAAAATCATTCGATCATGAAACCACGTTTGTACAGTTAGTGGCGATTACCGCGGAAGGCGTACATTAAACTCATACACGTACGCGTATATTATTTTACGTCATTCTATTGTGTTCTTTTAAGGCGTCGCACCTTAATTATTGAATATCTCATGCTTCTTCGGGCGCTTACAAATAATTGACGTCTCGTGTGTAAGCGTACGAACTGTTGAAAAAGCGCTAAATTATGCGACAGAGAGCTACAGCGCGGGGATCGGTTTATTATCGGGTTCGCGCCGCAAAAATCCCGGTTAATGAATAAGCGCGGATCGCCTAAGGCCGTCCAACCGGAGCTTATCATATCAATGATTAATAGAAGTAAATCCGTTGGGCGTATGATATCGTATTAATGTAATTGTTGCTAAGAATTGTTTCCTGTCGTAATTGCTACGAGAACATGGAATACATACAGATGTATATAGAACACCTAATATAACTGCTAGGAAGTTAATGGGTACCTTTCTTTTTTGAAATAAAGCTGACGATGTAGGATAATTACGTTTATACGGAGTGCTTATTCAAAGAAGGCGAGATATCTGGAATTAAGGTACCAATACATTCACCCGCGAAATTTCTTTTCATTCTGCTAAGTTAGACAGATATCCTACGAAATCAACCTTGCATTGTCATCTGTGATTCATCTCAAGTGGAACAGAAAGTTTATATGATGAATATTCCTCAAGATATTTTGTTTGAGGGTCTGAATACGCCTATCTCTTTATATTCTTTAATTATGCAATCATCAGTAAAGAATATTATTTCTTATGGGAGTAAGTTGTTTACTTAAAAACCTAAAGTAACCTTCCCAGGATGTAGAATCTGTATACAGCTCACATATAGATGTCTATCGTACACTTATTCCGTGAATAATTGCAACGGTATGTAAAACGAGGTGATATCAGAACTACATGTCTGAAATTACCGTGTATAGGATGACAATTACCATGAATGTTTTTTAATAAACGTATTCGCCGTTTGTATTCAATCATGTGCGACCATCAGGATTTGTATAATAACCGCCAAGAAGTTAGGAATAAACACGAAAAAAAGAGGTTAATTTCTATTTTTATTTAAAAAATGACAACGGCAATTAATAACCCTTTCTGATCCGAAATTGCGGTTCTACTTTGTGCAAAGGTCTTTACGCCATGTTTAATTTGTCTCTTGAAATGGCCACATTTCTGTGTCCCTCGTTTTTAAGAAAAGTCATAAATGCGGTTATCAAAATTATAGGCCAATAATCCTCGAACTTCTGCTGTGTAATAGCTTTTTTAATCATATATTTCACATTAACAATTTAACAATTTAGTTGCAAAAGCTACATTTATAAGCTAGAGTTTGCATAACAGCAGCAGCAAGTGAACTCATTGTATAGATTTTACCAAAGCATCTGGTATCTCTGACCATCCCACTCCTCTATATAAACTGGATGCGCTTGATTTTTCTATGTCTGGAATAACTTTGGTAGCTTCTTATTCATTTAATAGAACTTATACACTTATATTGTCTGTACTGGGTGTTCCACAAGTTTCTAACTTGGGTCCGCTTCCTTTTTTTTGTCTACATCGATAATTTGCTGTCACCGCTTGACTGCAAAGTTTTAGCTTACGTCGATGATAAATAAACACTCTCAGCTACTATCTTTGCCCCGGATCATCAAAATTTGCAAAATAAAATCAAAGTCGAAAATTGATGTGGGGATAACAAAACCAAATTGAATATAAATAAATGATTCGTATAGTAAGGAGAAGGTAAAATTAAAGACTTTAGTGTCATATTTGATTACCACTTGCTGTTTTCTGAAAATATCTAGACAAATCTATGCTTTTGCTCCTCGGTCATTGTAATAATTTCGTTAATCTTAGTACACTAGGGTGACAGAATAAAATAGACACCAGATAAAGCGGTATAAATATGTAAACAGCTAAATTCTAAGAACGAATTAAGAACTTTCTCTTGTTATTAGGGTAGCGGTAGATGTATCGGAAGGAATGCGTCATAGTTTAGTATCGTTACAACTATGCCTCGCTTACAAGGTTCGAGTGATATTAGCGACTTCACCCGGGGTGTCGCATCGTTGGCCAGAGTGAACGCGGCGCTTCGCAACGTGAAATAAGTAAATTTTTTAATATTCCGTTGTCCCCACAGTTAACCGTGTGATTACACAATTTAAACGCAAGGAAAAAACAACAACGGAGCCGAGACCAGGTCGTGCCGAACCTTCTCAAAGAAGTAAAAGGGTGCTTGTGCGCGAAGTGTTAAGAGAACCGCGAAAAGGTACAGCTGAGCTTGCGGCAACTTCACAGAAAAGTCAGCGCACCGTTCTGCGAGACCTCCACAGTGTGGGGATGTATAGAAGGGTGGCAAAGAAAAATCCTCTCCTTACGGCGTTTCAAAAACGGCGCCGAATGGCTTGGGCAATCGAAATGCGAACGAAGCCCGAAGAGCTTCAGTCATTTTTTCAGCGGTCAGTCATTTTTTCAGATACTGCCAATTCAGTGATAGTGATCGTACGTGGGTATGGAGACGTTCGTCACAGCAACTGGACGACAAATTTTTGCATCAGACGGTGAAATACGGCGGTGCGAACATCATGGTGTGGAGCGCGATATGGTATGGTGGAAGATCGCAATTAGTAATCTGCGACGGAAATATAAATGCGGCAAAATATATCCAAATATTAACAGAAGGACTACCACCGATATTCGACAACGCCATTTTATCTAAAGAAGATGCCACTTTTATGGAGGATGGAGCACCCTGCCACAAAGCAAGAACAACAACCACATGGAAAGAGGAACAGGGGATTCGGATTTTACCATGGCCAGGCCAATCACCAGACATGAATCCGATAGAGAATGTTCGGCACATAATCCAGACAAATATGGCGAAACGACCCCGAAAAACCAGCAATAAGGAAGAACTCGTGGCAGCTGTTACAGAAGAGTGGTTATATATTCCAGAAGACACCATTAATAATTTAATAGATTCTATGCCACGACGACTCGCAGCACTTCACGCAAGTAAAGGTGGATCGACAAAATATTAGTCTAATTTAAAAATTTTAAAATATTTTGTATATATAAGGAGAATAGAATCTTTTTTTTAATTAGTAGGTGTCTATTTTATTCTGTCACCCTAGTGTACTTTGAAGACACATTTTTACGCACGCACGACCCCAATGTACAAATGGGCGTGTATCTGTTTATTCAGTGAAACATCTTTATCTTAGCAGCTTCATGCATCCATTATTATCTTAGCAGCTTCCTCGATATCACAAAATTGCCATAGATTTGTACAAGCAGTACACACTCACTTATACATGCGACTGAAACAATTACGAAGGATATTTTTGAATGCCCGGGTTGGGTATCTGTTTATTGTTTTGAGGGTTATTTTCACTTGAATTGTAACCATATTCTTCTACATCTCAGTGGTTTTGAATCTTTTCATATTTTGTAAATGAATTATGCGTACACAAATGTCAATAATGACTATATTTAGTAAGGAAGGAACGCCTCTTTTCCTTCCAAAATCAACTTGCGAAAAGTAAACTAAATATACACCAATTCTCTTACGCAACAGACGTATAGGAAGCAATTAACATGCCAACACTCTTGCAACAAAGTTTCGACAACGTTATGTCATTAATTGTTGCATTATTATTAGACGCGCAAAACGCTTTGGTTCTTGACCTATTTCGAATATTTTTTGTTTATATCCTGTCCCGCTTATAAACGGTATATAGTAACCTTTTTTTTCTTAGTTTCCAAATAACATTTACGTTCGATAGGCATGTATTATTATCTGTACTAACTTTTTCATCGGCATACAAACAATATCTGACCTAGAATCAATAACTTAGCAAATAGGGTTTCCTGTTTCCTTTTTTTTTGAAATTTTCTTTGGCTTCTATATATATATATATATATATATATATAAGTCTGATAATACTAGTTAATATGTTATACCTATTGTTATACATGTACTCTATTCAGAATTTTGAGATATTTGTTTAAATAGCTTTCTCTGAAGAATATATTGGATTATTAGTGACATATATGCGTTTGATAAGAATATTCTTGCAATTCATAAATAAATAAAGCAATTCTCATTATTAAAGGAAGATAACCATAACCTTGAAAAATGCTGTCGGATAATTTGTGTTGAAAACAACACATAAATAATGTTAAAAGTGGGTTATATATATACATATATATATATATATATACATATCATATATATGTATATATATATACATATATATATATATATAGATAAGTAAGCCATAAAAATTAAACAACTGAAGAACCTGAAGAAACTAATAAAACTGCTGAGCAAGCAAAATATGAGGCTAACAGCATCAGAAATCGCCGCCTAAATGAATCGCGACCGTGCAAAAGATTTCTGTTACTACAGTGAAAAGCAGATTAAAAACTGCAAATTTTTACGGCCACATTGCAACAAGAAAACCCCTACTTCGTGGGGGAAGCAGACAAAAACGGCTATAGTAGGAAGAAACACATAGGAATTGGACAACGGATGATTGAAAAAGGGAGCTATGGACTGACGAGTCAAAAGTTAAGATGGAAATGCGAATGCAACTGAAGATTTTCATGATTAAGTTGTAGTAATTCCTAATGTAGATCGACGATGGACAATTCTCAGAACGATAAATCTTTTACATTGGTTTCTCTTATACTTTTTTCCAAGAACTGCGCGTGTTTAATTTCGCCTATACGTTTTAATATTATTAATTTCCAAATAAACTATTTATTCATTGAATATCTTTGAGCGAAACAGCATGTAATTGTGTTGTTGTAGGTGCCCTGTGAGAGAAAATACCTGATTGATCAACACGCTAAAACTCCCATCATATATTGGAAAATGTGAAAAACTAAAGCGATCCGCATGTGTGCAGCAATCTATATATCACTGTGTAGCATTAACTTCACGAAACTCAGAACAAGAAGATTATAGTACGGATCTGTGTAACGCATTAATTTCGTCTAACATAATTAGCAAGATTAAACAATGTTAATTTGAATTCATTTCTGCAAAACATAATATACCTGACGAAAGTAGCTTACGAAAAAATTATGTCACATCTTGTTACCAGCAAACAATGGCAGAACTTCAACAATTGGTAGGGAATAATTTTATTTATATCATGGTAGATGAAAGTATGAATAACTGTGGCCGTTATATTGCCTTTTTGTTAATAGGAATTCTTCATGAAGATATTGTAGGTAAATCATATTTAATTTATTGTAAAGAACATTGACCATTGAACAAATAATGTGAGAATTGCCCAATTCGTTCAAGAAGGTTTATCAAATTTCTTTTTACCTGGAGGCATACTTTGTGAAAAAATTTTACTAATGTTGTCCGACACTGCACCATACATGAAAGCCGCGCAAAATTTAAAAATCTTTTATAGTAACACATGGGCTGAAAAGTCCCGGGCCTAACAAATAAATGACGCTAGTTTTATTGCAGTCACCTTTCTCTCAGTTAGTACTAACCTTCAAAAGACAGCTGTTAAAATTTCATGATATTCTATTCATTAGTTTGTGAGTTATTGTGCTAAGAGTGACGCTACTTTTGTTATTTTCAAAATAATGGATCAAAAACAATTTCGTGTTTTAATTTTACACTGCTTCTTGATGGGAAAAAATACCGTTCAAGCGAAGCAATGGCTTGAAAAGTGCTATGGGGACTCCGCTCCATCAGAAACAACAATAAAACGTTGGTTTGGTGACTTCAAACGTGGTCGTAGAGACACCGATGATGCAGAACGCAGTAGACGTCCAAATGAGGCGGTAACACCAGAAAACATCAAAAAATCCACAAAATCGTTTTGAATAATCGAAAAATGAAGTTGCGTGAGTTAGCTGACATCGTAAAGATATCAAAAGAACGTATTCGCTTTATATTGCATGAGCATTTGACTATGAGAAAGCTCTGTTCAAAGTGGGTGCCGCGTTTGCTCACTGTTGACCAAAAACAAGAACGTGTCGATGACTCTGAGCAGTGTTTGGCCATGTTTAAACGTAATAAACCGGAATTTTTGCGTCAATATGTGACAATGGATGAAACATGGATCCATCACTTCACTCCGGAATCAAAACGATCGTCATCTGACTGGACAGCAACTGGTGAACCTCGTCCAAAGCGCCCGAAAGCACAACAATCGGCTGGAAAGGTTATGGCCTCGGTATTTTGGGATGTGCGTGGTGTAATATTCATCGACTATCTTGAGAAAGGAAATACCATCAACAGTGAATTTTCGAAAGTGAAACCGGAAACGATTTCGACTTTTTAGTTTAGAACGTATTGCAAAGTTAAAAAAATGCACCAGTTACATCTGTGGATGTTGAAAGAAGCTTTTCTATTTCGAAACATATGTATTCTGGTAGAAGACAAAACTTTCTTTCACACAATTTTGAAAAACATTTAATTATAAATAGGTTTAGAAATATGTTGGAAAAAAATTTTGTGCAATAAAGTTAATGTTTAAATTTGTGCTTTTATTTATTTTATGTAAAAATTTTACATATTGTCGCAATTTTTTTGCATATAATCCGGTATCTAATCATTATACTTTTCACACGTTTTCAAATCTTTAGAAACAAATACAGTCCTCTTATGACAATTTTGATTTTAGAATCGTATTCTGTATTCCTTCCCGACTGTAAACTGTTTGTGTATCTCTGTTTAATATCACTCCTATTCCTTTACCTTACGCTAGATACTTCTTCCTACGATGACCCTGTGGTGTGCAGTTTTGGAAATTGATCCTTGGTTGCAGGTTTAATTTAAATGAAACAAAGATTACAGTGAACCAAAAAACGTATTTTTGTTACTTTTATCGTTCCTTTTCATCTCCAGTATAGATAGTTATAAAACTATTTCAGTTAACAGTTACTGACCCCCTATGGTTTAGATAATAAGTGTTAAAATAAACAAAGGCGTTCCAATTGTATTAACGAAATAACAAGACAAGCAGATAATGGAAAGATATAACAAAAATTTAACGTCTGTCAATAATCGAACAGTTGTTGAACGGATTCGCGTTCAAGGTCAAACCAAATTCCCGACTCGAAAGAGGACATACACCTTGTTAGTGCACATGTGTACTGTACTAATAGTTATTACTTTACATTGTATATGTATACTGTCATTATTCGGAATGTCAGAGGTTCCCCTTAGACTTTTTTGGCACTTTTCTGATGTTTATTAGAAAATTAAGTAAAATCTTTCAATCGTTAATTTGATGCAGGTAGAAGAGGGATCATTTATAGTGAGAATTCTTAATCACTGCAGATTATCAATATGTCACAGCGGGAGATATTATACGGTGTTTCTAGTACTATGTATGATGATGTTAACGGCGAAAGTTTTTTAGTGCTGCTTTTGGCATGACTCACACGTTGTGTTACCAAAGTAGAGTAGGCATTTGTGTCCTTTTTTCCCAAAGAAACTATATGACGATTGCAAGGACTGTGTGGATGTACAATTCACAGGTATAGCAGTAGGCTCCCATTGTTAGTCGGTAACACGGTTGACAATGGGAGCCCACGTGCTCTCGAAACGCTGCGTTCCGCATAATTAATTAATTTGTGTGAGTGGAGTTTACTGCTATACCTGTGAAAGGAACTATATGATTCTTTTCGTAGCGTATAATGTCATGGTTATTTTTGTTATAGAATGGTTCCAGCTCTATTAACATTTTCAAATAACATATCAAATAATAAGTTTTGTAATTATCTAGCATGTCAAACTGCATTTTCGACAATTAACATTTTACGAAGGTATTATTCCTTGTTTGCTGTTTTAACTCTAACAATCACAATAACCATTAAAAATTTTCAAAACGTAATAGAATCTCGTTTATACCATTCTGCCGAGGATTCATTCTAAAGAAAATAGTACACACCCAGCATTATAAGCTATTTAACGTTGCCACAACCGCAGGACCATTAAACATCTACAGTCCCTGTCCAATTTATTAAGGCCACTTGCTGAATCATGGTGGCTTGGTAAAAATGCAGTGATCCAGAACCTTCAACTGATATACAGGACCATACCATAACAGGCGTTGCTTAAGTTACATATTCATTTAAGTTATTTTGTCTTACCTTCTTCCAATCTTCAATTGTGTAATGTTGATGACGTTTGGCCATGCATAACATGCTCGCTTCATCATCGGTGTTAATCTGAGCTTCCTTTTTCTTGAATTCTGTAATGTTGATGACGTTTTGTCCATTCATAACATGCTCGCTTCACCATCGGTGTTAGTCTTCTTGGATTGTATAATGTTGATGACGTCTTGCCTATTCATAACGTGTTCGCTTCACCATCGGTATTGGTCTTCTTGGATTGTATAATGTTGATGACATTTTACCCATTCAATTTAATAAAATGGACATGGACTCTATGTCGTAACTAATTCATTGCGCTATATTGCTACTATAACCCAGGCGAGATTCGAACTACGTTTTGAAAATTTTTAATGGTTATTGTGATTGTTAGAGTTAAAACAGCAAACTATAAATAATTCCTTCGTAAAATGTCAATTGTCGAAAATGCAGTTTGACAGGCTAGATAAAACTTATTATTTAATATGCTATTTGAAAATGTTAATAGAGCTGGAACCATTCTATAACAAAAATAACCATGACGTTATACGCTACAAAAAGAATCATATAGTTCCTTTGGGAAAAAAGGACACAAATGCCTACTTTGGTAACACAACGTGAGTCATGCCAAAAGCAGCACTAAAAAACTTTCGCCGTTATCATCATCATACATAGTACTAGAAAAACTGTGTAATATCTCCTGCTGTGACATATTGATAATCTGCAGTGATTAAGAATTCTCACAATACCAGTGTATAAATGATCCCTCTTGTACCTGCATCAAATTAACGATTGAAAGATTTTACTTAATTTTCTAATAAACATCAGAAAAGTGCCAAAAAAGTCTAAGAGGAACCTCTGACATTCTGAATAATGACAGAATACATATACAATGTAAAGTAATAACTATTAGTACAGTACACATGCGCACTAACAAGATGTATGTCCTCTTTCGAGTCTGGAATTTGGTTTGACCTTGAACGCGAATCCGTTCAACAACTGTTCGATTATTGACAGACGTTAAATTTTTGTTATATCTTTCCATTATCTGCTTGTCTTGTTATTTCGTTAATACAATTGGAACGCCTTTGTTTCCTTTGACACTTATTATCTAAACCATAGGGGGTCAGTAACTGTCTCTTGAATTGTATAATGTTGATGACGTCTTGCCCATTCATAACGTGTTCGGTTCACCATCGGTATTAATTTTAGCTATCTTTTCTTGAATTGTGTAATGTTGATGACGTTTTACCCATTCAATTTAATAAAATAGACAGGGACTCTATGTCGTAACTAATTCATTGCGCTATATTACTATTATAACCCAGGCGAGATTCGAACCTAGGACCCTTGACGCTGTTACATTGAAAAACAAACTTCCTTCAGGCTGGACCATCTAATCGTTTATTAAATATGTAGAATTACTCTAACATAGGGAGCGCTGATATTTTATTTGACTTACATGTCTATTAAAAATAAATTATCTTCCCAAATTTTGGATTGATTTTCATTCTCTCGGAATATCTTTCTTCTAAAATCTTAAAAAGCCGAATACGACTAGTGTTTCTTTCGTAGGATAATTTACTATTGTTTCAACAAAGTAACATGTCATAACATATAATCGAAAGAAGTCTTTGACATGAGCTACCACAAAGTAATATATGTATGTACTGCATATTAAAGAAGTAAATAAGGATATCGTAGAGGGTGACTCGTTTCATGCAGATGTTCGAGAAAATACTTAAAAAATAGAAGATATTGTAACAGTATTTGTCATTGTAGCACATTACTTTACCGTACTGTATACTCGACTTAATCAGGATTAAGAGGTATGTATAGGAATGTATTATTAAATCAAAACTGGTTGTCGTGTCCTTAATAGGTAACTGAGTATCACATTACAGATTTTAATACCTCTAACATCGATTTTAGTGCAGTTTATTTAACGTGATACACCTTCTTCAATGCTTAAATGATCTAAGACGATAAATACTTAATGAAACGTCAACCTGACAAAGAACGACGACCGAAAAAGGGGATTTAAAAAGAAGAAAAAAACACGTATGTAGATGTGACATGCATTCACTTATGTCGTATGATATTATAAGAAGTTTGTCGACGTCTTTTTAATTATGCCGTGTTTGTTTTTTATTCGGCAATACAACGTCGATACTGATACCTAAACCTATGTCGATATATAACTCAGGAACATTTACGGAATATCAGTTAAACCGGTTGTTGTAATATTAACAAGCTACTAGTATTAATTTCTGTTGACGATATATATATATACGAGGGGAGGTCCAGAAGTTCGTGGAATGAAAGGGTTTTAAATAAAATACAACAATAAATCTATTTTTCCTTTTCAATATAATCACCCTTCAGCACAATGCATTAATTAGATCTATGAATTAATTTTTTTAAACCATCGTAAGAATATGTTTTATCTTTCGCCTCAAAATGGGACAAAATTGCCTCCTTTACCTCATTGTCGTCGGTAAACTTTCTTCCACGTAAATCTTTTTTTTAAATTGGGGAACAAATAAAAATCACTAGGTGTCAGCTCTGGAGCGTAGGGTGGATGGACTATTGATTGAAGGCCATGGTTGTGCAGAGCAGCCATTGCAACTTTGCTCTTGTGAACCGGCGCATTGTCTTGCAAGAGCAACACATCCTTGGTCAATTTTCCTCCTTTAATTTTTCTAATATCGCTGTGTAGTATTCTCCGGTTATGTTCCTACCTTTTTCTTTGTAATCAATTAATAAGATACCCTCACAATCCCAAAAAACAGTAGCCATCAACTTTCCAGCCGATTCTGACACTTTGAATTTCTTTGGCGGTGGTGTCCCTTTTTTTTGCCATTGCATAGACTCCTGTTTGGACTCAGGCTCAAAGTGATGAACCCATGTTTCATCTCCGGTAACAATCCGCTCCAAAATCTGTGCAGGTTTGTCTCCACACAGCTCCAAAAATTGTTTGGATGCACAGGCGCGCTGCTGTTTCTGCAGCGGCGTGAACATTCTCGGTACTCATCTTGCACTGACTTTTGTCATACCTAGGTGGTCATGTAGGATACGCAAAATGGTGGTATCTGATAATGCAGATAATTGTTTTTTCATCAAACAGGCATCTTGCAGTAGAAATTTTTGCACTCTTTCGACGATGTCTGATGTGGTGGCCTCAACAGGCCGTCCTGAGCGGGGGGTCGTCTTCAATCGACTCCCGACCATGTTTAAAAAGACCATGCCACTTATAAATCATTGATTTACTAGGGCACTGTTCCCCATAAACGGTTTCCATTTCATTCAATATGGTTTGAGCGTTCTTTCCTTGCTTTGTAAGGAACTTTATTACTACACTCACAGTTTTCTTCCGGATTGACTTGTTTAGCAGGCAACTATTCGTAAACGACTGACTCTATAGGGCTACAACTTAACTTATATACTAATGATGAGTCGCCAATCAGAATGACATCTAGCGAACGCTCCTATCCCCACTCCATCCCCTCCATTCCACGAACTTCTGGACTTCCCCTCGTATATATATATAAAGTACGTAGCGATCTAAAAAGCTGAAAATTTTTATAAAAATAAAAGAAAATGAAAACAAAAAAGGAAAATATAAACAATTTGTTGCAAAAAGTGTCTGCTCTACCTATGGAACTCTGTGTACGTATATTCGTACTATACGCACACACAGTTCCCTGTCTATATTATTAGGGTCACTTTATAAATTTAAGGTAAGGAGGGTAAGACAAAATAATTTAAATGAATATGTAAATCAAGCATCCTTTTCTTTTTTTAAACGTTAAAGTTAGTATTTAGCGATGAGTCAAAAGTAGAAGCCATGACCGAGAGAGCTCAGTTTGTTAGACGACGTCCATGTGAACGATTTGGTGAAGCTAGTGTACTAAAAACGTCAGTCATGGTATGATCCTGTATATGAGTCGAAGGTTCTGTATCATTGTATTTTTGCCAAGGCACTATGAGCCAACACCAATATAAGCGTGTATTGCAGGACGTCTTGATGCCATACATTAGTGATTTAGATCCGAATTAAAGGCCTCACACATTCATGCACGACAAGGCACTATTCCACATGGCCAAATCCATCCAACGTTTTTTGGAAATGCACGCTCTGCCAGTATTGCGGCGGCCAGAAAATTCTCTAGACCTCAATGCAATTGAGAACGTGTAAATTGTTCGAAAATCACACGTGTATTCGAGAAGAAACACTACAAAAAAACAATTATTAAGAAATATTGAGGATGTGTGGTAAAATGTGTCTACAATTAGATATACCATTAAGCCACAACGAATAAGAACAATTATAAAAATCAAAGTTGGCATTACATAGCATTAGTTATGTAGTCGCGACGATGTCTATAAACAGTTCCGAATAAACTTATGCTTGTACAACAACAAAACCGCTATTTTATCAAGTAACCTTAATAAATCGGACAGGGACTGTAGATCTTATTCCTCATCACGACAACTTTGTTTATTGATCTTTACTTTTAGCCAATCAAATGTCAAAAATTTGTGGTGGTTGAAAGATTCCAAATGTTGTTTATTTGTAGCACCAGCTGCAAATTGTAAATTGGTTCCAACGTATGTCAAAATTTATTGGAAAACAACTAAATTTTATGCCTTTTTTACATTGTTTCTAGAAATCCTTGCAGCAGCCTTAAAAGGATTCTAAATATTTTGTGCTGCCCTTCTAAAATTTGCATTAAAATTCGAGTGTTTGCGAAAGTTCTCTCGTTTTCATTTACCTGTTTGCACCTAAAGCATCTTCAGTGTCACATGTTGCATGAAAAGAACTGTGGTTACCGTATATAATTAATTACTTTTTGTTCTGGTATAAATTTCGCGACTGATGTTCTTTAGGTATCAAAAATTATAGCAAAATATCTTTGGACTGGTCATAAATAACATCTTTATAGTATAACCTCCGCTAGCTTCCAAGAGAGCAGCAATCTTTTAGAAAGAATGGAGTTATACCAAGTATGTGCAATTAATCGGAATAAGGCAATAATTATGTGGTTATCGAGTGAATACCAACAAAAAGGAAATCGTCTTAATTCCAGAAAACCGCTCTATTTTTTCCAAAGGGAAAACGCATTCACCATAAAACCTTCAACACTTTCATCTAGATCATAGTATAAATGATTTTCGACCGCTAAGAATAACACCAAAGTACATCGGGAGATATAAATTTCAACGCGAGCATAAACAATAGACGCTTATATATACACACATATGTACATATCCACATATATCTATGGGTGTACCGCGGATATTTGCATACGCGTGGCGGTCCGAATTTGTGTGTAATTTACCCGAAAATAATAATAAAAAAAAAGGATGCAATAATCTAATCTCTGACAGCGTTGCGTCAAATTCTACGGAATTATCGATCTCGTCGCTTTCTCCGAGAGGGAGAATGTGTCGCTGTTACATCACGTCTCTCTGTCTCTATCTCTCTCGCTCTCTCTTGACGCTTTTACTGTCGTTATACAGGGTGAGTCGGTTTAGGGATTATAGTCGTACACTACCGCTCAAAAGTGTTTAGGCACCCCCGTTTTCATGGATTATTCATATAGTATTATGTTTACCGAAAAAACATTATAATAAAATGAAATACGTATTTAAACACCCATTATATCGCATAAGGTTTACTATCATTTACCTGCACTTGGTCGGATTACCATAAACTGTTTATTGCGGTGCAATTACAATAACAATCCCTCTGAATTTACTGGGTAAATTTAGTCACCTGTTACATTGTAGGTAATAATGTTTAAATTACCTTCCTAGAAGATTATAGTAAAATTTGTAACCTATGGTCAGTTGCAATGTGGTATTTATTTACTCTATTCACGTCGTGAGCGAAATATCGTGTGACAATGTTTTAAAATGCCTCCGCGAAGAGAAATTACTACGAAAACACGTGCGCTTATAATAGCTTACCATAAAAGTGGCATAAGTAATCGACAAATTGCCAAAAAAATGAAAATACACCACGCTGCGGTTGACTATAACGTAAAAAAATATCGGAAAACTGTCAGTTTTCTTAATAAAAGACGGAGTGGAAGGCCAGAAGTGACAACATCTGCAGATGATCGCAGAATAGTGGTTACCAGCAAGTTAAATAGACGCAAAACAGCCCCGGAAATCACCGCAGAATTAAATGTTGGTCGCCAAAAACTAGTCAGTGTTTCTTTCTACCGTCAAACGTCGTCTACAGAAAGCCGGGCTCCATGCACGTATTGCGATGAAAAAGCCATTACTACGCAAACAAAACAACCAAAAGCGACTTAAACGGGCTCGTGAACACCAACACTGGACCATAGAAGAGTGGAGCAACGTCCTATGGACGGATGAGTCCAAAGTTGAGCTGTTTGGAACCCGAAGACGCATATTCGTATATTAAGATCTGTGGGTGAACGTGCCAGAACGATGTCAGCTAACTCACGCAACTTCACTTTTCGATCATTCAAAACGATTTTGTTGATGTTTTCTGGTGTTACCGCCTCATTTGGACGTCTACTGCGTTCTGCATCATCGGTGTCTCTACGACCACGTTTGAAGTCAGCAAACCAACGCTTTATTGTTGTTTCTGATGGAGCGGAGTCCCCATAACACTTTTCAAGCCATTGCTTCGCTTGAACGGTATTTTTTCCCATCAAGAAGCAGTGTAAAATTAAAACACGAAATTGTTTTTGATCCATTGTTTTGAAAATAACAAAAGTAGCGTGACTCTTAGCACAATAACTCACGAACTAATGAATAGAATATCATGAAATCTTAACAGTTGTCTTTTGAAGGTTAGTATTAACGGAGAGAAAGGTGACTGCAATAAAACTAGCGTCATCTATGTGTTAGGCCCGGGACTTTTCAGCCCATGTGTTACAATATGTTTTTTATTATATATTCTAACAAAACCGCTATTTTATCAAGTAACCTTAATAAATCGGACAGGGACTGTAGATCTTATTCCTCATCATGACAACTTTGTTTATTGATCTTTACTTTTAGCCAATCAAATGTCAAAAATTTGTGGTGGTTGAAAGATTCCAAATGTTGTTTATTTGTAGCACCAGATGCAAAATAAAAAAAAATGCTGAGCAAATTGGTTCCAACGTATGTCAAAATTTATTAGAAAACAATGAAGTCCTTAACTAAATCTTATGCCTTTTTTACATTGTTTCTAGAAATACTTTCAGCAGCCTTAAAAGGGTTCTAAATATTTTATGGTGCCCTTCTAAGATTTACATCAAAATTCTTCGAAAATTCGAGTGTTTGGGAAAGTTCTCTCGTTTTAATGTACCGGTTTGCACCTAAAACTTCGGTAACACATATCGCATGAAAAGAACTGTAGTTACCGTATATGATTACATTTCGTTCTGGTATAAATTTTGCTCTGACTGATGTCCTTTAGGTACACAATTAGACATACCATTAAGCCAAAAAGAGGCTATTATCAAAGCCAAAGGAGGCATTACAAAACATTAGTTATATAGTTGTGACGATGTCTATAAACAGTTCTGAATAAACTTGTGCTTGTATAATACGTTTTTTATTATATACTTTAACAGAATCGCTATTTTAGCAAGTAGCCCTAATAATTTGGACAGGACCGTATATGCAAACAGCGACAAAATAGTTCTAATAATCGAAAGTAACACCTTTTCATACTACAACATTGCAATTGAACACGCTAGATTAAAAATTTGAAACTTTACAGCTATCAAAAGAACGTGATTACGACCTATAATGAATTTAGAACATATATTCTTGTTACAAGCGATTACCGACGATTTTCGCCTCATTTATCGTCCATTTCTCATCCTTTACAGCGTCTAAGCGACACTAGTCCGATACGAATCGTTCGTATTGACGTAGACATCACTATCGCGCATTTTAGCTAGTCGGCCTTCCGTCAGTTTCTTCTAGTTTCGGGCATCGAATCGGGAGGAAGTAAATTAAGGCAATAAATCGTGGTGATCAGCACGTCGTACCACCACGGCCGCCGCCGCCACCTTCGCCGTCGATCCGAGGCTGAAAAACAGGCGGAAAGAATGGAAAAGCGAGAGGAAAGCCGTAGAAGGATGGGGGATTGATTCTTTCCTCCATTCGAGAGAAATGAATAGCGGACCAGGAAGCTTGAAAGAGCGGCAAGGTGAAGGCATCCAATTCGCGACGTTTCATGGACGTGTTGTTGTATACAGGATGAATCGTTCAGCTTAAAACTCCATAGAAGTTCCTTTGTGGGGCAAAGGCAAAATTTAATGTACAGTGACTGAGCAATACTCTCGTAAGAGTAATTTATAGCAAAGCGAGTTCCCTTACCTGCGAATATCAATTTGGTCAGTTACCGCTAAAGAACAGCAGCATACTCTGATAAAACCATTGTTAAAAAAGTTTTTCTTCAAAATCAACATACCAAGTAATACGAGGGTTCTGTTCTAATTTTCGATAGTTCATAAAAACAAAAAAAGTGTAGATACCAAAATGAATTTGTGGGGATAAGCTGAAGAATTCGGTAACTACCACCACAACAACAACATGTAATGCTAATGTAATACATGGGCTGAAAAGTCCCGGGCCTAACGCATAGATGATGCTAGTTTTATTGCAGTCACCTTTCTCTCAGTTAGTACTAACCTACAAAAGACTGTTGTTAAAATTTCATGATATTCTATTCATTAGTTTGTGAGTTATTGTGCTAAGAGTCAAGCAACTTTTGTTATTTTCAAAACAATGGATCAAAAACAATTTCGTGTTTTAATTTTACACTGCTTCTTGATGAGAAAAAATACCGTTCAAGCGAAGCAATGGCTTGAAAAGTGTTATGGGGACTCCGCTCCATCAGAAACAACAATAAAACGTTGGTTTGCTGACTTCAAACGTGGTCGTAGAGACACCGATGATGCAGAACGCAGTGGACGTCCAAATGAGGCGGTAACACCAGAAAACATAAAAAAAAATCCACATTTTGAATGATCGAAAAGTGAAGTTGCGTGAGTTAGCTGACATCGTAAAGATATCAAAAGAACGTATTGGCTTTATATTGCATGAGCATTTGACTATGAGAAAGCTCTGTTCAAAGTGGGTGCCGCGTTTGCTCACTGTTGAGCAAAAACAAGAACATGTTGGTGATTCTGAGCAGTGTTTGGCCATGTTTAAACGTAACAAACCGGAATTTTTGCGTCGATATGTGACAATGGATGAAACATGGATCCATCACTTCACTCCGGAATCAAAACGATCGTCATCTGAGTGGACAGCAACTGGTGAACCTCGTCCAAAGCGCCTGAAAGCACAACAATCGTCTGGAAAGGTTATGGCCTCGGTATTTTGGGATGTGCGTGGTGTAATATTCATCGACTATCTTGGGAAAGGAAATACCATCAACAGTGAATATTATATAGCGTTATTGGAGCGTTTGAGGGCCGAAATTGCGAAGAAACGACCGCATACGGCAAAGATAAAAATTTTGTTTCATCAAGACAACGCACCGTGTCACAAGTCAATCAAAACAATGGCAAAACTACATAAATTGAACTTCGAATTGCTCCCACATCCACCGTATTCGCCAGATTTGGCTCCCAGCGACTACTGGCTGTTCGCAGACCTCAAAAAAATGCTCGCCGGTAAGAAATTTCACACGAATGAAGAGGTTATCGCTGAAACTGAGGTCTATTTTGAGGCAAAAGATAAATCGTTCTAGAAAAGTGGTATTGAAATGTTAGAGCGGCGCTGGAATGATTGCGTTGCTCTTGATGGAGATTACGTTGATGAATAAAGCTAATTTTGAACCAAAAAAAACGTGTTTTCTTTGTTAGGCCCGGGACTTTTCAGCCCATGTGTTAGGTGTTTGTTTGAGACACATATTAAAAAAGGAGTAAAAAACTTCGAGACGCATCCCAAAAGAAGTATATCAAATAACCTGATTGCATTATCACATTGAAAAATCCCAAAACAAGTTATAAATAAAGAAAGAAAAAAAACTAGTTTCAATAACATCTGCCAAAGGCCACCTACTTATAATTATCAAACAAAATAATAAAAACGTCTATCTACACGTGAAGTAGCGAGAAAAAGATGTCATAATTTCGCACACGCTAATCATTCGCTAATCGTCGAACAAAACGACATCATTTCGGACATTGAAAACCGCGTTATCGGCGAATATCAGCTTGTAAAGCTATCGTCGTGATTTTATTGATATATTATTATTGCTATTATTTTTAACGCTGCCAGGTAACAAAAATTACACAGATCGAGCTCGCTTTAAAAGTATATTAGCTGGTAAAACACGACATCGGAATGCTATTACATTTATTGGTAGTCGATATAAATCTTTTATCTCCGAGAGATTGTTTGCTTTCCTTTAATGTTCATTAATCATGTTAGAATATCACTGGATATGTTAGGGCATTGTATTTATACGAATATACATTGATATTACACAGATTTTATATTTGTTAGGATGAGTTTTTAAGATTATAACTTTGTACTGTAGAATAATACTGCCTAAGAGAATTTATGTTTATGTATAAACATAATGGTATTTGCGAAACATAATACGATGTCTACGTCGTGAAGTACATTTAATTCCATACTAAAACTTATTTACGTTGGTAATTAACGTTCTCTTACGTGCGGACGTACCATATTATTGCTTATTACCTAAGGTTTTACGTAGTGACGGTGTGACATTTTGCATTTTATTGTCGGGAACAGTGTAAAGTAATAATAAGTATAACAAATTGTACAAAGCAGAATGTATTATGACCTTAAAGCGATTGGAACCTTCAATTTATAATTATGTTTTGGAGGTCACATGTTTAATTCTTTTATCGAAGCGAGAAAACGAAGAACTATACCGTCTAAAAATCACTGTAGCAAAACTATCTTCCAGAGGCGCAGTCAACAGGACCCCAGCCACCTCATTAATCATGGGTAGTTACAATCCCGTTAAGCTCGAATATTTAACGTAGAGATATATCTTGTCAAGTAAAAAATATATGACAATTATAGAATATAAAGGAATAAATGGTAAAAAGTTTCTATTCTGGCTATTTGTGGTTCAATTAGCATGAAACTTTAAATCATACCCACGAATATGTTACAATGGTGAAACTTGCAATCTTAACACATGGGCTGAAAAGTCCCGGGCCTAACAAAGAAAACACGGTTTCTTTGGTTCAAAATTAGCTTGATTCATCAACGTAATCTCCATCAAGAGCAACGCAATCATTCCAGCGCCGCTCTAACATTTCAGTACCACTTTTGTAGAACGATTTATCTTTTGCCTCAAAAAAGGCCTCAGTTTCAGCGATAATCTCTTCATTCGTGCGAAATTTCTTACTGGCGAGAATTTTTTTTGAGGTCTGCGAATAGCCAGTAGTCGCTGGGAGCCAAATCTGGCGAATACGGTGGATGTGGGAGCAATTCGAAGTTCAATTCATGTAGTTTTGCCATTGTTTTGATTGACTTGTGACACGATGCGTTGTCGGTGTGTTGAAACAAATTTTTTTCTTTGCCATATGCGGTCGTTTCTTTACAATTTCGGCCTTCAAACGCTCCAATAACGCTATATAATATTCACTGTTGATGGTATTTCCTTTCTCAAGATAGTCGATGAATATTACACCACGCACATCCCAAAATACCGAGGCCATAACCTTTCCAGCCGATTGTTGCGCTTTCGGGCGCTTTGGACGAGGTTCACCGGTTGCTGTCCACTCAGATGACGATCGTTTTGATTCCGGAGTGAAGTGATGGATCCATGTTTCATCCATTGTCACAGTATCGACGCAAAAATTCCGGTTTGTTACGTGTAAACATGGCCAAACACTGCTCAGAATCATCAACACGTTCTTGCTTTTGGTCAACAGTGAGCAAACGCGGCACCCACTTTGAACAGAGCTTTCTCATAGTCAAATGCTCATGCAATATAAAGCCAATACGTTCTTTTGATATCTTTACGATGTCAGCTAACTCACGCAACTTCACTTTTCGATCATTCAAAACGATTTTGTGGATGATTTTGATGTTTTCTGGTGTTACCGCCTCATTTGGATGTCCACCAGTCGAATAATATCGAACAAGCGTGCTTTGATACGGGTACTCGATTCTCCGTGCCGCGCGCTTTACCCCTCCTCAAGATGAATTCTTAAACAGTACTATGACCGGTAATGAAACTTGAGTTTGTCATGTCACACCAGAATCAATACAACCTCAATGAGTGTCAACATGAGAAATCATGTGTACTACGTTCTGGGTCAGACAGGATACTCTAACTGTTGAGTTCCTTTTCATAGGTGAAACCATCAATGCGGAACGATACTATGAAACAGTGAGAAATCTTCGACGTGCATTTCAAAATAAAGGACGTGGAAGGCCCTTCTGTAAAAATATTTTAAATAGAACCACTCTGGAATAGTTTGACCGAGTTTCATTCAGAATTTATATTGAAAGTTTAACTACTCAAAGAGATTTAGAAATCTCGAGAGCGACACTATCTGATTCCATAGAAAAACCGTTTCCTAATTTAATTCGTCATTGCTAATATAACAGACGTATCTCCAATACATTTAGCCAATGATGTTGGAAATGCACTGAGGTTTGATCGAAAGAGACCATAACCTAGATTTCCATGTCAGCAGATAAACCTTTTACAATTTCAATGAGCTTGCATCACCGGGCACAGTCAAGAATCATTAGTGTACGAGGGGAGGTTCAGAAGTTCGTGGAATGAAAGGGTTTTAAATAAAATAAAACAATAAATCTATTTTTCCTTTTCAATATAATCAGCCTTAAGCACAATACGTTTATTAGATCTATGAATTAATTTTTCTAAACCATCATAAAAATATGTTTTATCTCTCACCTCAAAATGGGCCAAAGTTGCCTCCTTTACCTCATTGTCGTCGGAAAACTTTCTTCCACGTCAAGTCTTTTTTTAAATTGGGGAACAAATAAAAATCACTAGGTGCCAGGTCTGGGCAGTAGGGTGGATAGACTATTGATTGAAAGCCATGGTTGTGCAGAGCAGTCATTGCAACTTTGCTCTTGTGAACCGGCGCATTGTCTTGCAAGAGCAACACACCCTTCGTCAATTTTCCTCGACGTTTTTCCTTGATGGCCTCCTTTAATTTTTCTAATATCGCTGCGTAATATTTTCCGGTTATGCTCCTACCTTTTTCTTTGTAATCAATCAATAATATCCCCTGACAATCCCAAAAAACAGTAACCATCAACTTTCCAGCCGCTTCTCACACTTTGAATTTCTTTGGCGGTGGTGTCCCCTTTTTATGCCATTGCATGGACTCCTGTTTAGACTCAGGCTCAAAGTGATGAACCCATGTTTTATCTCCAGTAACAATCCACTCCAAAATCTGTGCAGGTTTGTCTCCACACAGCTCCAAAACTTGTTTGGACGCACAGACGTACTGCTGTTTCTGCAGCGGTGTGAGCATTCTCGGTACCCATATTGCACTGACTTTTGTCATACCCAGGTGGTCATATAGGATACTCGAAATGGTGGTATCTGATACTCCAATTAATGCAGATAATTGTCTTTTCTTCAAACGGGCATTTTGCAGTAGAAATTTTTGCACTTTTTCGACGATGTCTGATGTGGTGGCCTCAACTGGGCGTCCTGAGCGGTGGTCGTCTTCAATCGACTCCCAACCATGTTTAAAAAGACGATGCCACTTATAAATCATTGATTTACTAGGGCACTGTTCCCCATAAACGGTTTCCATTTCATTCAATATGGTTTGAGCGTTCTTTCCTTGCTTTGTAAGGAACTTTAGCACAGCACGGTGTTCAATTTCCTCCATAGTTTCAGTTTTCTTCCGGATTGACTTGTTTTGCAGGCAACAATTCGCAAATGACTGACGCTATAGGGTTGCAACTTAACTTATATACCAATGATGAGTCGCCAATCAGAATGACACCTAGCGAGTGCTCCTATCCCCATTCCACGAACTTCTGGACCTCCCCTCGTAAATCCTATTCGCTAACCTGTTTGGTCTCGCTGTTTTTTCATAAAAATTTATTTAAACGAAATCGTTTCACAGAACACATCCCATAGATTTAAAAAATCTGAAAACAAAGCAATAAAATACGTTCCCTTTTATTGGCCAAGGCCTTAAATAAATGGCCTTTGAATCATTATGAAACGAGGTCGTTTTTTTATATGTTTATATATTGTAGATGCAGCCCAATTTCACTTGAAATAAAGACAGAAATAAGTAAAATTTCCAAGCCAAATTCCTCCATAATTAAATAATATCTGCTACGTTCTTCTCGCTTGTTAACGTCGATATTTCATAGATATTTATCATTTGTAAGATCCGTTTCATCCCCACCCTATGTGTTTTTCTAATTCTTATATTTTAGAGTGAAACGTCTAATTTCAACGCCCACAAATCATAGATACACGTGTGTATAACGTGTACAGGCAAGAGAGAAAAAAATCAGTGCACGTAACCAACTAAATTCAATATACAAAATATTTTGACTACTTAATCCTATTTAAGATAAACGTTGCGTAGCTGATAAAGATCCAGATAAATGCGGCAATGATATATTATTTTCGATCCAACGCATAACATACATATGTCCTGAAAACACATGCGATAGCGTCTAACGTTTTTTTTTTCAACGGTAGCTCTCTTCGCTGTTTCATTTTTAAATGGAATTTTGCTGCGTATATTCCATATGTTGTACATTTTCTTCGTAGCTTAAACAGTATCGATATCTCACTTGATTAATTAATAAATAATAAATACTTTTCAAATTATATACGTTGATTAGCGAAATAAAACTTGATGAAGCTGTTAGCTTACTTTGGAGAGGTATTAGAGGATGTTAGCTGTATACACTACCGTCCATAGAAATTCGGCCAACTAGCAAGATTTAAAATAATCAAAAAGTCAAGGGCAATTAATACATACATAATAACAACTATCAAAATCTAACGAAAAATTTTATTTTTTCCTATTCATTATTAACAAAATTCTTTTCATCAAAAAGTCCACCTTCTGCGTTGATTACAGTTCCAACGTTTTGAGGTTTCCGCGTGGGATGTTGTTCCATTCTTCTTGAATGATATTCCAAAGCTCTTTATTTGAAATAGGGGACCGACACTTCGAACTCAAGTTCATCCCACAGTAATTCAATAGGGTTGAGATCTGGAGTCTGCTTGATTTTACTCATTCAGATACAGTTCAGTTCGAATATTATTGCGATCAGCGGTACAGTAAGCGAACAATATTGTTCGAAATGCCTCGTGGTAAATCGATAGGATCCAGGATAATAACTTTGCATAGAGAATGTTTTGGCAGCAGGCAGGATAACGATCCGAAACACACAGTCAGGATATGCAACCGGACAGTTTCTCATGGTCCCGACCGGCTCTCATATAATTTCCATTGTATTAACTCTTTCTTGGACGGACATTCTCTTGAACGGACGCGGACACGAGAAAATGTTCTCTCAACCGTACACAAAATAAAATAAAAAGAAACGCTTTATCTTATTTTTATATCAAGAGTATTGCTATTGCATTTCTCAATCGCGCCGCGCGCCAATTTCGCTGGGACTTCCCCGAGTAAACCGGAGATTTGCCGACTTTAATCTTTCGGTACCAATGCAGCCTATGTCGTGCATTTCTGCCAGGCGTGAATTAGGGACTTCCTCAGGTTGGTCGGGGATTTACCGTTCTTATTCTTTGGGTGTACGCTTTCAATACTAGTCTGATGTCTACGCGGAAAAGACACAGTGGGCCACACATTCATTGTGGAAATTGCTCCAAATAGAAAAATGTTTACGCTTAAACAAAAAATTGAGATTGTTGAAGTTTACAATAAAGAGAAATTAAGTGTACGGAACTTATCCAAGCGTTCTAATATTGGAAAAACATATGCATATATAATTAAACATAAAGAAATCATTCTAAACAAATGCATGTCGAACAGCAATTGGAATGAAAAAAAAAGCTTTTTGATGGGTGATGGTACTAAAATTGACAAATTGTGTTATGTTTACAGCAGTTCGGCATAAGGGGATTCCTTTAACAGGTATGCATATGATTTTTTTAGATAAGGTTTTCTTGTATTAGAGCGTTGATTTTCTTTTCATATTAAATTCTAAAATAGATAAAAAAAGTGAGATTACCAATAGGTTTGTCGTGACAAAAACGCAAAAAACTTATTTTTTTTTTAGGTCCGCTAATACGATGTAAAGCAAGAGAAATAGCCGCTTCTATGGGACATTCTACATTCAGTGCTTCTTCTAGTTGGCTCAATAAATTTAGAATCCGCCAAAATATAAGTTTTAAAGTGACTTCGGGAGAAGGAGCTTCGGTTAATGCTGAAGATGTTTCATCGTTTTAATTAAGGGATATTCACCGAGAGACATCTATAATGCCGATGAAATAGACCTGTATTTTAGGGATCTACCTGACAAAACGCCCACATTAAAGAAGCAAAAATGTGTTGGGGGTAAGTATCCCAAAGAGAGGTTTACAATTTTGCATTGTGCAAATATGGCGGGTGAAAAAGAAAAACTTCTAGTCGTTGGTAGGACAGCTAAACCAAGAGCTTTTAAAAACATTAATATAAATAACCTGCCTGTAACTTGTAAATACAATAAGAACGCTTGGATGACAGGACAAATCATGACAGAGTGGTTGCAAGACCTAGATTGGAAAATGGCTAAAGAAAAAAGAAACATTTTATTATTTTTAGGCAATTCGGGATCTCATCCGAAAGATCTTCGCTTAAATAATATAAAAATATTATTTTTACCCCCTAATTGTACATCAGCTTGTCAACCACTTGACCAGGGGATTATAAAGAATTTTGAAACTTATTACCGAAATCTAATACTTAAACATCTGCTACTAAACATTGAAACTGCTGGTACAGCTTTTGAGTTAATAAAGAAAATTACGCCACTGGATGCAGTTTATTTGGTAAAAACCGCTTGGGACCGAGTAACCAAAGAGACAGTTCAAAATTGCTTCCGCAAAGCAGGATTTAATCACATAATATGCAAAGTGAAGACCAGTTAACTGAGGCTGATACATCTGACCTAGAAGATGATTTGCCTCTTAGTGTACTTTCAGATATCCTCAAAAATAAGAGTTTATTGAAATTGACGTATAATGAAAACCTTAATGATTTTTTGAACGTAGATGATTAGTATGTTGAAGATCCAAATTCAAAACAAGAAATTGCAAATCCAGTTGAAATACAAGAACTTTCGGAAGATGTCGATGAGGTTCCAGTGCCAACAGAAGCTATCCCAAATTATGGTAAAGCTATTACCCTGACCAAGCAGCTCAAAAGTTTTGTCGAAAATCACGGAGATACATTAGAAATACTATTTCAAGACGCCGTTTTAAAGAAAAAGAGAAAACAAACAACAATATATGAATTTTTGCGTCCTTAAAATGAGTATTCATTTCATTACGTCTATGTATCTATGTACATACATATATTATACTTTATATGTATATATCTAAAGGAAATAAACTTTTTTTCTTAAGTTTAAAGTTTCTTATTTATTTTAAAAACATTTATATACATATACGATTTAAATGTCCCAGTTTCTTTAATATATTCATTTTTCGTTAAAACACGATTTTTGTTGTATCTACTACATATTTTTTTTATGCGAACGCCCCTCCTGAACGGACATCTTCAGTTGGTCCCGTTGGTGTCCGTTCAAGGGAGATTTCACTGTAACTGATTATTTAGTATCTTGAATTATTAAATGATATGATAAAAGACCTCTGAAAAGAACATTTTTACCACAACTTGTTTATAGATAAAAAATGCAATGAAAAACTGAAGGAAACAACGAGTCGAAAATCTTAAGTAAATTTGACAACTGATAGAATATGCCTCACCCATTAGCCAATGGCAAGCCCCTATTTATAGACCTATCTATTCCAAGTCTGCATTCCTAACGTGAATAGAGATATAGAATATTTCTGGTATGATTATAGAACTCCACTCTTATTGTACCATTAAGTTACATCCTAAGATACATATATTCTTATATGTATCCAGGGAATTCATCATCAATATTTCATTATTAAATGTAATATTGAGAAATTCCTCCGAAAGAAGATACCAATACATTTTCGATCTTCCCATGAGTCAAAATATGTCACATTGTAATTATAATTCAATAACTGTTAGTTTATTCGAGCAGATCAATCTAGAATTCGATTAGGAATCAACGTAGATTACATAAAATAGGTAAGGCAGTTTCAATCATCCTTATTGAAAAAAAAAAAAATCACAAACAATTATCGTATCTCGCCGTTTATCTCGAAGGTTTTTTATCATTGTTTTCGTGGTCGATAAGTATTTTAGCGGATGCGATCCGTCAAAATCGAAAAACGGACGATATGTACGAACGTAGAGGCTTTTTTTATAATATTTAAGCCTATATAATATCGCTGTAGAGATTCTTATGGATTATTCTTGGATAAAATAGTGCACCGTACCGATTTTGAATACTTTCCATTCGCAGATGACATAGAGCGTTGTTATAATTTCACCACAAGTTTTCACAATCGATTTCTAACGGTTTCTCTCTTGTTATTTTAACGCGCATACAACGACAAATAATAGCTTACTTGTTTCGAGTCGCCTTCAGTACACGCGCATGCAGAAACTTTTAACTTTTTTTTTGTTTTGTGTTGCGTTGTTATTAAACGCATTTTCGCAAAACTTAATTTACCGTTTTACAAGTCGACTTAGCTTCTTTCGTTGCTACGAATTACGGTTTGTATTGAAAAATGGCGATCGTCATCCTCGCGTTACGTAGGGACGTCGAAGTTACAAATTTCTTCCATTAGCTTCTGGTACGAGGGGCGACCTGAAATGTTTCCGGAATCGACAAGAGAAACACGGTATTGGTGTGGTTTTTTATTTTTATTCTTCGATGTAGTCTCCTCGAAGTTCAATACACTTTTTCAAACGTTGCTTCGGTATCTTCAAGTTGACGGAAAAGTAGGACGCTTCGAAGTCCGCAAAATAGCCATCTCTAGCGGAGATTACCTCTTCACTTGAGGCAAATCTCTTTCCTCCCAGTGATTTTTTTCAGGTTTTGGGAATAGGAAAAGGTCGCTGGGGACTGGGTCCGGTGAATATGGAGGATGAGAGATTAATTCGTAGCGCAATGAATTTGGACACGACGACGCGGGATAAATGAGCTGGTGCATTGTCGTGGTGGAAAAGCACTTTTTTTCCGCTGCAAACGAGGCCGTTTCTCCTTCAATATTGCGTCGAATCGGGTCAATAAATTGCTGCTTGATCGCCCATACCTTCTGCAAATAGTCGATGTGGATCACACCCTGGGAATCCTAAAGCATAGTCGCCATGACCTTTCCGACCGATGGAACGGTCTTTGCTTTCTTCGGAGCCGATTCGCCCGGAGAAGTCCACTGCTTCGACTGTTACTTGGTCACTATAGAACACTTATTATAGGGTATTAATATAAATAAAAGTAAAAGAAAAGTTATGATCACTGGTGAAGAATGATACAGATTGAAGGAATAAGCATACAACTAAACGAGTCTAATTATCTAGGCGCACCGATAGAAAACACTGGTAAAAATGAGTCAGAAATTACTGAAAAGATTGAAAAAGCAACTAAATTATACTACGCGATGAATAAGAACTTCAATACGGAAAAAGAAATATCACGAAGCACCAAGATAAAAGTATACAAAGCAGACTACAGATCTGTTCTGACATACGGATGCGAATCATGGCTACTTAATACTAGGCAAAAAAGCAAAATTCAAACTGCAAAAATGAGATATCTTAGGAGAATGAGGGGTGTAACAATAAAGGATAGAATGAAAAACTCACAAATACGAGAGGAACTATGGATACCATCTATGTAGAGAACACTAGATCAGTAAAATTAATATATAGAGACGAGATATGTTCAGAATAAAAGAAAAAGGAAAATCGCGAAAAGTGTGGGACCAGACCATTAGACACAGCATCCAGAAGAGATGGAAAAATTAAGGAGAATTTTGGCCAGTAATGGAAAAAAAATTGTTTGTAGTTAAGGGTAAAAGTTAGTCGCCCGATACCCTTGTGGGTAAAAGGGTTTTCTGGGGTGATTGTGAATAGTGCAATATTTCAAAACAGCGAGTAACGTTATTCTCCGCACTGCACTGTAACCTGCCCCACTTTGCCGAGATTAAACATTTATGTAACTTTTATTTAATGGTTTTTCCACGAAATTTATTTTTGTCCATATTATATAACACAATCACGTGATTATTGAAAAATATCTATTACAGATCTCGGCGAGATTTTAACAATAAGTTTTTAAAACTTGGCTAGAGTTATGAATATAATAATAATAATCTTTATTACCCAACAGAAAATAATTCCATTTACAGGATAATGTGACAATAACATAAAACAGTATAATACAGCATAATGTAGTAATGATATAATATATACAGTGCAGCAATAAATTTAAATTACAAAAATGATACAACTGAATCATGAACATAAAAATAGCTCGGTGACACCAGAATGCAAGAACAAAGTAGGACGACAATGTAAATCCATGTAGACACTTCAACAAAAAGGATCATCGAGTAATTCATTGGCATTTCTCATCATATGCGTAATGGGTGTTTTAAGCAGAACATTAGTTTTGTATGACGGGACCTTAAAATTAGGGAAGGAGCTGGTATCGCACTGAGGTACCACAAAATTAATTTCGGAGAGAAGGGATGGAGCGTCAATAGCGTGATTAAGCAGTTTAAATAGAAATTGGCTGCTAAATTCCCTCCTTCGATCCGATAACGATACAAAGCCGTGTCTCCTCAGCAGACCAGCATAATCAACATCGCGTCCAGGATAAGTGCCATCAATTTTGAAGGACAGGTATTTCAAAAATCGTTTTTGCACTCGTTTAAGTAGTACTTGTAGATGGCGATAGTGAGGATACCAAATTATGGAGGCATACTCCAACCCAGTACGGACAAGCGAATAGTATAATGCTTTTAGCGAGGCAGGATTATTGAATGATCTGCAGGATCGTATGTGGTGGTCTGCAAACGACAAATTTGCATCAAACAGTACGCCCAGGTCCATCACAGACAAGTGCCTAGGAACAATAGCCTGACTCATAGCATAATGAAAATTGTAGAGTGTATGACATCTAGAGTAGCTTACAACAGCACACTTATCCAGATTCAACATGTGTACACCATCTAACAATAGTATCCAGACTGTTCTGGAGAAACACACAATCTGCCGGGGAGGTTATGGTATTGTAGATCTTAAGATCGTCCGCGTAAGCCAGTACATTGCAGTCCAGCCCCTGTAGGAGATCATCCAAATAAATATTAAACAAAAGGGGACTCAAATTGGATCCCTGGCACACACCAGAGGAAGCAGAAAATGTTAAGGATGTATATCCATTGTAGTGAACATAGCATGAACGATCAGTTAAATACGAGCCGATCAATTGTGTTACACTTGGCGGAAAACCAAAACTACTCAGCTTGGATACCATAATGGAATGATTGATAGTGTCAAATGCTTTACTAAAATCGGTGTATCTACTAGTTGACGTCGTTCCCTGGATGCGGCAATATGCTGTGCTAACTCAGCAAGGTTGGTTGTAGTAGACCTTCCTGGAATGAAGCCATGTTGTCGCGAAGATAAGTAAGGCTTGACACTAACGTAAATTCTGTGAGACAGAAGATATTCAAAAATGTTTGCAAAGTTGGATAAAATATTTATCGGTCTATAATTTTGGAAGTCTGAACGATTACCTTTCTTAAACACGGGTATAATTCTGCTAATCTTCCAAGCGTCAGGAAAGGTAGAAGAACTTACGGCCAAGTTAAATATTCTAGCTAGAGGTTCACATAGTACTACACAACAATCACGTGCAAAAAATGCGGGGAGGCCGTCATAACCAGCAGTAAAATTAGATTTTAACTTCTTAGATGCTTTTAAGATATCGTGTGCTGTAAAAGATCCAATCAAAGAACTACCACTAATGAGATCCCTATCAAGAGGCTGGGGCCCCAGTAATGCTTGTAAACCAGACACAAACACTCTAGAGAATTCATCTGCGAAGGTCTGAACAATGTTGCTGGGATCATCAACAGTGGATCCATTCAAAGTGAGACATCCAGGTATTCTTGATGCATTACGGCGCGTGTTTTTGTACTGCCAGATTAGCTTTGGATTTTGTGCTATATCTTCTGCAGCCGCCGTCTGATATTCCACGTATACAACTCTAGTTTTGTCTTTAACTAATTTCCTCAAACGCTTAAATTCAATGTGGTAAATCTCCCGTCCACTCTTGTTCCACCTACGAAGGTAATAATTTTTTATTTGAAGAAGCTTGATTATTTCGAAGTTATACCAAAGCGGGTATCTTCGAGAAGGGTGTTTGGACAACGGTACAGAACGACGAATGACAATGTCTAAGCACTTATAAAAAGCTGATACTGCTTCGTTAACGCAATTAAGATTCTCCAAAAAAGTCCAGTCAATTTCAGCTATATCACTGTACAAGGTCGGAAAGTTTGCCTTGCGAAAACTAAATTTCAAGTTTGTGTTTGATGGACAGATTCGCAACATAGCTTAAATGTAACATTGAGAGCGGGATGATGAACATCCTCAGCCACCAATGGATCCGAATCGTGTACTACATGGGCATCACAGCTTAAGTTAGTCAGGAACAAGTCCAATAGTTTTCCATTATGATTTACAACGTTATTATACTGTTGTAAGTGCAATAAGTTCATAAAAGACAACAGAGATTTACGATCAGAGCTATTGCTTATGACGAAATCAGGGCAGTTGAAGTCACCAGTTATAACCAAGTGTTTATCCATTAAATCAAGACCTAGAGTGTCTAAAAACAATTCAAAGTCATCGCATGACACATCGGGAGGTACATAAACATTAACAAAGTATACTAGAGCTTCGCCTATATAAATCTTACATATGACGGTATCAATTAATGAAACTACATTTACATGATTGTAAATTAGTAACAGGAATAGCATTCAAACTTGCACAAAAAGCAGCCAAAACACCGCCTCCAATTGAGCGACCCACAGGTTCAAAATCCCTATCCTTCCGGCAGACATTAAAAGACAAATCGAAAACTTCAGAGGAATATCAATACTCATTGTAGCGAAATTATTGCAATTTTTTTTATTATAGTACATACTTCGTCACCAAACGTTATTTTATTATAATAACACTTAATAAATCTACCAGGATTCATAACAATATAAACTACGAGCCAATTAATTATTTGATATCAGCGTTTAATAGTGACTAAGCCTCGTGGTATCTCCGCTTGTTTATCAGCGTTACCACATTGAGAACGTGAGTAACTTCAACAAGTACAATTCGACTTTTTTTATCGGAAGGTGTGAAACCAGTCACGTTCTTTGGAGAACGACAAAGCCTATAACTTCGTTCCTATCCGTATATATTCCGTATGTACACGCTGGTTAGATGTAGTTATGTATTAAATGCAAAGTCTTTGTTTACTTTATATGTACATACATACGTACACAAACTAGAAACCGCCTACCCAGCAGGTATAGTTGTTATTTAGCTGTATTAAGTCAGTTACCTTTAGATTTGTTTTCAACACCACAATGTACCCGTGTTTGAACGCACCATCCTTTCCAATGTGATCTACTTTAGCCTATCAACGTTTATAATAATTTTATATCTCGATGAAATACACAAGAACTAAAAGAACTTGTTGGAGTTCTAAAGGTCAATAGTTTGTGATGCTGTCACCACACTTCATCACTTCAGAACCTTCATATTCCATACACCCAATTAAATCTAATAAAATGGAAATCAAAAGTCAGACAAACTGTCTACTTTCAATTTCCATAAATTTTGCATACAAGAACTTCCCAAAGATTTCCAGTAAGGTCAAGATCCCAGGTACATCATATTTGTTTCTGAAATTTACCATCTTAAGAAATCACCATTTTCTTCCATTATACGCCCTCACATCTCAAACCATGCGAATTTTGACAAAATCTAATCTAATAATTTCTTGCTCCATCACAGAACATTATGAAGAAGCAGCGATTTCTTTCACGTTTACAAGGGTATATTATAATAAGTTTATCTAGGGTATCTATAGTTCTTTTTATTACCTTTTAGACAGACAACCATTGTCATTTCTGATACTAATTTGTTTCTCAAGGTCAACATCAAAAGTTCTTGATTGATGAGTACGTTATTTTTATAACAGTTTTATACAGCTCTTTGTATAAGTACAGAACAAAGGTTTATTTTATAACAAGTTTTTGACTTATTTTTGTGATATTTTGAGGATAAGTAAACACTTGGTAGCGTATATAAAGTTTATGGAGAAGAATTCAGAAATGTGATAAAATATCGGTTGGTAACAAATTCCTTTCGTCTCTCCATTACTTTACCGAGGACAACTATCACACTAACTTAATTCGATTCTATGAAATAATAAGGCAGCAGTACCGAATATTATTATTGAAGTTTTAACAAAAATGTTGATATTTTGAAAAACACAGTTTCAATTTATTTAATACTCCAACAAAAAGTAATGTAGAAAATGCTCCAATACACTTGAGAATGAAGTTGATCGAGCTTCAAGAAGACTCACACCTAAAATCTAAATTTGAAAACGTGGTGTTGTGAGATTTCTACAAAAAATACGAAGAAGACCATTCTCCGGAGCTTAGAAAATACGCAAGAAGATTGATTTGTGCTTTTGGAAGTACTTATAAATACGAACAATTCTTTTTAATGATGAAAGTTAATAAATCAAAACATCGTGCAAGGCTGACTGACGATAATTTGGAAAATTCTCTACGTCTTTGTGTTAATCTACACATCGATGGATTAGTTTCCCAAATTCAAGCTCAAGTGTCTCATTGATTTCGTTGTCGCTACTTAACTTTCGTAGTTTGTAATAATTCCAAATTATATTTAATTATAATGTTGTACCTATGTTTCTCATCTCATTTTCTTATTTTAATAAATTGCATTATAATAACATTGTCGTATTATTTCTTGCACCAATTTGTTTCTCATTGTGTAAGGTAATCAAGAGTTGTTTTTTTTTTTTCTGGGAGTATAGCTGACTACATTAACGTGACTCATAAAATAAATCAAAGTAGGAATGACCTCCCCTATTTACCATGAAATTTAAAAGTTACCACTTGCTTTCTTCTGCAATACTCGAGAGGACTCAGACATCGTCATTTTTCGCTTTAGGAGCAACTTCATCAAACAGTAAAATGATTACATGGCAAGACCATTGAAGTCGTTACTGAGATCCCATACAAATAGCTTATTTTGCTGCATTAGTAACTTTAACGCGCAGGAAATTTCACTATGATAAAAGGTTTAAAACTGGGAATGTGCTGTTCTATGAGACTAACATTTGGTACAGCATGATAATAATGTAACAATAATATGATTAGAAGGAGCACCAGCCTCAAGATATTTGTTCTCAACATTCGTCATGGAGTAAGAAAAACCACAGAAAATCCTGAACCTTGAGAAGCAATTCTGGGAAATTATATATCTATATCCCCCAGATATCTAAAATTTCGCCAAATTTGGGTATTCTATTTCAAAACCCAAACAGGTATATGAATAAAATCTGAAGAATTCGTCGTCTTTCTCTTGCCACCGTCACCTCCATCAATTTTCAAACAAATATTAGATGTTTCAAAACAAGCATGTCGCAGTCCATATCTTCTCTTCCATTCTTTCATATTTCCATAGATCTTCACATAAAAGCCAAATGAATTGATGACACTTTTTGCTTCGGCTTCCGCCAAAACTTTTCGAATGTCATCGTCGTAGGAAGAAGCGTTAAATGTAACAGCGGGACTGTTTAACAACGAAGCCCCCGCTTAACGGCACCCGCCGCCATATTGTCCGTACTATCGCGTAGATATCGCACATTACAAACACAGACGGGACATGTGCATATGCATCAAGTAGTCCACAAACATAGTGAACAACTAGAAACACGTGCGATGGTATGGAAAACAGAGGCTAGAGGTTCGAAAGTGTCGTTCGGTTTCGGCGCTCACGTTCGCAGTGTTTCGCGGAACATGGGATCGGTTTTTATCTGTTTGTTTTGTTCTAAATATCGCCGAACGGGCGGCATACTTATTGATCGGCCGCAAATCACTGCCGAAACGAAAACGTAAAAATCCATTCGGATTTTTCGAGTGTACAACAACGCCTAAGACAGTTTTGTATCAATAAAATAATTGTTCGTTGGGGTGGTGTTTTATATACCCTGCTTTTTTACTGTCAAACATTTTAAACATTACATGCCAAAATCGCAAGCTATTATAGCGTGGTCTGGTGAGATAATTTAAGTTGGCACTAAGAAAGAAAGTTATTCTTTAATTTGTTCTCTATACGTGTACAGCCCCGGTTCAATTTATTAAGGCCACTTGATAAAATAGAGATTCTGCTAAATACACTAGGGTGACAGAATAAAATAGACACCTACTAATTAAAAAAAAAATTCTATTCTCGTTTATATATACAAAATACTTTAAAATTAATAAATTAGACTAATATTTTGTCGATCATCGTGGCATAGAATCTATTAAATGATTACACCATTAATCATTTAATAGATTCTATGCCACGATCTGGAATATTTAACCACCCTTCTGTAACAGCTGCCACGAGTTCTTCCTTATTGCTGGGTTTTCGGGGTCGTTTCGCCATATTTGTCTGGATTATGTGCCAAACATTCTCTATCGGATTCATGTCCGGTGATTGGCCTGGCCATGGTAAAATCCGAATCCCCTGTTCCTCTTTCCATGTGGTTGTTGTTCTTGTTTTGTGGCAGAGTGCTCCATCCTCCATAACAGTGGCGTCTTCTTTAGATAAAATGGCAGTGTCGAATATCGGTAGTAGTCCTTCTGTTAATATTTGGATATATTTTGCCGCATTTATATTTCCGTCGCAGATTACTAATTGCGATATTGCGATCTTCCACCATACGATATCGCGCCCCACACCATGATGTTCACACCGCCGTATTTTACCGTCTGATGCAAAAATTTGTCGTCCAGTTGCTGTGGCGTACGACCCACGTACGACCACTATCACTGAATTGGCAGTATCTGCTTTCGTCTGAAAAAGTGACAGACCCCCAAAACTCTTCGGGCTTCGTTCGCATTTCGATTGGCCAAGCCATTCGGCGCCGTTTTTGAAACGCCGTAAGGCGAGGTTTTTTCTTTGCCACCCTTTTATACATCCCCACACTGTGGAGGTATCGCAGAACGGTGCGCTGACTTTTCTGTGAAGTTACCGCAAGCTCAGCTGTACTTTTTCGCGGTACTCAGTACAACGATGCGACCTCGAGTGAAGTCGCTAATATCACTCAAACCTTGTAAGCGAGGCATAGTTGTAACGATACTAAACTATGACGAATTCCTTCCGGTACATCTACCCCTACCCTAATGACAAGAGAAACAACAGAACTATGATATCGTCACAACTATACAACTATACAACTAACATTTTATCATGCCTCCTTTCGCTTTTATAGTCGCTCTTATTCTTTTTGGCACACTGTCGATGCAAACGTTAATGGTATGTCTAATTTTATCGTCATTTTGCCACACATCCTCAATGTTTCCTACTAATTGCATTTTCGTGGCATTTCTTCTCGAATACACGCGTGATTTTACAGCACTAAACACGTTTTCGATTGTCTTGAGGTCAGGAGAATTTTTCGGCCAAGGTAACACTGGCAGAGCCTGCGTTTCCAAAAAACTTTGGATGGATTTGGGCATGTGGCATGCTGCCTTATCATTCAGAGCTAAATCATTGATATATGGCATCAAGACATACTCCAATACACGCTTATATTGGTGTTGATTTATGATGCCTGGGCAAAAATGCAGTGGCCCAGGACCTTCGGCTCATACACAGAACCGTACCATAACCGACGGAGGGTGTTTCACCGTTTTTAGTGCACTAGCTTCACCAAGCCGTTCAGATGGACTTCGTCTAACATATTAAGCTCTTTCATGGCTTCTAGTTTTGACTCATCGCTGAATATCATCTTTAACGAAAAGACATTGTTGAAATTTTGCTTGATTTACATATATTTAAGTTATTTTGTCTTCGCCAATTTTCAATCGTGTAATTTTGATGACATTTTACCCATTCATAACGTGTTCACTTCATCATCTGGGTGAAGGTCCTGGCGTTTTCAAAGGGTGTCTGCATTTTATCCACTATTGCACTGCTATTTGAGACGTTACATTTTCTATTTCTTTGGCGGATAAACCTCGGTTTTCTGTTGCTAGTTGCAGGATATGTCGATTCTCTTAGTAGTGATCCTCTTTTGCTGTAAAACGCTCTTTCGATACTTGTAAACACTGTTTGTCGCTATACTTCTTCTTTCTTTGTAATTGTGCATTCAGGATACACTCCTTCGCCGAATAATGTCTCAATACGCAGTTTTTCTCATTCGGTATGTCCTTTGTTTTACCTATAATGAAAAAAAATATATGAAATAAAATAAATATAAACACGGAAAAAAACGTTGTTACATAAACAGATAAATATTCCTTCTACAATAGCAACCGATCCAAACAACATTCTACGAATTACTGTGTCTTTCATTCTTGTTTTTACCCATCTTCTATACAGTATATAACTATTCATGAGGAGGATAATAATATAAGCAAGAGGTCATTAAGCGGCACTTTCTCAATTTCTTAGAAAAATATTTAGGGAAGGTATTTGGATAGGTATTGTAAATCCTATTCAATCCTATTTGTAAATTATCGCGTTGGAAACATACAAAGATTAAATTTATAAAGTGGCCCTAATAAAATGGACAGTGACTGTAGAATTAAAAATGAAATAAATACGAAAAGTAGACTGTGCAAACTCTCGGTAATTTATCTAAAAAAATTAATATTTCGTTATGTATTCACAATGTTGCACCACGCTGGCGCAACGACAGGACACAGATTCCACAAGAGCTGACATATTTCGATAAAGATCGAATACCAAACATTTTAAACAGCTTGCTACGATTCACCTTAATTCGAAATGGTGGTCATGCATATTTACCATTTTATGCCACCCTATAGATATTGTACGAATCTGATGCTAGGGTTTCCGCCTTTTTTCATTATTTGTTAGGTGAATAAAACACTGCACCTAGTATATTAAATATACTGATATTTTCTGCTTAACTGAGTTACATACTGATTGGAGTTGCTGTTGAACTAATAGGGGTGCTCTTTAGCTGTTTATAATTGAGCAATTAAACCTACTTGATTATAGCGATTAAATGATTATTCTTAGAAATGGAAATCCAATGTGGACCGGAAATATAAGATAAAGAAAATAATTAGCGTAACAACCTGATATTGAGTAATTACATGATCGGGGTAATTACTAAGAGTACTAAGGGTAAGAATTTCGATTACGTAGCCTTTTCTATAGTTAAGTACACTAATTAATCACATAGAGATTTGGTTAGAAAATAATAAATTACATTTGACTAAATATAAGCATTACAGTATTATTAAATAATAATTCCCAAATGACGTCGCTGAATTCCTTCAAACAGCAAACGACGTCCTTCAAAGAATTGAAAAGCGCTATCATAATTCACTTCATTTCTAGGTATTCTAGGTATTTAAATGTGTTTTTCTAAAGGGTTTGGCTGGAGTTTGGGATAGATTTGGTTTCGATGTGAATTTAGAGTGTTATCTTTATTATACCGATTATTCCTCGAGACCATTTTCTCCAACATCGGGTGTTCCTCGAGGTTCAAATCTTGGACCGCTTCTCTTTAATTTGTATATAAACAATTTGCTATTCCTACTCACTTGTTATATTTTAGCACACGCAAATGATGTAAAAATATTTTACACAATTTATAGCATTTACAATTGTAAACATATACTTCTGCTGCTTAATACTTGAGAGTAAAGACAATATCTGCCTTTAAACATCAATAAATGCACCGTGGCTTTCTATAGTAACACTCACATTACTGTAGACTACAACTACCAAATTAATGATATCGCGATTCCATCAAAACTTTGGATCTTGGTGTTTTGTTTGATAACAAACTGTTATTCACTGAACATATTTCGTTAATGTGTTCGTCTGGTTCCAAAAATCTGGGTTTTGTTATGCGCATCTGTAAACATTTTTCTGATTCATGTCTATTCGAAGCTTGAATACGCCTCTATTGCTTGGTGTCCTTAGTATTTGTACCAAGATATTATGATCGATCGTGTTCAAAAGAGGTTTCCAAAGTACCCTTACTTTCAGACAACGTGTACCCTGAAAGAGGCACCGTATGTAATAGCTTACTTTCGAAGTATAATTTTCCGTGCGTTGCTGCAATAATGTTTTCTTCGTTATTACTACTATGAAATCCTATGGCTGGTCCTCTATACACTCTTGTGTCTTTTACTTGTCCAGCTAATTTGTTTGTTATATACGCTTCTTGTCCTCAGATTTCCATATCTTAACCTTCACGCTTCTATTTACACCCGAAATGGTCATGTTCTACCACGTACTCCGTTTATTAAAAATTATAAAACTAGAAGGGATAAAAAATAAATTAATTACTTAACCAGCTCTGTATTCTATTGCGCTTTGTTGGTCGTGGACCTCTCTATCTAATTCTCATCTTATTGTTTCTCTGTGGAATTAAGTTCTGGTGATTGCAGTGGCCAGACTATATTTTTGAAGATGTTTTCTTCTTCCTTCTGTTGTAAAAACTTTTCGCACAGCTTTGGAGGATATGACTAATAAACTGATCTCCGACCAATCACTGTTTTCTAAATATTTCTTCAATCCTTACCAAATTTATTGCTTCATTTATAGAAAAACATCCCCACACCACCGTCGAACTTTCTCTGAATTTCGCAGATGACATAACACGTTGAAGTAATACTTTTTCCTCTAGATGTCCTTTGAACAAAAATTCCCCGTTCATTTCTAAAAACTTTGAATGTGGATTTGCAGCTCCGAATAACATTTGGCCAATCTTTTGCCGTTGGTTCTTGACAATGATAGTTGTCGTGTGAGATCAATTTTTCCTTCTGTTTTACGAGATCTTTCAACTGCGTTGCTGGAGTTTTTCTTCAAAACCTTCACCACCAACGATTCACCAGCTCTTCTAGCTCAAACAAACTTTACTTTCTTCAATATATTTCAAATATCCAAAGCCACCAATATCTTGTACCTGTTAGTCATACAATGAATAGTCTTCCTTTTCTTTCTTTGTCCTTGTGCCCATAGTATAGCATAGTAGTATATTTTTTCAGCGTACTTTTTATTTTGTTTCTTTTTTAAGTGTTTTGTATTTTTGTATTTTGAACAACAATTTTGTTTGCTATTACATTATTATTTTACGTGTTTATTAACTTTAATTCAATCATGTCCTAAACATTTAACCCCCCTTTATTGCGCCAATAACACCAAATTATCTTTATATGGCGTATTTTTGTCCCAAGTAGTGATAGAGATAGTGAAATTTGTTTATCATATATAGAAACAATATCCAAATTTGATATGCTTAACAAAACAGTGAAATATTTTTAATAAATGTAGTGTCCTATACTTTTGTCGCAGACTGTAGTTTATAAAGTATCTTATCAAAACGCCAGCAGGTATTTCTTGTAAAAATGAAATCCTTTTAGCAGCCATAATCGTCCAGTTTAACGTGGAAATGTTCGGTGTGTAAGATGTAAGGTTAAGTCCTTACACATTCCCATCGTAGCACATACCATACACCCAACTCTCTCTTCTCTGCCTGTCTTTGCGTGCATTCGTGTATCTGTGTGTGTGTGTGTGTCTCCTTGTGTACGTCTGTGCGGTTAATGTTTTTATGAATGTGTGCGTGCTTCGCTTTGTAAATCTGTCATCTATAATCTACAAGTACCTACGGACGAGTCTCCATCTTTTTCTTCTATTTCGTACGTCTCTCTTTCTTTTTCTCTCGATTTAAATAAACGCAGGCGGAATTTGCACAGTTGCATTCGACTCCCGATCTCGACCTATGCGGAATTTCGCGATCTCATACGCGGGATGGTAACCAATTAGCGGATTGCTTTGATACGTTTCGATACCAAGAATGAATAGGCTTGCTAAATAGATAAAACTAAAAATAAGCGCGTAATGCTAGGAATAAGTACATTATAGCCTTCCTGAGAAGACCACGACCATATTACGAATACGTCTATTGGTTCTTATTAATGCGGGGGTTCAGGAAAATGTGGAGTCATGGATTACTTCGTGGAAATTTGAAGTCATGATTTTGTAGGTAATTGTATACACAAATATCAGTTTATGTCAAAAGATGTTTTCGTTTCGAAATAATTGTTACATCGCTTAAAAACGACTGATGCCCCAAAAATCTCGCTCGATAAACTGGGGTGCTGTTTGGGTCCTGTCATACGCTTTAGAAAGATGTATAGTTTGTAACTTGTTTGCAAGGAATCCGCAATATTAATTATACACTAGGGTGACAGAATAAAATAGACACCTACTAATTAAAAAAAAGATTCTATTCTCGTTATATATACAAAATATTTCAAAATTTTTAAATTAGACTAATATTTTGTCGATTCACCTTTACTTGCGTGAAGTTCTGCGAGTCGTCGTGGCATAGAATCTATTAAATGGTTAATGGTGTCTTCTGGAATATTTAACACCTCTTCTGTAACAGCTACCACGAGTTCTTCCTTATTGCTGGGTTTTCGGGGTCGTTTCGCCATATTTGTCTGGATTATGTGCTAAACATTCTCTATCGGATTCTTGTCTGGTAATTGGCCTGGCCATGGTAAAATCTGAATCCCCTGTTTCTCTTTCCATGTGGTTGTTGTTCTTGCTTTGTGGCAGGGTGCTCCATCCTCCATAAAAGTGGCGTCTTCTTTAGATAAAATAGAGTTGTCGAATATCGGTAGCAGTCCTTCTGTTAATATTTGGATATATTTTGCCGCATTTATATTTCCATCACAGATTACTAATTGCGATCTTCCACCATACCATATCGCGCCCCACACCATGATGTTCACACCGCCGTATTTCACCGTCTGATGCAAAAATGTGTCGTCCAATTGCTGTGACGAACGTCTCCATATCCACGTGCGACCACTATCAGTGAATTGGCAGTATCTGCTTTCGTCTGAAAAAATGACAGACCGCCAAAGCTCTTCGGGCTTCGTTCGCATTTCGATTGCCCAAGCCATTCGGCGCCGTTTTTGAAACGCCGTAAGGAGAGGTTTTTTCTTTGCCACCCTTTTATACATCCCCACACCGTGGAGGTATCGCAGAACGGTGCGCTAACTTTTCTGTGAAGTTGCCGCAAGCTGAGCTGTACTTTTTCGCGGTTCTCTTAACACTCCGCGCATAAGCACCCTTTTACGTCTTTCAGAAGGTCCGGAACGACCTGTTCTCGGCTCCGCTGTTGTTTTTTCATTGCGTTTAAATTGTGTAATCACACGGTTAACTGTGGGGACAACGGAATATTTAAAAATTTACTTATTTCACGTTGCGAAGCGCCGCGTTCACTCTGACCAATAATGCGACACCCCGGGTGAAGTCGCTAATATCACTCGAACCTTGTAAGCGAGGCATAGTTGTAACGATACTAAATTATGACAAGAGTAAGTTCTTAATTCGTTCTTAGAATTTAGCTTACACATTTACATATTTATACCGCTTTACCTGGTGTCTATTTTATTCTGTCACCCTAGTGTAGTTGTGACGATGTCTATAAACAGTTTTCGCTATTTTAGCAAGAGACCATAATAAATTGGACAGGGACTGTAGTCTTCGAAGTAAACGTCGTTATTCGTGCATGTAGAAAAAGTCGCATCTATAAGCACGGTTGCGATGTGTCTGTATTGTGTTTTAATCGAAATGACCTCATTTCTTTTATTTCATCTTCCTTTCCTTCGTCCAGCGCTCCTCATGCTCCCTTCGCTTTTCCGGATTTAATTGAATATTAATCGGTGGAAAAGTAGGTTGCCTAGTGGACGAGTTTGCGTCACAAAGCCTATCGTGAAGGACGAAACTTGAATAGCTTACGAAGAAGGTTACGATATGTATTTCAAGGATAATTAGGAGAAACATTAAACTCGATATGAGATCACCAATCAATACTTCTAAAAACTCCCTGATTAGAAATCATGCTATCATCCCTTCCTTCATAGTCATTCATTTATTTGCTTGTACCTTGAAACGGGGTTTTTCCCAAACTCTCTATACTAGAAACAATTTGCAGTAATACAAAGGGTAAACAATTCCTAATGGTTCTAATCCCAGAAGTGCGATAAAGAGAACCAGTAAATATTCAAATTACAAGTGGAATTTTGTATGACTAGTTGTTTTCGTAATACTTTCAATTGTCTAGGTGCCTGTTTAAACAATGCCAGGTAAAGAAAATGTAGAAGGTTCCGGTAATTACTGGAATTCAACATAAAACGAAATTAGAAACCACTACCTTCGATATTCAATGATATATAATCATTTATATTTGAGAAAAGTTTAAATTTCTAAACATTGAAGACCTTTAACGTTGAAATCGTGCTCTCATTATTGTCTATATCAAAACTACTGTCCCTGTGATACCACAGACAGTTTGAGTTCTGTCGGTTATTGCTGGTATAAATCTTATTTAAAGAACATATAAAAGCTTATTCACTTTACATACTCTGTCGGTCAAAATTACATATATCTGCCTTGAATCTTCCTGAAGTATCCTTCTAGGCATGCTGATTTTCAACAACTATATTCATTTTCTCTTTACCCAAATTAGGAGAACCTGTCTTCGTTATCGTATCACCTTTTCCATTTATTTCGTTCTCCCACTTTTTTTCTTAGAATTTAAGGTAAAGCCATTACCCAATAGCTATTGTAACTTTTGAAACCAATGTATCAATTCAACATTAAATATTTTATGCGCGACTAGAGGAGTATTATAACTACAGCAGACTCTCTATTATGTGAATGATATCAGCCAAGGACTGTTCACATTACTCAAAAGTTTACATTAGCGAGCCTTATTTTATTTATAAAGAAATTGCATGAAAGAAAATATGCATATTTCTTATAAAATAAATTATGAATAATGAATAACATATGCAACATTGCCTGTCCTATTACTAGTGGCCTTATTTTGTGTCTACCACTTAGTGCACGCTAGAAAAGTTATGCGTTGTCTTTCCGCCTTTTTTATGTGTTTTTGTGTGTGTGACGGGTTTCATCTGCATTGTATATTTGCTCCTCATTTAAATGTAGCTATTTTACGCCTATTTGTCGCAAAATTGTTTTCAAATAGGCGGAAAATGGTTCGAACAAGTGGAAGGCACGGCGATGGGTAATCCTTTATCTCCTTTTATTGCGAACCTTTTCATGAGCAAATTTGAAACGAACCTGAAAAAAGAAATCAAATATTTCCCGAGAATTTGACTTAGGTACGTAGATGATATTTTCGCTGTGTTTGATACCAACAAAGGAAATATACAAGATTTTCTAACAGAACTGAACTCAAAATTTACCAGGATCAAGTTTACTATTGAAGAAGAAGTGAACAATCGCCTTCCGTTTCTAGATACTCTAGTCATACGCAATAACAATAAATTAGAAATAGACATCTATAGAAGAGAAACTAATTCCAACAGATTCATCACGTTTGATTCGCACCATTGCGAACAACAAAAAATGTCCGCGATTAGTTTTCTGGTCAATAGACTCGTCAGATTTCCGCTAAACAAGAGCAGGTACGACAAAGAATTAAAGTATAACAAAGATGTAGCGAGGTACAATGGTTTCTCTTCTATGGATGTCGACCGTATTTTAAGGAAGGTCCAATACAAACAACACATCAGAAATTCCACGACCTTGACATCAACAAACACCGGTAATAAGAAATTTATAACACTTCCTTTTCATCCAACAGTAAAAGGGTTAAGTAAAATTTTCCGACGACTAAATATGAACGTGTCTTTTCTGTCAAAAAACAACTTAAAAAATCTCTTAGGGAATCCCAAAGATAAACCGGAGATGATAAAAAGGTCTGGAATATACCAAATCGCATGCAATGATTGTGAGAAAGTTTATATTGGACAAACAAAAAGGAGTATCGAAACGAGGTTCAAAGAACATATTAGACACTATCGTTTCGACATACCTGAACTATCAAGCGTAGCAGAGCATACGGTAAAATCCGGACATAAGATTGATTTAAAAAATCTGACACTACTTAAAAACGTGAACTCGTATAGAGAATTAGACGCGTACGAAACGGTATGTATGAAAAAGAACGGAAACTTATTGAACAGAGAACCACCCCCAATTGCACACTCGAGTTTGATGGATTTATTACCATAGGCCCTGTTAAAGATACGGTTCGCTTTCGGTCCATCCTTTCCCGTAAATAGGCATTAGACCACCTAGTAGATTGTAAATAGTCATATGTTTTAGAGCCTGCGTAGAAAATAATTTGCATGTGTGATACAGTTTTTACTTTCAGTCGGTAACACGGTTGACAATGGGAGCCCACGTGCTCTCGAAACGCTGCGTTCCGCATAATTAATTAATTTGTGTTTGTGGAGTTTACTGCTATACCTGTGAATCTATTAATAAAATGGAAAAATGAGTTTCTCGTATTTTTTTTTTAATTTATTTGCGTGTCCGAACTAATATGGACGGTAGTGTATGTTTAGTAGAGCTTTTTGGTGACAACTCGAATACCTCTAAAAACATACTACACAAGCATAGCGGAATTAAATAATTCTAGTATCCGTGAAAATCTATTTGGTTCCGTTAAATATCTTTGAAAACGTATATACAATTTCCCAGTTCTCAATCCATTTCCTCTTTGTCCAATTACGCACATCCTCTGCGGACGCGGTTTAGATTCGGTGAGCGAATTCGTTCGCTTGTTTTACTCGAGCCGCTACTCCGTATTCCCCTCGTAATACGCCGGCATAGCGTAAACTACTCCGGACATAGTATCGGTCCACAATAACACGCTGACGGTGGCGTGGATCGCGATACGGATCGCATAGCAGCGTCGAGGGGCATATAGCCGCTCGTGTGCGTATATTGTACCGTATATACACAAACGTTTGAACTGGATGGCATGGCAATGTGTCGCCCCGCGTCTGTCGATGGAAAGGCAAGCGGCATAAGCGGAGAACGTCGAGTTTTAGAGGTAGTAGTAGTAGTAGTAGTGAGAGAGAGTACATATGTATGTGTTATACCAGAGCTAAAAGACGATTCCACACGTTCACGTTGCGTGCAGTGCGCACGCGATGGATAGAGACGAATATATAAAACAAACGTACAGCGGTGATGGTCTAACGTGGGACAGCGTGCGATCGATATTAAAATCGTATTTGTTGCTTGCAATTTTAGTAGACAATTTTAAACTAAACAAGCGATCTTTTTCTAGAATTCGTGCTGAATTGTTATGATCCAGTGAGCTTTTTTTTTAATCCTATGTCCTTTATTTCTTACGGTGTCGGACAACTATCCTCTAATTCCATAGGTTCCTGTTTTGAGCCAGTTGTTTGGCTTCAAACCCTCCCAGACTTCCTTTTTCTAATGTTCCATACATTTGTCCTTTCTAGGTATTACGGGGTCTACCCATTCTATTTTTGCCCTTCGTTTTGACTTCGAAAATCTTCTTTGTTATTCGATTTTCTTCTATTCTGCGCCATGCCATCCCAGTTGTCTCTCCTCTATAATTATTTCTATTGGCTTGGTATTTAAACTACTAATTACTCCTTCTGTTCTTCCTAAGAATCTCATTTCCATGGCTGACTTTGCTTTTGATTCAATTCGTGGTTGTCCATGAGTCGCAGCCATATGTTAATGTTGGTCTGATCACTCCTTTAAGTACTTCTGTCTTTATTTGTTTTGGTATTTTGTTTTTATCTAGAAATGTATTTCTTAATGCATTACATATTTTTTCGGACTTCTCTATTCTCTCATTTATTTATCTTTCTATTCTCGCGTTGTCTTCAATGATTATTCTTAAGTAATTATATCTTTTAACTTGTTCCACAGTTATTCCTTCGATTCTGAATCTGCTATCAATGCCATGTCATCTGGAAGCGTTATATCCTGTACATATTAATTACATTCAAGTTTCCAGTTTCCTACTTTGATATCTTTTTTTGTTTTTATTTGGATTTTTTAGTAGCGTCATCTATTATTATATGGATTAGCGATGGAGTTACGCATCGCTGTTTTAATCTGATTTGTGTTTTGAATTCAGCTTATTCTGCTCTGGAAATTCTTATTATTTTTATTCAATGCCTTAATCATCTCTGTGATTTTTCTTTCTACCCATCTCCTGTCCAGGCTCTGCCATACATCTTCACTTCTTACCCTATTAAAAGCTTTTTGAAATCTATGATTCCTATTGGTTTTTCTCCTAGTTGTCTGATTATAAATATTAAATCTTAGGTGCTTCTGCCTTTCCATGTTGTGTATCCTCTAATGCTGCTTCCAGTATTTCTTGGGGTCTTTTTTCTAAGATTCTCGTCAACACTCTTTCTGGGTTAACTATCCCCATATTCCATTCCTTTGGTATTTCTTTTTTTTATTGATGTGGTTTAAGAGGTCAAGTAGTCGAGATGTCCTGTGAGCTTTTAACGAGCTTAAATCTAGTATGACTTGTGGACAGGATAATCTATCCAGCTTCCTACTTCACCTATTGACTTACTACACATATTTCATCAGCGGAATTCCACCGCCTCTAGAAAACATTTTCGAATAATTTGTGCCACAAGATGCCACAAGCGATGGACGTTTTCTACGTTTCCATACCTCCCTCTTAACTCAATTTTAGTTTCTTAGACTACAATTTACGCCTTCAATCTTCATAGTCGTAACAACACGTTTGGTGTCTAATGGGAAATTTGCTGCTAGTTTCATCAAAACTTCTTTAAATGCCCAATTCCAGGGTGCCTTTCAAAGCATGTCATCTCCCCCAAAGCATATCATATTTTCTGCTCTAAATAAAGTCAAGGTATCGAGACTAAAAACATCAATAAGGACTTTGAAAAGGGGAAGTGTTTATGCCATTTTGAAAAAAAATGTAAATCCAAAACATCACCATAGCTGTTTCTCCCAATAAACCAGTAGCCTCTTCCAACTCTTCCAATGAGTTAATTTTCTTCTTCTCAGCAAGGACCATAAATTCGAACATCTTGTTTACTGAGCTTCTGCGGTTATCATGGATTTACCACTGAAATAAATACTTTTGCTGTTTGACTTGTCTTTAATTACAGGAAATACGTCTTTGAAAAAACTTCATTTCTCGTAATATTATTTTTTTTATCTTCCGAAAGGATTTCATCGAATTTTCTGGTAAACTACCTTAATACCATTTTTGGTATGAACAACTTGAAGAAGAGATCTTTGACGATCATCAACATTTGAAGCAAATCGATTTATGGAATAATTAAATATTTCTCTGGACATGTTCTTCTTACCTAGTTCAATCAAAAGGTTGAATTTATTTGCTATACTAAAAACACTAAAAGAACCATAAAATATGGGCTGTCAATTTGACAGATTTTATTAAAACAAGAATAATGATGGTCAAACGATATTTTAGGTTAAATTCCTGTATCAGTATTTATTACTACACCAGGTATAATTCATTGCCTTATATTAATAATGTACAAGGAGTATTACGCATTTTAAACCTCTTACAATACGATAAAGAAATTAATCTTAGTATTTCATAATTAGCTAAAACTGGTACAAAAAAACCTTTTTGTTTCTAACTTATTTTAGATCATGAATTCTACTTTTATAGTTATCACAAACTGAAGTTTAAATTTTCATCGTATTTGGAGGAAACGCAATCTAATTTTTAAAATATAAAAATAGATTGTTTAATTATCGATTTCCGGTAGCCAACTTTTCTAATCTAATCAAGGTCTACCATATATGTGTATACGTACAAATAGGTGCAATATATAGGTTTTTGTTGTTGGTTGACGAAGTGAGAAATTAATTAAAAATTTCTTCTAACAATAAGTGAGGATGTCCGTTACGGAATTTGTAAACAATTTCTTTCATTCTCGATCATTTGGAAGATTTGATTGGAGATGTTTATAATATTAGTGTTTTGCATTCGTAAAATTTTCTGGGATTCTTTATTCTGTACTTTGATTTTTTTTTTGCATCTCTTTCTTAAAATTTGACTGGAGGAATATTTAGCATCAAGAAATTTTCTTTTATAATTGACAAACTGGTTAATTTGATTATTTGTATCCTCCTTAACGGAAAATTTCAGCCTCTTTATCAAGCAAATTCCAAAGAGAACAGAATCTTTCTTTTCTGAGAAATTCCGTTCATTTCGGTTGACACTTGAGATGAGTAAGGCGCAGAAAAAATAGACCCTTATCTACGCAACAGAAGTATTTTATACTATTCATGCATATTGTTGATCAAAATCGTATTCAGGGCAAGTACCATCCGAATTCTCTGGCGAGTCTATAGATTATTCCTGGTGCCCCATATGGTTCTGTCTCTTCTTGATTTTCATTAATGACTTTCGAAATTACTTTAAGATATTCTTTAGATGCTCGTTAACAAATATCGTAATTATATACTTCGATAACATAATCTTCAAATTTAATCAATATTCTTGATTTAACTGTAGATGTCGTGCTAAATTAGAATTCTCATATTGATAATATCTATAGTAATTTCTCAAACACAAGTTGTTCATTGCACCAGCTGAGAAGGTCTTGTAGTAGCTATGATCTTCTACTGTACTAACTTTTGTTCTAAAATGTGTTTGGTCACCTTTACAAATGCACTATTCATTTTGCAAACAAAGAGAACTGTCAGAATGGAATGCGATCAATAGTATACCGAACCCTGCGAAAGGTTATCTTGAAATTAATGGTTTTTAATAACAACAGTACATATTCCCGACATTCTATCTGTTAGTTTTGCCAAGATTTTCTGTTATCTTTGTTGCCACATATCCTGGAGTCATGTTCACATTTCTGGTGTTAGTTTCGTAGTTCAATAGAACAGATAACAGAAGTCGTTCCGTTCTCTACTAATTCTTTTAGACAATCATCGAACATATTTTTTTGATATGTTTGAGGTTATTATTTCTATCTATAGACCAGTGCATAATCCTAGTGAATAGGGTTGTCGTATTGGCTTCCATCAGGATAACTCTCGTCCCCACACAGCCAGAACTTCTTTAAACTAGTTCGAAGGGACCCCTGCCGATATTTTGCCATGGTTAGTCAGATCTTTCGATCTTCCGCTTGTGTGAGACGTTACAAAATGACCCTACAATTAGATATACCATTAACGTTTGCATGGATAGTATGCCAAAAAGAATAACAGCAATTATAAAAGCCAAAGGAGGCATTATAGTACATGGACTGAAAAGTCCCGGGCCTAACACATAGATGATGCTAGTTTTATTGCAGTCACCTTTCTCTCAGTTACTACTAACCTTCAAAAGACAGCTGTTAAAATTTCATGATATTCTATTCATTAGTTTGTGAGTTATTGTGCTAAGAGTCACGCTACTTTTGTTATTTTCAAAACAATGGATCAAAAATAATTTCGTGTTTTAATTTAACACTGCTTCTTAATGGGAAAAAATACCGTTCAATCGAAGCAATGGCTTGAAAAGTGTTATGGGGACTCCGCTCCATCAGAAACAACAATAAAACGTTGGTTTGCTGACTTCAAACGTGGTCGTAGAGACACCGATGATGCAAAACGCAGTGGACGTCCAAATGAGGCGGTAACACCAGAAAACATCAAAAAAAATCACAAAATCGTTTTGAATGATCGAAAAGTGAAGTTGCGTGAGTTAGCTGACATCGTAAAGATATCAAAAGAACGTATTGGCTTTATATTGCATGAGCACTTGACTATGAGAGAGCTCTGTTCAAAGTGGGTGCCGCGTTTCCTCACTGTTGACCAAAAACAAGAACGTGTCGATGATTCTGAGCAGTGTTTGGCCGTGTTTAAACGCAACAAACCGGAATTTTTGCGTCGATATGTGACAATGGATGAAACATGGATCCATCACTTCACTCCGGAATCAAAACAATCGTCATCTGAGTGGACAGCAACTGGTGAACCTCGTCCAAAGCGCCCGAAAGCACAACAATCGGCTGGAAAGGTTATGGCCTCGGTATTTTGGGATGTGCGTAGTATAATATTCATCGACTATCTTGAGAAAGGAAATACCATCAACAGTGAATATTATATAGCGTTATTGGAGCGTTTGAAGGCCGAAATTGCAAAGAAACGACCGCATATTGCAAAGAAAAAAATTTTGTTTCATCAAGACAACGCACCGTGTCACAAGTCAATCGAAACAATGGCAATGTATTCGCTAGATTTGGCTCCTAGCGACTACTGGCTGTTCGCAGACCTTAAAAAAATGCTCGCCGGTAAGAAATTTCGCACGAATGAAGAGGTTATCGCTGAAACTGAGGCCTATTTGGAGGCAAAAGATAAATCGTTCTACAACAGTGGTATTGAAATGTTAGAGCGGCGCTGGAATGATTGCGTTGCTCAGGATGGAGATTACGTTGATGAATAAAGCTAATTTTGAACCAAAAAGCCGTGTTTTCTTTGTTAGGCCCAGGACTTTTCAGCCCATGCGTTAAAATATTAGTTATATAGTTGTGACGATGTACATAAACAGTTCTGAATGAACTTATCCTTGTACAATACGTCTTTCATTATAAATTGGACAGGGACTACATTTGATCAAAAAATTTGCACTCCTTCTTGATGTTGCAGTTTCTATAATCATGCAATGTGCCTGTCATAGTGAATTTCTATGCGATAAGCGGGACTGACTGATTAGATCGTCGTACGATAAAAGTCGAAAACGCGTTGCATTATCCTTTTAAGATCGTACACCGTGGTACAGCGCAATCCACCCACAGTTTCAAAGTCGAGAGTGTAGCCGTGGTAGTAGAGCTGGCAACGCCGCCCGCCATATAACCGATATTGTGGCCGCACGGTATGGAGGAGAGATTCAGTTCGGGTCAACTTCTCCTCATCGCCCTCCCCACCACCTCGCAGCGCAGTCCACCGCTGCCTGCCTGCTTGCCTGTATGTTCGATGTGACTACGTGCGGTTGTTTCTCCCACGGATTCGAACGAGCCAGTCGCACGCCGGCCGCATTCGGGTTTAGTACGAGACGCGAACTCGTACCGATCGGTGGATCATAGTGTGCTTGTGCGCGTTCTGATAATATTTATCTCTAATGTAAAGGAGCGTTCTCGTTCTTCGAGACTATTCGCGGAATCAATTGGTACGTCTTCGTGAAGTATCTGTGCGCGAACTATATATATATATACGTGGATTTTCGATTTTTTTTACGTTTTTTTTTTTGGTTTCGATCGTGCACTCGACGGAAAAGACGAAAAATCGTTTTTTTTTTTTGGTTTTCTTTTTTGAAGATTGTGATCGGCTACTTGCGTAAATAAAAACTTCTATGTTTTCGTTCAAATGTTGGGATATACTTCCTACAGGTAAATATAGCAACACAAATATCCAGAGTTTTAGGGAATGCATTTAAAAGCGGATCTTTTAAGTGAGTGGAATGAAAAGTATTGAAGGAAAAACATGGAAAAACCGGAAGGATTTATTTGAAATTTTCGCGTTTAAATTTTGTGTTGTGGTGGTACCTCTTAAAATGGATTGAAGATAAATGTGTACCTATATATATATATCTTAAATTTTCAGTGTTTCTGAAAATTTTTGTGAAAGTGTGTGGAGTAAAATTTAGTGGAGGTGATACTCAAAAAAACAATTTAGGGATTTTATTTAAGAAAATACAAAGGATTCTATTCAAGGAAAAGTTTGAAGTTTACCCCATAAACGGATGTTTGAATATATTTCCAGTGGTTCTAAACAAGTTTTTTTCGTTTTGAACAAATGAACTCAAGAAGTGTTACTTTAATTCTTTTATTACGCTGGACTAAAGTAATGTAACTAAATTATGTTGCGGTAGTATTAATTCTTTAAATTTAAAAAGTAACTATTTGAAAGTTTTTTCCTTCAGATTTCTGTGTAATGCGTCTAATTTAAGTAATTTTATACTCCAATTTATTTAAATTAAATACCAAGGAAATTAAATTATCACTTTAAATACTCCCCATTCGAAAAAGATCCAAAATCCAAGCAACAAATTCCATTCAAGCGTTATACGCTAAGAACAACGCGACTGTTTTTTTTTTCCTTCTACGATTCACGCACACGCGTTCGCAAAACAAATAAAATAAAATAAAATAAATAGTGCAAAAAAGTGATTGTTGTCGCACGGCGAAGCTAACACAACATGATGGCCTGTTTCAGGGATTGGTCGCCTGGTGGCGCCACTGCCCAACAGCAACTATCTGTCGTGACAACCGTTTGGGGTGTCACCACGTCCAGTCAATCTGGACCCCACGGTGGATTCGTAGCCAACGGTGGTCCATCTCAGTTGGCGGCGGCAACCGTCGCGACACCTAGCGCCTATGCCGGCAATCTGAAACAACCGACTCATCATCAGGGCAATTATCAGACGGGCGGATATAGGCAAACGGGGCCAGGGTAAGTTCAAAAAAAAAAAATGTAGCACCGCCAATATATCCCAAGGAAATTACCTCCTGAATTGGGTAGATTTTGACCTATACCAATTCAGCTTTTTCGCAGAAGACACGTGTAAAATGTCTTAATTAAGAAATACCGCCAAGTTTATTTGGTAAACGTTTCGGGAGATAAGTTCACATCGTTTATTAGTATTAGATCTGATTAACGAATCACATGCCCCCGCTTTCGGTCGAATAAAATCCGCCAAATTGAAAGAAAACAGCTGGTTAACGTGATTTATGATCGGACGACGAATAAAAATGTATTTATGTAACGCGATTAACCAATTCATGTGTTTGATAAAATTTACAGTTGTTCAACACGAAATTTAGTAAACAAGTACGCTGTAGCGTTGTACGAAATTATGTTTTGTAAACGTTTCAAGGTGTTAATTGCTAAAATTTTTCTTGAGAAAATAATATAAATATTTGTTTAGTATAAAAATTTGACGTGAAAGTGATATCTGATAACAGATTTAACTTAAATAAATATTAGATTTTGGTATCTTTTGCGTTGCGATAAAATATCCCTTTAATTTCAAATTTCTTCTCAAAAGAAATATTTCTCGAAAATATGCTTCTAGAATTTATTGACTCTTTTACTAGGTCGCTACAAATTTTACTCAGAAAAAGAAAATGAAAAGAATGATAATGGAAGAAATTTTAAAACCCAACATTTTTTCTAGGCATACCGTAAATACATCACGTATAAATTTGACAGATATTTACAGCATCTAATAAAATCGTTCAAAAAAATTTTTGCTCCTCAATAAGGGAGGTGAAGACAAAATTTTATTGCTACGTTTTGTTACGCTACCAAACATTTCTATTTACACACAGTTGCTGTTTCAACACAACCATTTACCCGGCCGTAAATATTTGTACTTTTCCCAGAATTATATGTACCCTTTCGAAAAATATTTTCTACCGCAGGTACGGTTAACCCCCAAAAAATACGCTCGCAAATTAACAATGCTTCTTCACTGAATGTACTTCCTCGTGTTGCCATATCATGGCTTCGACTGCTGTGTGGGAAAAAAAATCTAAAGAAAGAACGGAAGGCGACATGACCCTATTCTACATTCTACGCCGAGGCTCGTACGTAATTCACGGTTTAACATCGTACAGGCTAGAAAGAGATAGCCGAGAGTTTGTTGGCGGGGTTCAGTTCGATAAAGGGAAAAGCGAAGTGGTTGAATTTCGTAGGGACCGCCGTCGATATAACGGGGAAAAGCAGTTAGGCTCGTTACAGATGGCGGGGAGGGTAGAGACTAAAAGCGTGGCGTTGTTTAGTTTAATCAGCGATTGTCAAAATGTTCCACGATTAGCGGGACTATACGATATCTGATTATATAGGTTTGAATTGTACATCCGTTGGGAATAGATAGGGAATCTAGTTAGACTCGTTTGAATTTTTTTTTATCTAAAATAGGGTCATTTAACTTTTATCTCTTCTAAAGAAAGAAAATACCTAACGTGTCTAGCCTTACATGCTCGCGCTATGTAAATCTGTATGCAAACACGTAAGGATCTTCGTCGATCACATACACAAAGAGGAAATTCTTCCAGACGTGAATCATCCTTTTTTTAAAATTCACTTACAATAATCATCTGTAAGGTCACTCTCGTCGTCTCTGCGATATCGATCTTCCTTATTGTTTTATGTTTCAATAAAAATTCATCACCGCATATTCTTTGTTATCGAAAAAAATGAAATGAATTAAGCGAGCAAATTTGATAATTCAGCTTTGAAAGATAAAGGAATAACAATTATTATTAGAGTTTGATGAATCTTCATTGTTTACGTTCTAAAATTACTTTTTACAAATCTTCATTTATAAGAACTTACATGGAATTTGTAAATTGTAATACATGCTTAATTACATTCTGTTTCATTTGAATTAAAAGGGAAAATGTAATACAAAGCAATCTCACAATGTAAACTCTAAAAGATTTTATTCTATCAGATGAAACCTTTCAAAACCTTTCAACTCTTTTTTTTGAATCTATTTAAATTTTAAAAAACATAAATAATATAAAGCTTATACGAAATTAGCACAAGAATTAATTGTATATCTACTATCGATATCATAAGTTAAAAGACTTGTAAATATGAAAGAATTTTATTTTTGGAAGTTGAAAAATACAGGATTGGATTTTTTTCTATACTTAAGCTAGAATCAAATAACGCGGATGGAAGCGCATATCAAAATTAACCCTAAAGCTTTCTGGTCATTTGTTGGTAATCGGAGGACAACTTGAAGGATTCCTGGGCACATGTTCCACAACGACGAACAACTAACTCAACCTTAACATATATACTAACTACTGTTACTATAGGTGAGGTGCTGAAGAGTGTTGTAAGGCTTAAGAATGATGCGATATCTGGTGATGATAACATGCCTATTTTTCAAACTCGTAGATATGCCTTTGGCTTTTCACATCCACCGTGTATACTATATAATTTAATTATTTTGGAAGGAAAATTTAACAGAATAGTGCCAGTGTTTAAGGAATGTGATCGGGCTAATCTTATGAATAACAGACTTATGAAATATTTTAGGAAACTTTACACAAAAATATTTTGAACATACATATATATCCATATCTCAAATTGTATTAATCGCAGTTTACCTTGTATTAAACTGTCTTTCATTCATGCGTTCACTTCTTACCTCTTTGGCAGAAGTGGTTCCCTCTTCCATAGTGGGTATTCTTCCGCTTACTTCGGAACATCATTAGAGTTCTCGCAAGGTTTCATTACTATTTACTATTTCTTCTTAACGATTTGCTTGATAAATTGCAATGCGAGTTCTTAGCATATACGGATGAACTACACTGGTAAATCTACATTTATTGCAAGAACATAAGAAGTGAAGGATTTGGGAGTACTTTTTGACACAAAACTTCTCTGATCATATATCTACTATATGTATTTCTGCATCTAAATCAGGGGTTTCCTAATAAGAACTTGTCGTCCTTTTCTTTGCATGACGGCGATCAGGACTAGTACTGTGCCCTTGACAAGTCCAGATTGAAGTATGCTAACTTATTTGGTATCAGGTAATTTCTAGAGAACACGTCTAAAAGAGATTCCTCAAATATCTTAGCTATAGGGATAACGGTACTTACCTCGATCCTGGTTTAAATTATATGACATTGTTACAGCAACATAATCTTAATTCATTAGAAGATTCGTCACAATAAAAATAGTGTCGTAATTTTTTATTTAACCTGTTAAACGAAATAGATTCGTTAATTTATGTGGATTTGCAAGTAGCACCACGTTACACACGTTTGATTATAAACAATTGTTTTAAGATTGTATTTACTTGTACAAAATTTATTGCATGACGTAAAAATGTTTGTTAATTCCATATTGTATTGCATATAAGAGAAGTAAATTGTAACCCACAATTTACTTTGAAAGAGTAGGGATATGTATATTTTTTAATAAGAGCTATACCGGGTTTATACAGTGACACCACAATTATTGTAGATATAGATGGAAAATTAACTAAGGAAATACCAACAAACAAAGGAGTTAGAGCTGCTGTGTGTCGCCAAAATTATTTAACATATACATATATATATATATTGATGCTATTATAAAGGAATGGAAAAAGAAATGCCCCAACGGAATACGTTACCAAAGATTCACGTATAAAAACAATTAGTCCTACTCGTATTGATAATCTCTTATAGCTATGATGACCATTTATATTCAGTGTAGTAGGCTAGTTTTTTTTTTTTAACAGTGTTTTAAAGTCATTTAATAGCTTTGTGGGGACTCTTGGAACTTTACTCTGTTCTGTAGACACACTCACTTGCAACTTCTACGCGACACAATATAAACACTATTATATGTGTACGTATTTGCTCTGTCAGAGTAGATAAACTTAAGTTCTTTTGTAATTTTGTGACCTGCGAATTTTACGAACTGTGATTGTGTGAACTGCCATTTTCGGAAAGAAGTTTTTTAAATATGATGCCGCCATGATGAAGGAATATTATGTACTGTGTAAGTGTCTGGGTGCAACTTAATTAATCTGCAAATGATTATTTTCTATCATTCATTACAATTAGTGGACTACAGAGAAGTTTGAAATAGGCGTTTACATTCTGGAGGGGATGGTGTAGATGTACACAAATATTCAATAAATCAATTGTTTTTGAATGAAGACTTAATTTCTGATAAATACGAAAAATCAAAATGAAATTTGTAAACCATTTATTAAATATCATCTTAGGCTTTCATGGTCGTTCAAGATGCTGTACCTGGGAGAAATCGAGCTACAGTTTTTCGGGGGTTGGAAGCTTTTTGAAGAAGTTGTAATTATGTTAGATAATTTCTTCTTTATAAAGCAATAAAAAAATAATAAAAAAATCACATGGCCGATGTTATAAACCGGCTGAAATGAAGTTAAACTATTAGTAATTATTTAGAACTTATGATGAGAAAATCCCCTCACGTAAAACTTCTTTCATACCACCGTAAGGATGGGAAATGTCGAAGGTAGACAAAGAGAATCGATGCTTCCTCTATGCACGTTACCAGCTCTCCTAGTCTTCGAAATACATACAAAAAAAAATGTCTTCTCCCGCCGTCACATATACATACGTGCATTATACCCTCCCTCCGGTCATAGTTCGCTTTTTTTTCGGTTGGTCGCAACGCAGCCTACTCGATGTGTCAATGTGGGCTCCTCTCGTTCTCTACGACATAGTGTTTTGTTTGTCGCATCGACGGCAGTCTGCCGCAACTCCCCAATTCCCGGGTTTTTCGAGTCGTTCGTCTCCTCGTGCGAATATGGCGGTTCCCTTCCAACTAAACGCTGCCCTCCCTCTTCGACAATCGCCCGGTTTTTCGGTCCTTTCTCTCATTGTTTGTACTTGTATATGTGCTATACGTGTACACGGTACCAGTTGTCGTTGTTGGAAGGCAAAGAAACGCATTTGCACCCCAATATAAAAATCAACCGATTCATAACAATACAAATAAGGTAAAGGCACACATGTACATATACGATTTTGGCCGTTCATTGTATATCCTGCAATAGCGTAAGTAGTAAAGCCTTTGTTATTTAACGTATTTCTTACGTTATTATGCCCAGAATTTAATGTACGCTTTTGTAACTGTGGGAGCAAGAAAGTAACCATTTTTAATATCTAAGGTATTGGTCTAGTATTTATTCTTATAGTCGAAACTTTTCAATCTCTTATATTTTTCGTTCAAGTATTACATCTGTTTTAATTGTGTAGCTAAAATCAATATTCAACTTATTTTTTTTTCTTGAGTTGCAACAATACACTGAGTGTCCAGTTAAGTTGCTCTGGAGAAGTTGAAACCCTATACCGCTTATAATGTTGTATGTACGGAGCTATGTCTTGTTCTCTTGGAGCCGCGCGTTGTTCTCAGCTGAAATTGTGGTATTTGGTCAGAAGAAACCTCTGTTTCTATTAACGATAATTACAGAATTACTTGCGTGCCCTAATGTACAATGCAGTAATGAATATTGTAGATAATTACCGACGTCAGGGTCATAGTTAGAAAGCGTAGCAATAATACCCTAAATGAGAATGAGGATATAATTTGCTAGGGATTAATAAGATGTTAACTAAATAAGGACATTAACGGGATTTCTACTAAGTCTGAAAGATATTCCTATTTGATGAGATACTAATTATACGAAAATTTAATGACAACAATTTGATTACAATGATAATAGATCCATTGAAATGTACATAACACATGGGCTGAAGAGTCCCGGGCCTAACAAAGAAAACAGTTTTTTTGGTTCAAAATTAGCTTTATTCATCAACGTAATCTCCACCAAGAGCAACGCAATCATTCCAGCGCCGCTCTAACATTTCAATACCACTTTTGTAGGACGATTTATCTTTTGCCTCAAAATAGGCCTCAGTTTCAGCGATAACCTCTTCATTCGTGCGAAATTTCTTACCGGCGAGCATTTTTTTGAGGCCAGCGAACAGTCGGTAGTCGCTGGGAGCCAAATCTGGCGAATACGGTGGATGTGGGAGCAATTCGAAGTTCAATTCATGTAGTTTTGCCATTGTTTTGATTGAATTGTGACACGGTGCGTTGTCTTGATGAAACAAAATTTATTTCTTTCCCATATGCGGTCGTTTCTTTGCAATTTCGGCCTTCAAACGCTCCAATAACGCTATATAATATTCACTGTTGATGGTATTTCCTTTCTCAAGATAGTCGATGAATATTACACCACGCACATCCCAAAATACTGAGGCCATAACCTTTCCAGCCGATAGTTGTGCTTTCGGGCGCTTTGGACGAGGTTCACCAGTTGCTGTCCACTCAGATGACGATCGTTTTGATTCCGGAGTGAAGTGATGGAGCCATGTTTCATCCATTGTCACATATCGACACAAAAATTCCGGTTTGTTACGTTTAAACATGGCCAAACACTGCTCAGAATCATCAACACGTTCTTTTTTTTGGTCGACAGTGACCAAACGCGGCACCCACTTTGAACAGAGCTTTCTCATAGTCAAATGCTCATGCAATATAAAGCCAATACGTTCTTTTGATATCTTTACGATGTCAGCTAACTCACTCAACTTCACTTTTCGATCATTCAAAACGATTTTGTGGATTTTTTGATGTTTTCTGGTGTTACCGCCTCATTTGGACGTCCACTGCGTTCTGCATCATCGGTGTCTCTACGACCACGTTTGAAGTCAGCAAACCAACGTTTTATTGTTGTTTCTGATGGAGCGAAGTCCCCATAACACTTTTCAAGCCATTGCTTCGCTTGAACGGTATTTTTTCCCATCAAGAAGCAGTGTAAAATTAAAACACGAAATTGTTTTTGATCCATTGTTTTGAAAATAACAAAAGTAGCGTGACTCTTAGCACAATAACTTACAAACTAATGAATAGAATATCATGAAATTTTAACAGCTGTCTTTTGAAGGTTAGTACTAACTGAGAGAAAGGTGACTGCAATAAAACTAGCGTCATCTATGTGTTAGGCCCGGGACTTTTCAGCCCATGTGTTAATGCTACTAAATACAGCTACTCATGGTATCGGTGGGATGATTCTCTCCTCATATTGTCTCCCCTAAGAATGATCTCGCCAATTCCATAAGTAGCTGTATTCGGCAGCCTTATGTTAGGTATTCTTTTCTAGGCATTTTTTCGATGAACATTCTTAGGTAACCGCTTAATCCTCTACTTGCAACAACGTCTGCCAAACGCTACTTAGCGCTCGGTTTAATCTTTCTTTAATTGTGCAAAATACTAACTTACAAGCTTATATTGCTTTGGGCAATGAGAGATCATCATTGTGTTGTCCTGTAAAACCAAACTTTATCCAATACACTTCACTATTTTAAGACTCTGTGAAGAATTAGGGTCTGGTAATTCAGGCTACTTTTTTCGATTGGTACAACTATTAGATTTTTTGAAATCAAGTACATTCCTAGGACATCTTTCGATTAGGAATTCCTCATTAACCGTTATAACAACAAAACTTGTAAATTTATAGTTTTTACGTCAGTAAGAGTTCGCCGAAAAATTTTCCATTTCCTTGTGCCACCCTGTATTTAAAAGATCCACCTATTCCTTGACTAATAATTTACACGCTAATTTAACGGCATTTTAACGCCAAATTCGAATTGATTTAAATCCACATTCCCATTAAGGGGCTGCCGTCATTATACTGCATAAATTACACGAATTAAAGACGCGAAAATTCAAGCTACGTGAAGGCTCGTAACGTTACTAGAGTCGTACCGACTGCGAACAGTAGACGTTCAGTTACTAGTCTAAAGTCCGATAGGAATAAATGTTTTAACGGATTAATTTTATTATCACGCGAACTGTAATGGAGTTAAACAATGTTGATGACGCTGTAATCACCGTGTCGGGTATTTAAAATGCACCACGAACGTATAAATTTGATGCAATTATATCATAGTTATCATGACGCGTCGTAGAGGGCGTGCTAGCACGGTCAAGACGGGAAGAAAGTTCAAGCAATCGCAGCCGGCGTAGAAGCGGTAAATAACCCGTTAATTGACGCTGGTAATTAATTTTATAAGCACGGTTTGCGTTGATTTTAGTTTGAAGAAGATGTGGCGGAAAGAAGACATTTGTTATGATTAAGAAGCTTTCAAGATGTTATATTTATTACGAAATTAAACAGAAACTAGTTAAATAAGTAATTTTAAGGGCGTACTTTTGTACCGACAATGCTACAATTTTGTGCCTGGCTTTCACTTAGTTTGCCCCCCTTAGTTTTTCGTTTCTTTTGTGTTGGCACTATTGATTCGATATTCCCCGTTGCACTTTTAACCCCTTCTGTCGATTCCCCCTTTCTACTCTACGAGCTTATATAGTTTTTATGCATATTTCCTGGTCTTTTTCGTCCCTTCTATTAGGGAAAAGGGTAAGGTCTATTACGGCGTTGAAACCTTACAATGTCGTTTGGGTGATGTTTAGCTTTGAATTGGAATGAAAATTGTTTTAAATTGCTTTTGCTTTTAGCGTTTATTTAAGAGTTCTACTGTAGATTGGATGAGTGTTAAATCTTTAATATTTTTGTCAATAAATGCACAACAGTTCGCTTGGGGTATCTTCTTATTTCGGGAAAAAATTATGTAATATACCTTGAAAAATTGATATTTCATCATATAGACGATCTTTTGAGAAGAAATCTCAAATTGCATTGATTTGCGTCAGCCCCAGTGATATATTTACTAAAAATATTTACTTTTCACTTTCTCCTAAACATTGTAATTAAGAATAATGCCAATGGGTTCACGACCAATGATTTTAAAATAAGCGGCTGTTCTTCCTCACAAACACGAGGATGGCCTACACATCATTACTTTATAAGCCAGGTTTTGTTTTCCTTGTATGTCATGAGTTTTGTGTTTAAAGTCCTCAATTACCGACACAATCTAATACAAAAATAATTTCATCATTAATATTGATTTCAATATGCAGCCTTGTGTCTCGAAATGCTGCTTAAAAGATTATGGTATACTAAACTAGGGTGACAGAATAAAATAGACACAAGGCAAAGCGGTATAAATATATAAACAGCTAAATTCTAAGAACGAAGTAGGGTACGGGTAGATGTATCGGAAGGAATTCGTCATAGTTTAGTATCGTTACAACTATGCCTCGCTTACAAGGTTCGAGTGATATTAGCGACTTCACCCGGGGTCGCATCGTTGGCCAGAGTGAACGCGGCGCTTCGCAACGTGAAATAAGTAAATTTTTAAATATTCCCTTGTCCCCATAGTTAACCGTGTGATTACAATACAATTTAAACGCAAAGAAAAACAACCGTGGAGCCGAGACCAGGTCGTGCCGGACCTTCTGAAAGAAGTAAAACGGTGCTTGTTCGCGAAGTGTTAAGAGAACTGCGAAAAAGTACAGCTGAGCTTGCGGCAACTTCACAGAAAAGTCAGCGCACCGTTCTGCGATACCTCCACAGTGTGGGGATGTATAAAAGGGTGGCAAAGAAAAAACCTCTCCTTACGGCGTTTCAAAAACGGCGCCGAATGGCTTGGGCAATCGAAATGAGAACGAAGCCCGAAGAGTTTTGGCGTTCTGTCATTTTTTCAGACGAAAGCAGATACTGCTAATTCAGTGATAGTGGTCGTACGTGGGTATGGAGACGTTCGTCACAGCAACTGGACGACAAATTTTTGCATCAGATGGTGAAATACGGCGGTGTGAATATTATGGTGTGGGGCGCGATATGGTATGGTGGAAGATCGCAATTAGTAATCTGCGACGGAAATATAAATGCGGCAAAATATATCCAAATATTAACAGAAGGACTACTGCCGATATTCGACAAGGCCACTTTATCTAAAGAAGACGCCACTTTTATGAAGGATGGAGCACCCTGCAACAAAGCAAGAACAACAACCGCATGGAAAGAGGAACGGGGGATTCGGATTTTACCATGACCAAGCCAATCAGCAGACATGAATCCGATAGAGAATGTTTGGCACATAATCCAGATAAATATGGCGAAACGACCCCGAAACCCCAGCAATAAGGAAGAACTCGTGGTAGCTGTTACAGAAGAGTGGTTAAATATTCCAGAAGACACCATTAATCATTTAATAGATTCTATGCCACGACGACTCGCAGAACTTCACGCAAGTAAAGGTGGATCGACAAAATATTAGTCTTAATTTAAAAATTTTAAAATATTTTGTATATATAAACGAGAATAGAAAATATGTCATCGTACTGCTTATGGAGCAAGTACCATTTGGATTCTGTGAAAATTTTTCGTGATAAAACAAAGGCATCGCTGATATATACATCCCAATTTCAAATTCGATAAAACTAAATCAATACAAACATACCATGAAAATTAGAAAACATCAAATGCGAAACCGAAGTAAATCTAAATCTCCTCACATCTACATATACCGATATTCCAACAGAAAGATTATTGGGCTAATGTTAACGCTAGTAATCTACATTTCAAGATCTTTCGATAGATGCCTAAATCTCGTATAAAAGCTTTGCCTTTGTGGTGGAATAAAAGTAAGTTTTCAATATCGTTGGTCTTCGAATCGTATCAAGGATTAAAAATAAAACAAGCTGATATCTCATTTCCTACAATCTATATGGAAAAGTACGTTCACAGATAATGTGTTCTTTTTTTATTTGACATGCTTTGTTATCTTCGACAAATAAAACAATATTTTTGGAGGAGGTATCAGCGCAACGGCCCGCTACCAATCTTTTATATAAATATGTACGTTTACGAGATAGTACATATATGAGAAGGTACTCGTACGCACCTGGACACTAATATGAATACTGAATTGTGATAAATAAAATGTTCTTTTTAATTGCGGTTCTTGTACACGAATTACGTAAAAAGAAAGCAACACGTTTTTTTAATGAGAAAGAGCATATAGACTACTGTACAAAAGAAAGGGGCACTTTAATAAATTTTATAGAAAGGAGATTTAAGAGAAAGTGTGTAACCGTAATATAAGTAACGATAAATATTTACAACTAATACAATATTTACATTAGTAAATAGTGTACTTCCGAACTTTTAATTCTTTAATATTTTGAATGGCCATCTTTATTTTTAATAGTCCCTGACGCTAGCCTGGAGACTAGCTATGCAGTGTGCTCATGTAATCGCACGGAATACGACACTACTAATCTTGTTGCAATATGTTCCACAACTCATTTAAATTCTTTGGTGCTCTTTCAATCTTTTTTACAGTCAAGATGATCCCAAACATGTTCGATAATATTCCGGGGCTGTAGCTGACTTAAATACAGGCGGGGACACAATTATTAGGCACCCCTAATTTTTTCAATTATTAACATAAACAATGAACAAATAAAACAAATATTATATAAGCAAATATTTATTACTAAAAAAACTAGAAATTCAATATTTGGTTAGCCCCCTGCGGGCTTTTATGACGGCTTCAATCTTTTTAGGTAAGCTGGCCACTAACATATGGCAGGTTGAAGTTGGAATGTCCTCCCATACTCGTTCAAGTCTTGCTTTTAATTCTTGTTTAGATTTGCATTTGTGTTCGTCGCATACTTTTCGCTTAATAATAGCCCACACATGCTCGATCGGATTTAGATCCGGGCTTTGGGGTCGGCCATTCCAAGATGTCGATGTTCGCTTCCCGGAACCACGCTAAACTTGCAGCCGCAGCGTGGCATTATCTTGTTGAAACAAAACTTCGTCAGTGTTCATTAAGAATAATTTTTCAATTGAGGGCAGTAAATCTTCTTCTAACATGCTGGTAGGTCCTCGAGTTCATTCTACCAGTGCACACGAACATCTCTCCAACCTCTATCGACGTCATACACCCCCATATCATGACAGTACCGACACTATGTTTGATGGTAGGCACCACACAATCGGCATGGTATTCTTCACCAGGCCTCCGACGCACTAGTACGGCACCAGGTGTAACAAAAATCTGTAATAAACCTATCCAGTTAATTCTTGCTAATCGTTTATTTTTATTTACGTCCGACAGCCACGGTTTCTTTCTAGCTTTTCTCGATGATAGACCGACTTCTCTAAGACGTCTACTTACTGCTTTAGGCGATAAATTAACGTCGAGTTGTCGATTTAACGCGCCAGCCAAATCTGTTGCCGTTTGACGTCGATTTTTGTTGAAAGTGTCGTTGTAACACCGGTCCTCCCTTTCTGTCGGTTTACGTTTTGGACCTCTTCCTGGTCTTGATTTAGTATCCCCTGTTTCTTGGTAACGCTTTAGAGTTGTTTGTACGGGGCACCGTGAACATTTTACTAATCATTACTTGGGATAATCCCTCGGCATGTAGTGCAATAATTTGTGCACGTTAAAACTCAGAAAGTTCTTTGGATTTGGGCATTTTCAGTTACATATACATAAACTAATCACGAATAAATATTTTTATTTGCCAATAATAAACGCACATATAATTTAAAATACAAATACTGATGTTCACCGGTCACTTTACCGAACTGTACTAAGTGTAAAATATAACTGGTTCCGTAAATACTGCAATAAATGGATTAACAACTGTATTTATCCCACCAACTTTTCTATTTATACTACGGATACTTCTAAGAAGCGGCAGGTAAAGACTTATTTGTCTGTTGATACCGCTATATTAAAACATCTAAAGGGTGCCTCATATTCATGTCCCTGGCTGTATTTTCAAACTTTCAGCGCATCCTTGATAACCTGTATCGTCCACAAACTTTTTATGGATGCATTTCAAAGTGGAAACTTTCTTTTCGCTGACGTAAAGATGATGTATTGTTTTTCTTCAAGCCACTTTTCTTTCTTTTTCGTGTCCGTATTTGACTTGTTGTCTCACTTCTACTACTATTAATACGACTTCAATACTACCACGATTTCGATATTCGATCAAAAATCTATACTTTGAAATTCATTAAAATTTCACAACTTTTATATATTGCAAAATGAAGTCCTTTTCCATCAAGAGGGGAATTGCCGAAGCAAAATTGGCCAAATTAAAGATCGAAGGATTTAGTCTCATCCCCAAGCTTAAGAAACACCTCGGCGGTATGAGATTTGCTCCGGAAGACGAGCTGATAGCTGCCGTGGACCACTATTTCGTGGTGTTCGAGGAAAATTAGTACTGTGAAGGCATAAAGAAACTTAAACAATTTTTATGTGGATAACCAGGCTTCAAAATAGTCCATTTTTTCGATAGCAACCCGGTAATTTTTGTGTGGCTTTTTTAAGTTTTTTTTTTTAAGAAACCAACTACTTTTCATTACCGCAAAAGTAATATAATTTTGAATTGGAAATATTCTCCATAACCAAACTAATATCTAGCTTTATGTTGACGATTTTTGCTATTAAAACAATCCTTACTTATCATCGAATACCGCAGAGATTTTCTGTTCAAAACCTAATGTCCACGCGTTGTATACACCTATCACTTATCAGTTTCCCCTTCGCGATTTTGGTTAGTAAAACAACCGCGGGGCGCTTTATCTAATTTATACGGCGCGCTGGGTTATCTACAGTGACGCAACCACGCCGCGATATCGCGGCGGACCGTCGCGATTCGCCTTCACCTGCGCGCATTTCCCCGCGTAATGCCGTCGAAATTCGAATTTCGTCTGCGCCGCTGATACTACGTGGGACGGCGCGCGCGTCCCGATATCAAATAAGAATTATATTTATACATAATCTATACGGGCCGGTTTGTGAAAATAAACGTTCGACCGACGAAATTTAGAACGTGATTCACTGGTATCGAAGCGTTCGAAACGTATGGGCGCGCGTGTGTGCGTGTGTAAAACAACGTTCTTCTAAAACTATCGCCTTCTAAAAATATTTCGGTTAGGTTTTTTGAAATATAAACAAAGTTCACCGCCGTCGTCGATCTTATTTCTATACGAACGAGCTTTTGGGTTTTTGCCTGTATTAGAACAGAAAGAAAAATTATTTCGGAACAGAAGATAGGAGGTATGCGATACCTGAATCTTTCCAGATTTACGCTAGTAGGAATTTCATCATCTCGGTGCCTGTCGATATTTTGTTTGTTATAAAATTTCAAATTTTTAGCTAACGATTTTTTTAATAAGGGATCAACGAATAAAAGACATCTAATGATTGCAATAATAAATAAAGTAGTCCAGTTATTCCAGTTGTTACCCTTTCTTCAAAGCAATAGTAGTAATCTTGGAAAGGTCATTTACAAAATTAAACATTAATAATATCTTACATAATATACACAGTATACTTATTTTAAAACATAACATAACAGCCGCAAACGTGTTAAAATTATATTAAAACAATTGTGTAACCTGCTTAACGTAGCAGCGAATATATGAGTTTGTACTGACAATACGTATTTCCGAGTTTGTAGGCTGTGGTCTTCCCGTACAGTTAACTGCCAACTTCGTCCTGAAGATGACGAACCCAGTGTTTGACGATACGTTGTCACACACCTAAACTTCATCGTGAAGATGCCAGCCTCAATGTTTGGCGAAATGCCCACATACACTTACTCTATACCACAACCTACAAGCCCACAAATATGTACTGCCAGTACGTATTGTGTTAGTATCATGGAAAATCAGCCATTTCTAGAAATTAATAATACTATATAAGGTTATTTCTTACAACAATTATCAAATATCTAGGCACCTTACTGGATTTGAAACTAAATTTTAGAGGCTACACAAATGAAGCGATGAATACGACAACGTCCAAGATCTTTTAGAAGCCATCTTCAGACTAGGGTGAGGATTCACAAAATAATTTGTCGTTCCATCCTAGACTGTGAGGCTTCCCTAAATATTGGAGAACGTTGGGACATTATAAACAATATCTTTGAGTTCACAGGTATAGCAGTAAATTCCACTCACACAAATTAATTAATTATGCGGAACGCAGCGTTTCGAGAGCACGTGGGCTCTCATTGTCAACCGTGTTACCGACTGAGTCGGAGTGGAGTTTACTGCTATACCTGTGAATTGTACATCCACACAGTCCTTGCAATCGTCATTTAATCTTTGAGACTGTTCCCTCCAACCCATTATACCTAGAATACATAAACTATTTACTTCCTTTGCCACCAACAATTACAACCTAGAAACATTAAATCCACACATTCTTAATTGCAAAACTGTCCTCCTACACCCAACCATCCTATCTGCTCCATTTCATAAATTTTTCCTTTGGAGTTTGCGTTTGTTTACAAATATACGGGGACTAGTTTCAACCTTCAGTAGCTCATGAAAACAAGACAAGTTCTGTACACAAACATGGTTACTGTTCTACGTAATCACAGTGAAGGTTGACGCATTTGTCATATCTAGGAACAAGAGAATGTTGCCGCTAATAAGTTCAGAGTCCATAACGTTGTTTTGAAATTCCTCTGAACTCTGGAAGCTCTGCCCTCCTAGCCACTTTTTCAGTTCACGAAAGAGATGGAAGTTACTTGACGCTAAGTCGCAGCTATACACTGGGTGTACTTACCATCGAAATTACTCAAGAAATCTTTGGGTTATAGCAGTAGTGTGAGGTCGGGAATTGTCATGATTGATAAAAACTTCAAAAGTCAGCATTCCTCTTCTTTTGTTTTAAATGGCTGAATGAATTTCAGCTGCACTATTCACAATCGAATTCGTCATGTTCGCGTGCCTTGAACTCGCCTGAAGATGGCGTAATGACGTTGCAAGTGGTAGATATTATAATGGCGGAGATGCGCAGTCACCTTCTCGGTCTTCCACCACTCGCGTCACTGTTTACAGGCACGAAGCGAGATCGAAAAAGAAGCGGCCCTCGTATATATAAATTGCTAATGTAATGCAAATAATACAGTACCACCAACACTGTAAATATATTTATTGCAAGCAGAAAGATCTTCATCAATAGGAAAGCAATAAGTATTGTTATTTTTTATTGTTCAAAACGCATTCGCACAATCCTCCAAACATAAATTTTCAATGAACTAGTTAAGTAGAATAAAGGTATAAAGATGTATCTTTTATACTCAAAATTTATTCAAGATCTCTTCCAGGACAGTATATCAACGTCAATGGTTATATATTTCCCAAAAAACCATCTCTTATAAGACATCAATAACAAATCAGCATGCTGTCCTATTATCCCAACTTCAATTTTGATACTAATTTCGCACGTATGCCAAAATGATTGAGTCGAATTGTTGTCATTTGTATTACACTTTTCATAAACGTATAACACAATTATATCCAATGATATAAATAGCCAAAAAAGCTACACAAATGGGATTAAATTCCTGTCAATATGACGATCCCTTTAATCCCGACGTCAATTGCAAACGAACGACGTATATACATACATGCACAAGCCAGATAAACGTTTATTTCGTGACCAAATAGAATGCCGTGGAATGATAAAAATTCAACAAACTTAGAATAGGTTAAAAATCGAAACGTACCGCATTATTTTAGAGATCTTTTATTAGCTTTCTAGATGTTTAAAGAATATTTTTATCTTTATGTAATCGCTTTTATTGTTCTGTTTAAAGTTTGAAGCGTTCGTAAGTTTGCTGACTGGCGTGTCTGTCTATAAAAATGTTAATCATTAAAATATTTTACGTATTTACTCACGTACGCGTTAGTTATTTCTTTTTTTATATTGTTACAATCGTTAGATCGTAACGTAGCGAAGTCGGATCCAAAATATCATAATAATAATGCTAATGTCAGCTTCTTTGGCCGTGATATGCTTGGTAACTTGTCAAAAATTTCAAAATATTGATCGCGAAATAATTTTTGATAGACTACCGAAGCTTTTGAATAGTTGAATATAAAACGACGTTGAGGCGAAATGCGTAAAAATATACTTTATTTTGAGAAATGCCTCGGAGGTAAAATATACATAGGAATTACTAAATATTCCAAATAATTGTTAAACAATCTTATCACTTAATCAACAATCTTGCAAAATTACGATATTCACACAAGTAAAACCAAAACTTGCGCAAGCTCACTTGGATCATCAATGGAAGAATGTCACGTTTTCTGGAGGGAAAGAGCACTGAAGACCAATAAAACACATATTTTAGTTTCACTTTGATAATTTCATATTCTCAGTAGGTAATTGCTGTCGCAAAACTGGATATTCTCGCAAGACAATGCTGGTATCTACTTCCAAACGAGCAAAGGAATAGTTTCGTAGAAAAGAAATCAATTTTATTACATTCAAACTATAATCCCTGTCCAATTTAATAGGGCCACTTGCTAAAATAGTGATTTTGTTGAAATATATAATGAAAAACGTATTATACAGGGTGGCGCAGGGAAAAGAGAAATTTTGAACGTTATAGTTGTCAGCACTGTTTGGCCGGCAGTTGTTCGAAACGTCGCACAATTGCTGTGAACGCATTGCCATTTAGTAATCAGGGATCGTTGGATTGGTGCGGAACGTGCAGTAGCTGTGAGAGCGTTTTATAAAAATGGTGATAGTGCGACTGCCGCGCAGAGAATATTTCGACAGCATTACCAGCTCGGACGTCACGGACGTGTCCCATCTGCGCATGCGATTACAACGTGGGTGCGTAATTTTGAAGAACAGGATCTGTCTTGAAAAAGAAAGCTCCAGGTGGCATTCGAACGGTACGTACCCCATTGATGCTGTTAGAGCTGCAATCGAAAGAAGTCCTTGCCGCTCCGTTCGACAGCATGCATCTACGCTAGGGATTAAGCGACGAAGCTTACAAAGAATACTGCACGAATTACATTTCCATCCCTATAAGTTGCAGATTGTGCAACAATTACATGAACGAGACCCAGCGTCACGTATGGAGTTTAGTAGGCAGATATTGGCTAAAATTAACGAGGACGCGAATTTCGTTGGTAACATATGGATATCAGACGAAGCCCATTTCCACCTGAACGGTTTCGTAAACAAACAGAATTTTCATTATTGGGCCCAGGACAATCCTTGTGAGTTACACTAGCGACCACTACATAGCGACAAGGTCACATGAGGATGGTAGTGCAGCGGCAGTAACATCCGCTCGATATGTTGAAATGCTTCAAACATTCTTTACACCGAGACTGTACGAGCTTAATCTTAACATGGAAAACATGTGGTTTCAGCAGGACGGAGCCACGTCACACACTGCTCGACATTCGATGGAAGCAGTTCGTCAATTGTTTGGAAGACGCATTATTTCACGTAACGGTGACATTGAATGGCCTGCGTGATCCCCTGATCTTAGTGTGTGCGACTTCTTCCTGTGGGGGTATCTTAAAGGCAAGGTGTACCGTACACGACCTGCATCAATCCATGAACTGAAGGAGAACATTCAACAAGAAATCACCGCCATTCCCCAAGATTTGCTACACCGCGCATTCCAGAGTTTTCATAACAGGCTGTTAGAGTGTGAACGCCGAATGGGAGGACATCTTTCCGATGTCATCTTTAAAAAGTAAAGAGACACTTTTGGACATTTTGAGTGTAAAAATACAAATGCCATGCCGCATACGTGCACTTTCGTTAATAAATTACTAGTTTTATGAATTTATTCGTGGAAATGACGTTATTTCAAAATTTCCCGTTCCCCTGCGCCACCCTGTACAAGCATAAGTTTACTCAGAACTGTTTATGGACATCGTCACTACTAATATTGTGCAATGCCTTCTTTTGGCATACTGTCTATTCAAGCATTAATAGTATGTCCAGCTGTAGCGTCATTTTGCCACACATTCATGACCCAAAGGACTCAATTTGTTAGATGACGTCCATCTGAACGATTTGATGAAGCACCCTCCGTCAGTTATGGTATGGTCCTGTATATCAATCGAAGGTCCTGGACCATTGCATTTTTGCCAATGCACCATGAATCAACACCAATATAAGCCTGTATTGGAGATCCGAATGAAGGCCCTTACACATTCATGCACGACAAGGTACTATTCCACATGGCCAAATCCATCCAAAGTTTTTTGGAAATGCAAGCTCTGCCAGTGTTACCTTGGGCGGGGAATTCTCCCGGCCTCAATACAATTGAGTCCGTGTGGAGTGTTCTAAAATCACGCGCGTATTCGAGAAGAAACACCACGAAACAGCAATTAGTAAGAAATATTGAGGGTGTGTGGCAAAATTACGCTCCAATTAGACGCACTTTATTCAAACTTAGTGTGTATCGCATGTATTGTTATTCTGTTATTGAACCTTTATGGTTTGTTGAGTACTAAATATTGTTATTACCATTTTCTGTTTCCGTCCTTATTCCCATGTATTTATTGCAAAACTTCGAATTATTATATTCAATCCTCTTTTAACTATACATTTTCCGGGTGAAAATAGCGAACGCCTCGTTTAACAATAACCACTCTCATTGCCTACAATACCAACGTCCGTACCTAAATAAATACGTCACGCATCTTTTTGAAGTAAGCAGCCATCTGTTTGGCGCGTCAGAAAGCGGCTTATTTCTATCTCGGAATATAGGTCACTTATAAAACTTACACCGCAAAGTTCCAATTTTCGAAACGGGCGCTTTAATAGCTTCGCGAAATCGTTAAAGATTATTTTGCGTTGTTCGTTTACTTGTCCGGAACGTGCAAGTTGATTGGCAAGCAAACAAATTGACAAAAACTGATGATATTTTTAAGTTGAGTATCAAGTTACGGTTCGTTTTTGCATTGGTGTTGATGTTCTCGTTCGCGTCAATCGTGAAGCTCACCTTGCGTGTATTCGATATTGACTAAGAGGCTAGTAACGAAATATTACTTATCGTAGAGAATATCGGAAATTTAGTATTACTTCTAATAGAACACTGTGTTTTTCAAGAAACTTCCGTAAAATTAGTGATACAAAGATACGGAATAATTTATTTCATGCAAAGATACGCATAGCGAAATGTAGAGGTCGTCGGTTCAAATCATACCTTGACCGATATTTTTTCAGGAATTTAAAACGTTGGTAAAATGCAAGGAAATCGGAATTCAGGTTATTCATTATCTTGGTCAAATACAGGTTTCAGTTCATTGACGTTAATGTATAGCTTATTATTTGCTTATATCTTTGTTGCCAACGATTTTCAATGAGGTTTACAGTCCCTCCCCATTTTATTAGAGCCACCTTATAAATTTAATCTTTTCTGTGTTTCAACGCGCTAATTTACAAATAGGAATGAATAGGATTTACAATACCTATCTGAATACGTTCCCTAAATATCTTAAATATAAATATCTGTTTATGTAACAACGTTTTTTCCGTGTTTACGTGTTAGTGTTGTACTTTAAGTCATTGCTTATATGCGCTTTATATTTTTTCGTTACGGGTAAAAAAGGGCATACCAAATGGGAAAAAGCCACGTATTGAGACATTGTTGGGTACAGGAGTGTATACTCAACGCACAATTGTAAAGAAAGAAGAAGTATCTCGACAAATAGTGCAGTGAATCGCCGTTTTAATGAAAGAAAAGATACCCAATACAAGTATCGGAAAAGCATCTTGCGGCAAGAATAGCATCACTACTACTACTACAAAGATACCTTTGAAAATGCGAACCGCAGTTGTTCGCGAAACTTCACGGACAAAAAACCTAGTGACACGGCGGAACCCGACAACCGTTACGACTATGTCAAACGGCCCTGAAAGTCTAAGATACTATTTAAAGAGTACAAATAAACCACGCGTACAGTACCTAGACGAATTTTATACTTATATTTGTAAATTATCATATGGGAAACATATAAACGCTTAAATTTATAAGGTGGTCCTGATAAAATAGTCAGGCACTGTACATAGTGGATTTGTATTTCAGCAGGGGACGTTTTATTTCGCACTATAAGAAGATTAAGATTCCAAATATTATCTCAGTAACTCCCGTGTTAACACATGGGCTGTAAAGTCCCGGGCCTAACAAAGAAAACACGTTTTTTTTTGGTTCAAAATTAGCTTTATTCATCAACGTAATCTCCATCAAGAGCAACGCAATCATTCTAGCGCCGCTCTAACATTTCAATACCACTTTTGTAGAACGATTTATCTTTTGCCTCAAAATAGGCCTCAGTTTCAGCGATAACCTCTTCATTCGTGCGAAATTTCTTACCGGCGAGCATTTTTTTGAGGTCTGCGAACAGCCAGTAGTCACTGGGAGCCAAATCTGGCGAATACGGGGGATGGATGTGGGAGCAATTCGAAGTTCAATTCATGTAGTTTTGCCATTGTTTTGATTGACTTGTGACACGGTGCATTGTCTTGATGAAACAACATTTTTTTCTTTGCCATATGCGATCGTTTCTTTGCAATTTCGGCCTTCAAACGCTTCAATAACGCTATATAATATTCACTGTTGACGGTATTTCCTTTCTCAAGATAGTCGATGAATATTACACCGCGCACATCCCAAAATACCGAGACCATAACCTTTCCAGCCGATTGTTGTGCTTTCGGGCGCTTTGGACGAGGTTCACCAGTTGCTGTCCACTCAGATGACGATCGTTTTGATTCCGGAATGAAGTGATGGATCCATGTTTCATCCATTGTCACATATCGACGCAAAAATTCCGGTTTGTTACGTTTAAACACGGCCAAACACTGCTCAGAATCATCCAACACGTTCTTGTTTTTGGTCAACAGTGAGCAAACGCGGCACTCACTTTGAACAGAGCTTTCTCCCAGTCAAATGCTCATGCAATATAAAGCCAATACGTTCTTTTGATATCTTTTACGATGTCAGCTAACTCACGCAACTTCACTTTTCGATCATTCAAAACGATTTTGTGGATTTTTTTGATGTTTTCTGGTGTTACCGCCTCATTTGGACGTCCACTGCGTTCTGCATCATCGGTGTCTCTACGACCACGTTTGAAGTCAGCAAACCAACGTTTTATTATTGTTTCTGATGGAGCGGAGTCCCCATAACACTTTTCAAGCCATTGCTTTGCTTGAACGGTATTTTTTCCCATTAAGAAGCAGTGTAAAATTAAAACACGAAATTGTTTTTGATCCATTGTTTTGAAAATAACAAAAGTAGCGTGACTCTTAGCACAATAACTCACAAACTAATGAATAGAATATCATGAAATTTTAACAGCTGTCTTTTGAAGGTTAGTACTAACTGAGAGAAAGGTGACTGCAATAAAATTAGCGTCATCTATGTGTTAGGCTCGGGACTTTTCAGCCGATGTGTTACTTGACTAAATACGTTCAGATCTCGATTTCGTTGGAACACTCTGCTTAAATAAATTTTCTTTGAAAATTCTATAGAATGTTGTGATCATCGTGATCTAGATAGACCAATTTCATTTCGTTCGCGATCGAACTCCGTTTATTTTTCTACCGAAGCAAACTTAGTGGATCGTTACATTAAATGCGTAGAACAACATTTGCCGTTTTGTGTATATTTCCCCGCGCTTTTTCGATATTTTTACAACCTTTCACCGCTACAAAACTTGGTCTAAGGTATTCCATTTCAACATACGTAGATTATAATTCCGCGTGTTTTTTTATCGGTACGTTTTTCGGCATTTTTATTACCGACACGTCCAGAAACGCGTTGTATATTTATCGAATTCTATCGGTTACACCTAGAAGTACATTCAATAACTAACCGATAAAGAAAAAAAACTCAATTTACGTAAGGCTGCTGGCAACGTGTTAAAATTCCTTATCGCACGTGCCCAGTGTACTCTTTTGCAATCGCTAATGTTTTCTTTTTCGATAAGGTAATCGTATCGAATGTTATACGTATCCTTTTCTTTTCTGAGAGAACAATTCCAGATGAACAATTGAAAACGGTTTTATTGTAATTTTCGTTTTAAATTCAGCGGAACTATTACGAACCTGTATGCTTGTTTTTCTTTTCTTTTTTTTTTCATCCATCATTCCATCATAACAAATAAATGTCGTCGTTTCTCGTAATATATTCGTCGATATACACCACCATCCATAAGTTTTGGAGCAAGGTGAAATTCCTTTAAAACAATACAACTGATATGCATATCGTGAAATTGTTAATTCCTATTATCTCCTATTATATTTTTTTTTAATCGTATGTCCTTTATACCTTGCGGTGTCGGACTAACTATTATAAATTATTGCATGTAAATATAAAATTGTTACATATAATCGGTAAAGTCCAAACAATTAAATACAAATTTCACTCGCAATACATTTTATGGCTCCTTTCTAAGAATGACGACTATTGTTTGACGGTGATAGGGTAAGAGACCTTCAGTAATTACTTTAACTTTTACTACAATCCCTAATGTCTTGTCGCTTTCCTGTGCGGAATTAGTTTTTTTTAAATCAGTGCGCAATTGTAACAATTTGGTAAAACACTGAGCGTAAATATATCAAAACACAGACAGTTGACTGTAGAATAACGTAGTAATATCTGTACTCTACGCGACGAACGATATACCGAGAGAGAAACTGTCCTACGGCTAGGGATTTCACCGAAACGTCTGTATTACACATTGGCTCGAAAAAGGGGGGAGTCAGAACAAATTCTCGATTGAAAACGAAATGGGCGGCTACAGGTGACTTCTGGAGCTGAAGATAGATTTATAGTCTTAACAGTACCGGATATCGTAACGCGCATTAATACACAACAGTCAAATGTTTCTGTTACCACAGTCAAGAGGCGATTATTGGTAACAAGTTTAAGGGGATGCATCGGCCTCAAAAAAATCGTTTTTAAAACGCATGAAGAGGGACCATTAACATGGACAAGAGAATACGCAAGCTGCTCACTGGATGATTGGAACGCAGTTTTATGGACCGACGAGCCCACATTTTAGTTATTTGGTACGTAACGGGGAGTTTTTGTTCGTCGATGACCAGGGAAAGGAGCTAGTGAGGCCTGCTTAATGCTTAATGCTTAATGCCGTCCATCAAACGTGTTATGATTTGGGGTTATTTTGCTGGAACTACGGGTCATTTAATGAAAATATTTTGCAAAATCATATTATTCCGTATGGAAGCCGTCTTGTTGGCGAGCCATTTGTGTTCCAACAAGACAATGACCCCAAACATACGGCTCGAATTTATAAAAGCTGTTTAGAGGAGAAAGCAGCGAGAAATGAACTAAAACTAATGGTTTGGCTTCTTCAATATCCGGATTTATTCCCTATAGAGCTCTTATGGGACGAGCTTGGTTGAAGGGTTAGACAGCGACAACCTTCGTACACCCAACAGTTTACTTACAAAACAAATGGCGACGAATTGACGCGGACTGTCCCGAAGAATTGCTTCGAATAATGCCTAAAATGTTATTATGTTTGAATTAATTTGCGTTCATTTGACTTCACTTTCACTTATGTTGTGTAAATTCATTCATAATAAAATTTTTCTGCATCTGTTACTTTTTTGTAAAATCCGTTGCTGGTCCCAAATTTCGGACGGTAATATATATATATATATATGAATTCACAGGTATAGCCGTGTTACCGACTGGTCGGTAACACGGTTGACAATGAGAGCCCACGTGCTCTCGAAACGCTGCGTTCCGCATAATTAATAAATTTGTGTGAGAGGAGTTTACTGCTATACCTGTGAATTGTACATCCACACAGAGTCCTTGTAATCGTCATTTATATGTATGAAATACGTATCGTATAATAATAAATAACTAAATTACCATATTACATTGCCTTTATTAGGAAAATATTTTTTAAGGTCGTTATATAATAGCTTTACGAAGATGGATGAACCTTGTTGAAATTTATGGCATACCATACGTTTTTTCGGTATTTTTAATTTAGTATATGAATATTATAAAATTAATATGCATGCTTGAAATTCATTACCTTTCTAATAATTTACGCGAAACAAAATCGAAACAACCAATATATTCAAGCTTAATGTCAACAAATGTCGGCGTATCATCTTCACGCACAAAACGAATCTCTTAAATTCGACGTATACAATTAAAGGGGAGATTATATCTACGGTTGAATCACTTAAAGATCTTGAGTTATTTTTGATAGCCTTTGTTCAGCATATTGAAACGCTTTCCTTAACTAACGGTAGTAGTAGTTTGTTGTGTGTTGTCTGGGATACGTTTTTATTATTTGCTTTCCTGATTATGCCTGCCACCAGGTTACATTGGAGCAAGTACAAAGTCGTTTTCTTAAATTTCTTCCGTACAAACTTGATACCCTCCTAAAGGAACTGATTACCATTCTTTGCTGAAATTCATTGATTTGTTATCTAAGTTATCTAATCCCTGCGTATACACTAGGATGACAGAATAAAATAGACACCTACTAATTAAAAAAAAGATTCTATTCTCCTTATATATACAAAATATTTTAAAATTTTTTAATTAGACTAATATTTTGTCGATCCAACTTTACTTGCGTGAAGTGCTGCGAGTCGTCGTGGCATAGAATCTATTAAATGATTAATGCTATCTTCTGGAATATTTAACCACTCTTCTGCAACAGCTGCCACGAGTTCTTCCTTATTGCTGGGTTTTCGGGGTCGTTTCGCCATATTTGTCTGGATTATGTGCCAAACATTCTCTATGGGATTCATGTCTGGTGATTGGCTTGGCCATGGTATAATCCGAATCCCCTGTTCCTCTTTACATGCGGTTATTGTTCTTGCTTTGTGGCAGGGTGCTCCATCCTCCATAAAAGTGGCGTCTTCTTTAGATAAAATGGCGTTGTCGAATATCGGTAGTAGTTCTTCTGTTAATATTTGGATATATTTTGCCGCATTTATATTTCCGTCGCAGATTACTAATTGCGATCTTCCACCATACCATATCGCGCCCCACACCATGATGTTCACACCGCCGTATTTCACCGTTCCATGCAAAAATTTGTCGTCCAATTGCGGTGATGAACGTCTCCATACCCACGTACGACCACTATAACTGAATAGGCAGTATCTGCTTTCGTCTGAAAAAATTACAGACCGCCAAAACTCTTCGGGCTTCGTTCGCATTTCGATTGCTCAAGCCATTCGGCGCCGTTTTTGAAACGCCGTAAGGAGAGGCTTTTTCTTTGCCACCCTTTTATACATCCCCACACTGCGGAGGTATCGCGGGACGGTGCGCTGACTTTTCTGTGAAGTTTCCGCAAGCTCAGCTGTACTTTTTCGCGGTTCTCTTAACACTTCGCGCACAAGCACCCTTTTACTTCTTTCAGAAGGTCCGGCGTGACCTGGTCTAGGCTCCACTTTTGTTTTTTTCCTTGCGTTTAAATTGTGTAATCACACGGTTAACTGTGTGGACAACGGAATACTTAAAAATTTACTTATTTCACGTTGCGAAGCGCCGCGTTCACTCTGGCCAACGATGCGACACCCCGGGTGAAGTCGCTAATATCGCTCGAACCTTGTAAGCGAGGCATAGTTGTAACGATACTAAACTATGACGAATTCCTTCCGATACATCTAACCCTCCCCTAATGACAAGAGAAAATTCTTAATTCGTTCTTAGAATTTAGCTGTTTACATATTTATACCGCTTTACCTGGTGTCTATTTTATTCTGTCACCCTAGTGTACAATATGTGTAGCTTAGCAAATAAATATTATAATGACATTTTTTCCGAATCTAGATAAATTTTCAATAATTTCATTTTGTTTGCCATAATTTGTAAGTACCTTATTCATACTAACTCTTTACGCTAGTTATTCTTGGTTCTTTAGTTTCTTTTCACAATGTATGTATGGCTTCGTATTATTTTTTGTCCTGTAATTCGTATTCTGTTGGACAGTAGATTCTATTATTATTACTTTACTTCGTTTACGTTAATATATTTTGTTTTGTTGGAGTATTGCTGTATTGTATTCTTGATTTCGTTAAATCGCATTTTCTTTTTAGTACAAGGAGTTACCCAAAAAGAAAATAATATACTCTTCAAGGATGATGTTACTTGCCAGACAGAAACCACCTTTAGACTTGTTCACGTTTTCGTTACATTAATTTGTTATATAAAGCTCAATTCTTGAGAACTGCACACATAATCGCAGCTTGTAGTAAATTACATTATACGAGACCATTAACAACTTCCGCCTGTTAGACATATTTCTAAAAAAGATGAAACTATTATAGATATTATGATTAAGGAGGAGCTTTTTAATAATATTTTTAACCTCTTCGTATGCATGATTAAACTGAAAATGGATATGAAATGATCTGCAATAACATTATTTTTATTATTTTATTCTTCCAGAGTGGGCAGCTATGGAGCGGGTAGTGGAATGAACACTGCAGAGGGCGGCGGATACGGTGGCGGCAACGCGCTGTCAACAGCAGCAATGGTGGCGGCAGCAACAGCTACCGCGACGGCTACGGCCAGCGTGGTCGCGCTTCAGGACAACACCCAATTCGGCAGCCAGCAGTACAATCAGGGCTACCAGCAGCGGATGATATCCATGAACGGTATGAACGGTATGAGCGGCATGAGTCCGATGAACAACATGAGCAACATGGCGGCGAACATGGGCATGAGCATGCATAACGGCATGATGGGCAGCATGCCCGGCCAGATGGGACCGAAACTCGGCATGCAGACGCCTTCCCCGAACTCGATGTACCCGCGACGGATGGCGCCGTATCCGTCGCCCGCCATGCACATGAGCCAGAAACGATCTCAGCAGAGCTATTCCAATACGGGACCGTGTCCCACGATGAACCCTAACTTTAACCATAACGGCCAGTATCCAGTATCGTACGGCACCCGCCAACCCACCTACCAGAGTCAGTATCCCTCTCAGCAGACGCTCGGCCCGACCAATACGTTCGGACCGGGCGGCATGGTGCGCAGCGCGAACACGATGCGACAGGCGACACCGCCGTACACGCAACAGGGTCAGTATTTCCCCGCCAGTTCCATGAACACCATGGGCCAGTTCCATACGGGCAATTCCGGTCAGTATATGAACGGTAACGCTGCCGTTCAGTATAGCAATACGAGCCAGTTTCAACAAGACGTCAACATGAGGAACAATATGAGTTACCAGCATAGTCCGATACCTGGGAATCCTACGCCGCCGCTTACTCCAGCCAGTAGTATGCCGCCTTACATTAGTCCGAATCCAGACGTCAAGCCAAATTTCAACGATTTAAAGCCACCTATACCGCAAGTACAAAGTAAGTTTATCTTATGTAAATAGTTTGCCAAGTTTTCACGATCGTTTACCATTGTCGTAACGGTTTTCGGGTTCCACTGTGCCACTGTGGTCGTATCCATGTGGTACTTAGAATCTTTTAGCAGCGATTAGTTTATCTTCTTGTGTTAGGGAAATTCGAAAACCCGTAAACCCTTCAGAACAAACATATGTCATATCGATTCTGGAATGTACCTAAATTAAATCTATAATGCGATCTCAGTTTGCCATTTAAATAAATATCTATCGATCGCAATTTTCAACTAATAGAATTCAATCTCATTAATCATGCCATAATTATATCTACACCGTAACTACAACCAAAATAATATATAGTAATTGTAAGAAGTCCGTAAACCTATTAAATGAATTAAATAATTGCACGAATTTCAGCTAATAAACATATGGTGTAATATATATCACGCCATACGTATATCTAAACTTAGTTTAAACGGTAGTCCAACTACTGTTTAATATCATAATAAATTTAAACAGAGAAACTTATATTTTGACATTATAACTAGAGTTGTTATTTGGGCTATTTCCATCGTCCGTTGAACTTGCATAGTCCGACGTTTCGGAGCTCTGTCTACTGCTGTCTTCAGGGGTACCCTGAGAAGGGCTGTTGCTTGCCAGAGCAGTCATACTGTTATAACTGCTCTGGCATGTTTCGATGACAATATCACCTCAACTTGATAAATTCATTTCCTTGTTACCAACCCTAATTAACAAGCGATCAACAGACTAGGTTTTAAGTTCTGTGGGGACAACGCATATCGCGTTAACCTAGCGTTATCTCTGATCCACCGATCGCTTAAATCGAGACTTAACTATTATTAGTCCAACCGTCCCTAAACCAAACTGTTCTTTTCCTTACAGAAGACGATGAGTTGAGACTCACGTTTCCCGTTCGCGACGGGATAATCCTACCGCCGTTCCGATTAGAACACAACCTAGCGGTCAGCAATCACGTGTTCCAACTGAAACCCACCGTACATCAGACGCTGATGTGGCGGTCCGACCTGGAATTACAGTTGAAATGCTTTCATCACGAAGATAGACAGATGAATACCAATTGGCCGGCATCGGTTCAGGTCTCTGTGAACGCCACGCCTCTAGTCATCGACAGGGGTGAAAATAAGACGTCGCATAAACCTCTTTACCTAAAGGACGTCTGTCAACCCGGAAGGAACACGATACAAATCACCGTATCGGCGTGTTGTTGTGTAAGTTGACGAGATTTGATTTACCAGAAACTTTTAAAGGAGTACAGCAAATATGGTGATATTAATGTTTACTTTTTACAGTCTCACCTGTTTGTATTGCAATTGGTACATCGCCCGAGCGTAAGGTCGGTCCTTCAGGGTCTCCTGAAGAAACGGCTATTGACGGCGGATCATTGCATAGCGAAGATCAAGAGGAACTTCAACAACACGCAGAGCGGTACAAACATGGCGGACCGAGATCGGGACGCCGTGGAACAGACGGCTCTGAAGGTGTCGTTAAAATGTCCCATCACCTTTAAACGGATAACGTTACCTGCCAGGGGGCACGAATGTAAGCACATACAATGCTTCGATTTGGAGTCCTACCTTCAGTTGAACTGCGAACGAGGTTCGTGGAGATGTCCGGTTTGCAAGTAAGTAGATATCGAATTATATTTGTGCATCTTCTCTCGATTGTTTAATCGACTATGGTATTCTTGTGTTTTGCAGTAAACCCGCGCAACTAGAAGGATTAGAAGTTGACCAGTACATGTGGGGCATCCTGAATACGCTAAGTAATTCGGAATGCGAGGAAGTGACTATTGATAGCGCTGTCAATTGGAAACCGACGAAAGTAATGGGTACAAATATTAAGGTAAGAAAAGTTCTTAAAATATCTTTCATATCTTTTTATAAATCTCTAAAAATCGTCTTTGTTATTCGATCTTCTTCTATTCTATGTATGTATATGTCCAAGTCATCCCGATTGTGGTTATTGTCGTGTTTCTGATTTTGTCTCTCCTTCTATTCGTCTTAAGAATCTCATTTCCATGCCTACGACCACTTGTCCATCGTTTCCTTACATCATTTCGCATCATCCTCAAAGATAAACTTTGTTCATTCTTATTTTGACGATCCAATCTTAACACTTTCAGACGGAGAACGATGAGAACGAATCCTGCGGCGGTTCTAAAAGGATGAACAAGGCGATGTCTCCCGGAAGTATGACGTTACCGACGATGAACAACTGGGACATGTCGCAGGCGATGTCGCCGTACATTCCGCCCGACATGAACAGCATCGCTAGTGGTTCGATGATGAACGGCCCGCCTTCGTACAACAACACGAGAACGAACCAATTCGACTACGGCCCGGCCGGTACGCCCGGCGGCGGCGACTATACGGCCGGTAATGGTCCGTTGTCGCACCTTAGCGAATCGGTAAACTCGTTGGATCCCCTCAACGCGATGGAGAAAAGTCTAAACGAGCAGGTAAGCCGATATGATGATCTTTCGATGGGATTTAAGGATTGTAATCGGATGTTTTCGTTTTAGATGCCCCACACACCTCACACCCCCCACACTCCTCATACGCCGCATACGCCCGGCGGTACCCCGGGTTCAGCGCATACTCCGGGCGGCGGTACTGGACCTCCGAGCGTTCCGCCCGCCGACAACCATCATAACAGCTCCAACAGTAGTACAACAAATAGCGGAAACGCGTCAAATAATACCAATAACGGTAGTAATAGCGGCGGCAATAACGGAAGTAACGGCCCCACGAATACTAGCGGCAACAATGACAACGCTGTCCATGACTTACCCTCCGATCTCAACTTCGATCCGGCAGCTGTTATCGATGGCGAAGGCACCGGACAGGAAGCCTTGAATGTAAGTATCCCATTGTTTTACATTAAAAAGCAAATTTTCTCAATATTATTCGTTAGTTTTTTTATTATTTCCCCGTAAACCAGTGTCTGTCAAACTGTGTGCTAGGGTACGGTATTGTGCCGCGTGAGGATCCAAATGTACCACGTAAGGTCCTAAGTGTGCCACGTGAGGTTTTAAGTGCGGCACATTAATGCACCGCGAGAGATTCTTGGTGGAAAGATTTAAAAATATATATAAATGTATCGAATCCAACGCCAAACCACGAAAATCAGATTTTTGAGTCCATCACGGTTACTTATCTTATGGCAAGCATGAAAGAACTGAAATCAAGTACAACAATTGAAAGACACTCGCGAAAAAGTAAGAAAGAAATACAAATTGACGATTTTGATCATTTCAGAACAGTCTACTGAAGAGCTAGACTTGTGACAAGTTCATATTAAACATGGGCGAAGAAGTAAAACACAATTTTACAAATATTTCCAATATACAGTGGAACTCCCCTAACTCGAAAATTTCTCTAACTCGAATATTTTTTATCCCGTGCGTTATCTATGAAATTTATATGCATATGACTGTCCTTAACTCGAATTTAATCAAATTTAAGACGTAGAATCTCCGTAACTCGAAATTTTCACTAAAGGTACGTGATACGCCATCTGTTAGCGGATATAACGTAATATCTATCGAAGGAATTCGGGGAAGTACCAATGACAACGGGTTTTATCATTCTTATTCATCTACGTGTTGCGCTATATATTCAGTCGTATTCGTTAGTGTTTGTCATCCTGCTCATCTTGTAATACAACAGAAGCTGAAGGCCATCAAATTGCAATATTTGCCACAAAACGAAACTTCCAAACTGCAACCTTTAGATCAAGGCTTCATTAAAAGTTTCAAAGAGCATTACAAAGGAAGAATCCTTAAAAAACTTTATATGCATTAGAGAATAACGGTTCTCCTAGCATATCATTTCTCGACTGTGTGAGAGAGGTTGCTATGACATGGCATGTGGATGTTAAACAAAAAACCATTCAAAACTGTTTTAAAAAGGCTGGTTTTGGTAACGAAGACGAAATTCTCCTTGCTCAACTAAAAGAACGCCTGCAAAATTCACAAGATAAAGAATTTCCTGTTGAAGTAAGGCAAGATTTTGAAAACTATGTTGAGTTGCTAAATGTCGAGAATGTATCTCTTGACACTTATCTTGAAATTGATAGTAACCTCTTAACTACTGACTATCCGACAGACGAAGACATTCTAAGGAGTGTATCAAGCATTACAGATGAAGAAAGCTATGAAGAAATTGTGGAGCAACCATCAGACAAACAAGTTTTACAAGCATTCGAGACACTAAAGAATTATTTTATGTCTCATGAACAAACATCCGATAAGACATATATGTTCATTAATAAAATTCAAAAATCGTATGAACACATCCGAGCGGCCAATGTTCGGCAACAGTTGATAACGGATTTCTTTAAAAAAACAATTTAATTATGCAATTGTTTTATGTTCCCATGTACAAGTACACATTTAATACCTATGTATATAGGACAATTTTTGTTTAATTTCATACATATACATGTAGTACATATATATATATATATATATATATATCCTAATGCATGTAGTTTGTATTTTCAGTTTGTTTTTAAATCATTTTTTATTTATTTTATATAATATTGTTATTACATATTATGCTTTATTAATATATACATATAATGAAAAGTAAATTGTGAATTTTCTGTAACTCAAATTTTCTCTAACTCGAATTTTATTTGGGGATTTAGGTGGTTCGAGTTAGGGGAGTTCCACTGTACTTAACACAGCTTACTCGAGTCTCTAAGAGATAAAAAATAAACTTAAATATTCAGATGTGTTACTAAATGATCAAAAAAACCTTAATAATTCACCATTCTTGAATTTGTTTGTGAAATCTAGTACAAGGAATTTAGAGGACTAATGAGACAGAAATGTAAATACAGTACGTACACGTTATCCTTAATTAGCTTAAGAGAGGAGAATCTCTGGTTTGAGTATAAATAACGTGTTATTCGGAAGTAAGAGAACATGTGATGAAACGATAGCGGAACATGTCTTACATTACGTAGTGTTAAATATATTGGAAATATTTGTAAAATTGTATTTTACTTCTTCGTCCATATTCTCCGGAATTTTGTCTGGAACAAAGTACAATAAGTTAGAATGATTCTTGAAAGCTATGGCCAAAAAGGTATGGTTACAGATGTTCATCTATCTAATTTAGAATTACGTTTTGATATGCACTTTCATAAAAACAATGTTATTTTATTGATGCTATAATAAGAATTTATTTCTATAATGCATTCGAGAAAAACAAATTTCTAAACAGACCCAAGTAACAGTTATTTTTTATTGATTGCTAGCAAGGCTAAATCATACCGTACAACATTCCCTTTTTTACTATAAATTGTCAAGGATTTTGACATCCTTAAGATTATTTATATCACTTTGCATTTCAGCAATTTCGTTCATAATTATTATATTAGCTATTTTGCGGTATAGATTAGTTCTTAGAGCTTGTAATATGCAAATGCACAATTCTGTAGCTGTTCCTTTCAATTATGGACGTAAAACCTGGCTCCAGTACTACTAAAAGTACAAGGGTGTATTCTCCTTCAAAGAAACGAGAGAAAGCAAATCAGACAATTATATAATGACATGTATTGTTTGAACTTTTTTCAACAAATGAAATATCTACTTTCTAGACAAAACAAATTTATTTACTTTAATGTGTTCTAACTACTACATTTACCATTTTATTGTTTTAATTGTAGAATCCACCTTCAATTTTATTTGGTACAGATTTTATATTTCGGACAGATTTTCAAATTTAAGTTTATCGCGTAAAATTGATTTCATAAATTTATTGGTTGTAATTTGGGTTGAGATTACAGTATAGTGATAAATTATAATTTCCTTATAATTACAAGCGTATTAAAAAAATCTTTCTGCAGAAGTTAGTCGCGGTAAGACTTGAACCCACATCCTCCCCCAAAACAGGATGATTTGAACTCGCAGGGTCTCATGGTACAATGGTAAGACGCTGCCGCGGCAAGGGAGAGGACGTGGGTTCAAATCCCACCAAGACTAACTTTCAATTTTTTTTTTTTTTAATACGCCTGTAACTACAAGGAGATTATAATTTTGTTATTATTATTAAAGAATTATTTCTTTTTTTTTTTCATATTAATTAATTAATTTGCTTGTACGGTAAAAAAGTTTGACGGTCACTGGTTTAAATAGCACTTTGCAGCTCGTTCATAAAGCATTTTCGTTTCAGCTACTTCCTGAAAGTGTCGATCCCATGGAATTGTTATCCTACCTGGACCCGCCCGATCTGAATACACCGCCCTCTAGCGGCAGCAGCAGCGGCGGTCCGGGCAACACTACGAGCGACGACATACTCGCTCTATTTGAGTAAGTTCCTTATTTCTCATCGACTCACAAATGTCAAAACAGTTCTTGACGGCCGGACTATATGTACCCTTGCCCCGTTTTAAATTAATTCGCGAGGCAGTGACGGCGCTGAGCAACAAAAAAAAATATATTGTGAGTGAACAAGTGTGATAATTATATAGAAGAAATATTAAAAATTAAAATATTAAAATAAATAATAAGCTAATTGGGAGAAGAAGAAGAAAAATAAAGAGAAAAGAATGCGAAACAGTCGTGTTATAACGATTTAAATATAATAATAATAATGGTAAATAATAATATAACTATTAATACTAATGCAAGTAATCACTTTATTCAAATTGTAAAACATTACGAAGTTGAGTTTCAATCCGGAAGAGGCGAGAATAAAACTGACGAAAAAAAAAAACGGGAAAAGCGGAAGAATGAAGAGAAAGAACTAAAAATCAAACTATTTTCACTGTATTATTTGTATATACCTGCATAAAAAAAATATAAATATTATTATTATGGCTTATTCATTTTGCGGGGTTAAATGTTCGAATTACGCGCGTTCTTTTACGATTGGTTAAGACGAATCAGACGCGAACGCTATCTAGTGGGATTTACGAAAATGATTTCGACCTTGACACGATATTGACGCGGGAATTTTAAAATATTCGTTTCGATCTTGTTCTTTTTTTTTTTGGTAAATTTTGAGTTACGGAGAGATCTTGAAGAAACGTTTAAAATCAAAAATAAATCTTTATACTCTACTAGAAAACGCTAGCGTAAAAAACTGGATAAATAGTACGAATATATGTAATTATATGATCGTTTAATCCGCGAAATGAATAATTACATTTATGGCCAGTGTAGCATAGTATTACTAAAGTAAATAAAAAAAAATTAAACGATATGAACTAATTGACGAAAGCAAAGAAAAATACATAGGAATTATTATATTATGATTATATTATAGAAGTTGGAACCAAACAATTCTAGATTAAATAATATTAATTAAAAAAAAATAACGAGATAAACAGTTACGGTTAAAACTAAAACAAAAAAATATACTCGCCATCTGTATCTTTTTTTTTTTTTTTAATTTTTGAGGGGGGATGGCGAGAATGAAACTTTTAATTGGTCGCGGTACCAATCTCACCCTTTATAACGCATCTCTGTCGATGTGCATGAAGCTTCTGAAGTATTACTATTATCTGCATCCGCACAACAACCTTTCTCACCCTCTTCAATTCAGTGAACCTAGCAGGTGTAAATTTTGGGAGACGGGAATTCCCCGAACGTTCGCTAACGTCATCGACGATTTGACAAAAGTGTTAAAGTTGAAACGTAGCGATTTTCCCCAAACGATGAACGAACTGTCGAGACGTTCTTACGTTCGGTGATTGTAACATGCAAGGAGAACATTTTTTGTGTAGTGGTATTTCTTTTTTGGCATTTACATAGAGTAACTATGTGTTATATGTAGGATGTTAGAGTGGATAATTTCATCTAAGCGTATACGGGGGTGCCAGTAATTCTAAAAAAATATTAAGAGCTCAATTGATAACCTTCCTAAGCTGGAAACTATATCTCGAAATTGAGTCAGTTATTACTATGTTTTATTGAGAAAATTTGGAAAATGAAGAGGTAATAAACGTTCGAAAGTATTAAAATTTCTTTGATTTTTCGTTTACTAAAAATGCGATTTTTGAGTAGTATAGAGTCTTAAATGAAAAATTCGTACAATTAATATAACAAGGTAGAAAATATTTTTCGTAAGTATATTTTGTGTCGTACTTAAAGAAAACAGAAATATTAAATATTTTTTCATCTATAACTGCATTTTCAGATATTATTTTATTTTTAAAATGTTCCATTAATTTTTATGTTAATGCTGGTTATTCAATATTGATTTCATAACAATGAGTATTATGTAAGTAATTTTCTGTTAGAAGCAGGCCAGTGATTGTATCGTTGTGCAACTCCGTCTCTTTCAGTATCCGTTTGAAACCGGGGTGATTATGATACTCTAGATCTAGTAAGCTGAAAATTTCGGTAACTAAAGCATAGCAAATACATAGCAATATTTCAATGAAATGTGTCTTATTTTTCGACGTAATCTCCCGATATATTTATCCAGTCGATGCTCAAGATTCTTTATGCCTTCACAGTACCCATTTTCCTCAGCTCCTCGAAATAGTGATCCACGGCAGCTACCAGCCGAGGTGTTTCTGAAGGCCGACGGAGCTAAATTCGGTGAATATGGGGATGCTCAAGCACTTCGAACTTTACTTTGGCCACTTTTGCTTCGACAATTGATGGAGAAGGGCTTTTTTACTTTCTTCAATCGATCCAAAAGTTAATATAGTTAGTATAGTATCCCAGAAAATGGAAGCCATCATCTTTCCTGCCGCTAGATTGACTCTGGCCTTCTTTGGAACCGATTCACCAGGTTTATTCCACTGTTTTGATTGCTAGTTACTTTCCGTTGTGTAGTGGTGGATCCACGTTTCATCGCAAGTTACAAATTGGTGCAAGAAATCCGTTGGATTTTGCCGAAACCGCTCCAAAAATGGCCGTGGAATTTTCCATGCGTTCCGAGTTTTTGGGGTGGCGTGAGCAAATGCCTGTAGCCTTAGCAATATCCTTCCATGTTGATCGGTAGTCAGCTTCCATAAATTTCAAAACCTTTTGCACACTTTTCAGAAGTGGCTGTTTTTGGGTATCCACAACGGAGATCATTTACCATCGTATGACCTTTTCTAAATTCATTCACCGATTTGCAAATAATCTTAAAAGAAGCAGCATCCTCGCCTAACACATTTATCAGATCAGCATGAATTTATTTGGGCGAAGAACACTTTTTCCATAGCACGAATTTCAAATTGTCCATTTTTAAAAAGCCCTGAAAGTGCTTTGCTGTAAACGTCATCTAGTCATAGTTACCGAATTTTTCAGCTTACCCTCGTATTAGGATTTAGTATTAGTTTATTCAGAAAAATATTTAAAAAAGCAAAAACACTCTCAGAGAGGATGCTTGAAGATGTCCTCAAGTTTCCGCTAATGACGTGAATTAGAAACGGGTGAATTCTTTCCTTTGAATTTAACTTGAAAATACAGTTAATATTAAAGATATTTACTTTTGAATGTTCGTACCTCGAATATTGTTAACGAAAATTTTCACCTCCCCTGTATATGCATCGAAAAAAAACCTATACTTTTAAGAACTCGACGTCTGTGATATTTTCCTATTGATAAGTAAGTATCGTTTTTAAAAAAAAAGAGAAAAGATAATAATTCTTCCCTTGGATACATAGTAATTTGGAGGTCGCTGCCTTGGGAAAAATACGATGGACATTAGATCAAAACGCGATAGCACCAAGTTTATACATATACTTTATACAGTTCGTTCCAAAATAAAAGTTACATCATAACAGAGGTCCGTTCTATTTTTTCGGCAGCGCAAATAATTAATATATATGAGAATATATATAGTATATAAATAGAATTTTATATTTGTTTAAATGTGGCTGCTAAAAAAAATATTATTATATAATATATATCTATATTACTCGAGAAATTTGTGTGGAAATATATTTTGATTAAAATCAGATGTTTTGAGTTTTATTCCAACCTTAAAGATTATCGATAGTCGACTAGTTAAGGCGATGGATGTTAGAATTAAGGTGTTAAATTACTTAAAAAAAAAAAAATAGAAGAATCGAAGAAATTTATTTCTTAAACATAGGGGTCCAAGTTCCTATATTTCGAAAAGAACATTTTTTATAATCTGTTTTCGTGTAAAACCAAAAATTGAAATTCTTACAATGTTAGGTTCACTGTAATTGAGACCACTACTACTATTTGCCGACCACTAATTCTAAAATGAGATGATATATAGTTGAAATAGGTGTTCTTTATATGTTTAGGGTACCAAAGTAGATAACGTTTTTTTTTTACATTATATGAATTGAACATTATTTATTTAAAGTTTACAATTTATAATGATGTAGAATTCGAGAAATATTAATAATTAAAAAAAAACAAAATAGTAACGGTAGTAAATAATTGAAATAAATTGAAAAAAAAAAAAAGTTATACTCCTCAGTAGTGCATCTTATCTTCATTTTATATTTTGAATTAAATTTTCAATAATCGCTAAGATACGCTATTGAATAGATTTTTTTTGATGATTTTTTTTTTATTTAGGAAATATTGTGCACAAATTTATTACCCCCTCCCCCATATCCCCGCCTTAAATCCTTTTACCCCCCCCCCCCAATAAATATTGTAAACTTTTTGTAAATAGGTACATTTTTTTAAAAACAAGCAAAAAAATATAAAATTTCGCCAATAATTTTTTAAGGGAAAAACGGAAAATTAGAAAATAGTACAAATTGCACGTGTCTACGATAAGGAAGGAAATTAGTTACGAAATCTCACGAGATTCTGGACCAAAAAACTTTAAGCCGATGCTTTCGAATTCTAATTGTTATTTTTTTGACGTATTTGACCAAAAAGTTCTACATCTACATATCACACTTTTCTAATTCAATATTTGTTTCGATCGAATTGAGATGAAATCAAGGAGAAAATCGAATTTTGGACCAAGTTTATCGAAAAAGCTCTCGTTTTTTGCTAATCAAAAACATGTTTTTTAAAATATGAATAATGTAACGCAAAAAAAAATACAAAAAAAAATATATGGAAAATTCGTAAAACAATTATTGGCAATTTTTTATATATACATACATCTAATTAGATTAAATTGTAATAGGGATTTAAATTATTCTGTAGTAAAGGAGAAACCAATGTAATGATGATTTAATGATAATGGTGACGATGATGACTTTTGCTAAATATTGTAAATAAACATTGTACATTTATTTAAGCAAAAATATTATGTCTATGAACATGAATAATACTTCTTTATTATTCATCTTGTGTCTCCATAAGAAAGGAAAAAAAAAAGCATACAAACGAAAGAGAAAAAGAAAACCGAACCTCTTAGTATTCTTTCAATGGAAATTATTTTTTTACACTTACTTATTTTTGTGTTATTTACGATTTCGTTTGTTTATTAGTACAAATTAAATATATTTTTACTATCGTCTAAAAAAAATTAGTCCTTTGTAATATAAATGTTTTTAATTTAATTTTTCCCCTTTATTTCGATGTTATTATTCTATTTTATTATCAGTGTTTTTTAGTGCAATGAATAAAAATAATTGTAGACTGATAGTTTTTAAATAGTATTGTTTTCATTTTACGTTATTCCGGTTTACCCTTACATCTTTTTTTTTTTTTCGTGAAATAAGCAATGGAAATCGGAAGTTCTAAAGCAAACGGTAAGTACAATTTATTTCTCTCATTATTTCTATAATATACCGTGATTTTTATCGTATGAGTTACGTGTGACTCACAAACAGTATATATTCAAAGTTCTATATGTATATATATATACACTACCGCTCAAAAGTGTTTAGGCACCCCTGTTTTCGTGGATTATTCATATAGTATTATGCTTACCAAACTAATAGGGTGCCAGGGTTGTAGCGACATGATAATATCAGCGATATGGTTCACCTCTTATATTTGCATATACACTACCGCTCAAAAGTGTTTAAGCACTCCTGTTTTCATGGATTATTCATATAGTATTATCTTTACCAAAAAAACATTATAATAAAATGAAATACGTATTTAAAATGTAGTTCAGTAAGATAAACACCCATTATATCGCATAACGTTTACTATCATTTACCTGCACTTGGTCGGATTACCATAAACTGTTTATTGCGGTGCAATTACAATAACAATCCCTCTGAATTTACTGGGTAAATTTAGTCATCTGTTAGATTGTAGGTAATAATGTTTAAATTACATTCCTAGAAGATTATAGTGAAATCTGTAACCTATGGTCAGTTGCAGTGTGGTACTGGTTACTCTATTCACGTCGTGAACGAAATATCGTGTGACATTTTTTTTAAATGCCTCCGCGAAGAGAAATTGTACGGAAACACGTGCGCTTATAATAGCTTACCATAAAATTGGCGTAAGTAATCGATAAATTGCCAAAAAAATTAAAATACACCACGCTACGGTTGACTATAACGTAAAAAATATCGGAAAACTGGCAGTTTTCTTAAGGCCAAAAGCGACAACAACTGCAGATGATCGCAGAATAGTGGTTACCAGCAAAACAGCCCCGGAAATCACCGCGGAATTAAATGTTGGTCATCAAAAACTAGTCAGTGTTTCTACAGTCAAACGTCGCCTGCAGAAAGCCGGGCTCCATGGACGTATTACGATGAAAAAGCCATTACTACGCAAACAAAACAAGCAAAAGCGACTTAAATGGGCACGTGAACACCAACACTGGACCATAGAAGAGTGGAGCAACGTCCTATGGACGGATGAGTCCAAAGTTGAGCTGTTTGGAACCCGAAGACGCATATTCGTAAGAATATCTGTGGGTGAACGTGCCAGAGAAGTGTGTGTTGCTGCTACCGTGAAGCATGGTGGAGGTTCTATCACCATTTGGGGCTGTTTTGCTAGCACTAGTGTAGGAGACATTGTAAAAATTGACGGTATATTAAAAAAAAGAAGGCTGCCGCGAAATTTTGGAGAACCACGCAATACCTTCCGGAATTCGACTTTTGGGTCAAAATCTTCCAGCAAGATAATGACCCAAAACATTCCTCTAAATTATGTAAAGACTATTTTCGCCATTTAGAAGAGGAAGGAACTCTCAAAATTATGGAATGGCCTCCGCAGAGCCCCGACTTGAATCCAATCGAGTTACTATGGGAAGAACTAGATCGGGAAGTACGGAAATCGACTCCGACATCAGCTACTGACGTGTGGAACAAATTGCAATCGAGTTGGACCTCAATAACACAAGAGACTCTGGCAAAACTTATTGCGAGAATGCCTCGATTGTGTGCTGCGAATATTAAATCAAGAAGAGGTCACATAGACGAAAGCAAAATTTAAATTAAACGATTTAATTTTCACATTTATTTAACATATTTTTATTCATGTACGTGTATCTGTACATAAAAAATAAATATTATTAACATTTTTGTTGTCAGTGGGAGTGCCTAAACACTTTTGAGCGGTAGTGTATATATATATGATTACTTGCTACCAAATTATCGAACGAACTAACTGTACACTAATTTGTATGTTTGAAAATATATATTAACCTGATGTATATTTAAAAATAAAAACTATTCTAGCATTAAAACTTTTACCAACAGATGAAGAAGTCGACTTAAAAATTCTAGGCAGTTAACACTTGTTACAGCTTTTTATCTGAAAGTTGTATATGAGAGAAAAAAATTACACCAAACGCATTTTAATTCAACACGGGTCTTGTCCTGTGACTTGGATGTAACACCCAGAAAAAAATACATTTAAAACGTAATTAAATAATAAGAGCAACTGCGATTCCTCTAGAAAATAATTCAAAATTAATTATATCTAAAGCGATTCTTATCATAAGAGCTTGCATGTGACTGACACAAACCACACATTTAAAACAAAGAGATATTGCAATTTTTATATTTAAAATTACAAATGGTATATGTTTAAAATTTTATAATAATTACTACTAGGAATTAAGATATCTCTACCAACAGAGTGAATTAAATCTAAATCATTTCCATATAATACGATTCGTAGCATGTGATTCATAAAAAGTGCATATTTAATTTGATTAAGCGACCCTTTAATGCTTTTTGTTCTGAAAATTAAGTAGAAGCAAATAAATTAGATCAAGATTATTTCAATCTAAAACGATTCTTATCCTATGAATTGCGTGTGACTCACAGAAAAATAATATTTGAAATTCTATACGAAATTAAATAATTAATGAAGGCAATTGCGATTTCTCTGCCGAGATTATTAAATTAAAGTCTATGAGTTGCTCACGAATTACGTCAAAATCGCTTACATATAATAAGAATCGTATCATGTGAATCGCATGTGACACACAGAAAACCCAAATTTAAAATAATAAAGGGACATTGGAATGTCCCTTGTTGTAAAAATTGGAAATACATGGAAATAAATTAGATCAAATTTATTTCGATTTAATACGATTCCGATCGTATGAATTGCGTGTCATTCACGGAAAGATACCACTTAAAATTCTATATGAAATTAAATAACTAATGAAGGCAATTGCGATTTCTCCGTCGGGAGAACAAATTAAAGTCTTCTCTTATGAGTTAAGGGTGACTCACAAACGGTATATGTTTAAAATTCTATGCGAAATTAAATAATTACTACTAGAAGTTTAAATTTCTCTGTTAATGGAGTGAATTAAATCAAAATCATATCCGTACAGTACGATTCGTATCGTGTGAGTGGCGCGAGACTCATAAAAAGAATATATTTAATATGATTAATAAAGGAACTTGCCAAGCCTTTCTCCCTAAGTGTTGCACGTAAAAGAATAAATTAAATAAAAGATTCTCGTCTTGTGAATTGCATGTGACTTACAAAATGTTTACGTTAAGAGTTCTATACGAAGTTAAATAATTAACGAGAAGAATTGTCATCTTTTTTCAACAATATATTTTTTATTTTTTGACATATTTTAAGTTCTGTTTGGAATTTAATAATTAACGGAAAGGGGTTGTCTCTTTGTCTGAGAAAACTGCGATAATACACTAGGGTGACAGAATAAAATAGACACCTACTAATTAAACAAAAAAGATTCTATTCTCGTTTATATATACAAAATATTTGAAAATTATTAAATTAGACTAATAATTTGTCGATCCACCTTTACTTGCGTGAAGTGCTGCGAGTCGTCATGGCACAGAATCTATTAAATGATTAATGGTGTCTTCTGGAGTATTTAACCACTCTTCTGTAACAGCTGCCACGAGTTCTTCCTTATTGCTGGCTTTTCGGGGTCGTTTCGCCGTATTTGTCTGGATTATGTGCCAAACATTCTCTACCGGATTCATGTCTGGTGATTGGCCTGGCCATGGTAAAATCCGAATCCCCTGTTCCTCTTTCCATGTGGTTGTTATTCTTGCTTTGTGGCAGGGTGCTCCATCCTCCATAAAAGTGGTAGCAGTCCTTCTGTTAATATTTGGATATATTTTGCCGCATTTATATTTCCGTCGCGCCCCAGACCATGATGTTCACACTGCCGTATTTCACCGTCTGATGCAAAAATTTGTCGTCCAGTTGCTGTGACGAACGTGTCCATACCTACGTACGACCACCATCACTGAATTGGCAGTATCTGCTTTCGTCTGAAAAAATGACAGACCGCCAAAACTCTTCGGGCTTCGTTCGCATTTCGATTGCCCAAGCCATTCGGCGCCGTTTTTGAAACACCATAAGGAGAGGTTTTTTCTTTGCCACCCTTTTATACATCCCCACACTGTGGAGGAATCGCAGAACGGTGCGCTGACTTTTCTGTGAAGTTGCCGCAAGCTCAGCTGTACTTTTTCGCGGTTCTCTTAACACTTCGCGCGCAAGCACCCTTTTACTTCTTTCAGAAGGTCCGGCACGACCTGGTCTCGGCTCCACTGTTGTTTTTTCCTTGCGTTTAAATTGTGTAATCGCACGGTTAACTGTC